>VZTG01010161.1:110581-141784 GCA_013397845.1 Melanocharis versteri
CTGCTGCTGCTGCTGCTGCTGCTGCCGCCCGGCCGCCCCCTGCGCACACAGCGCCGGGCAGCCCAGCCACAGGAGGAAGAAGAAGCAGCAGCGCTGCGCCCAGAGCGGCCGCAGCCGCCTGCCCATCCTGCGGCTNAGACGATAATTAGCGGCGCCTAAATAAACGTGCCGGGACGGAGCGAGAGGGGAGCGAAAAGCCCCTGCCCAGCGCCAGGGGCGGATTCGCAGCGGAGAGAGGCGGCGGAAGGGCCGGTGAGGGGGAGAGGGGGCCGGGAGCAGGGGAGGGGCGAGGCGGGGCGAGGTCGGTGCTTCTGCCGTGAGGAGCGGGGATGTGTGGGGCCGGGGTGGTTGGCACTTTCCTTCGGGAGTAGTTTTTGTAAGTCCGCGCCTGGAAGTTTTAGTTGTTGTCCGCCTGCTGCTTCTCCCTGCGCAACGGTCTCGACAAAACCCCGCAAAGGAAGTGTGTCCTGCTTGGTTTTTTTTTAAGACCAAGAGCGTGCATTTGCCTAGGTGTGCCGAATGGTTAGCCGCCAGTAAGAAGCAAACAAAAGGAATGTAAGCGAAAACGTGGCCCTGCTGCTGACAGTCCCCCAGTGCTGGCTGCTGGTCACTGAGGTAACAACAGGGCACAATCTGGTTTTGTCATCTGAGAGGATTGATCCCTTCGAGCTGCAGTTCTAGGGATGAGCACCTCACCATACAGCCCGTGGCATACGGTGGCAACCTGGAAACTTCCTTTTTTTTTTTAATATCTATTAAAACAAAACTAGGACATGTAACAGCTTCGTTCAGCTCCACGCGCATGTTATCTGTCACTTCTAATTCTGGGGTGGGAAGCAGGAGCCACGTTTTGTTGTCTCTGGAATAAAAGCCAAGTTGCCAAGAGGTCACAGAGCGACTCTCGTGTCCCACTTACTGCCCTGCTTTGGTGGTCCAGTGGCTCTAACAGAGGCTCCATTTACAGATCTATATTCTCACAGATCAGAACTAATATTGTTTACTTTTTTTAAGTTTAGCAAAAGTCACTTTATGGGGGAGGAGCTCAGTCTTTCAAGACCTTGAGAACTGAAAAGTATTTAATCTAAGGAGCTGTTTTATGAAGACACCTGGGTAGAAGAGATCAGCAGCCTCCTGACTGTCAGTGAGGTTTGGAATTTCTTCAAAACAGAAGCTGTTAAACCTGTCATGAATGAAATGCAACCAAAGAAGTCAGAGGGAGAGAAGAATTCCATGCCACTTCAGGTGAATAACTATCTCCAGAAAACACAATGAATAAATAGATAGGACACAAGGAATCAAAAGGAAAGAACTGGTTGGAGATAAGCTCAGGGTCTTGGATATCAGGAAGCACAGGGATAAAGAAGCAATTCCCAGAAGTTAAACACAGCACATCTGGAAAAAGACAACTTTGGAAAATCCTTAAGGGGTAAAAAACCCAAACAAACAATGAAACAAATAACCAACACCCCCCTCTCCCCCGAAAAAAGTTTTGCAATTACCCAGCAAGGGTGGGCTAGGAATTAGAGAGTGGGAAAGTTATAGTTTAAAGCCAAGAGAGACATAATTTGAAACTGGAAATACTGAGTACGGTAACAAAAGCAAAGCCAGCAGCTACCAGTGGTTTGTAAAGTGATTTGTAAGACTCAAGAGACCCCCTTGCACTCAAACCCGAAGAGCACTATGGAGCCCCTCGCTAGATTTTTGGGAGGAATTAGCACACAAAGCTATAAAACATTCGCTGGGCAAGATTGGGCAAGATGTCTTACTTTTGGAAAGCTTGGTCTTTGTAAATAGGAATAGAAATTAATGCTTACCAGGAAAACTTGGTCTTTGTTAGAATGGGCATCATAAATACTTTTTGTGGCTAAAAGACACAGACCACACATGGTTTGGATTAATGATTGTGTTCTGATAATTCGTGTGACAACTACATGTGTTAAATTTGGAATAGCTGCCCTTAAAAGCCACTGCCATGGTAAATGAGGGAAAATCATAAAGAGCTTGGGTTCTTTAGCTAACAGTAGTTCTCTTAAAAATAGGGAAGAAAATTACTAGAAAAAACATGCAACATTATAAATGAAGTGAGTACTGCAATTAAGAGTTGCTTGGATAAGACAGGAACACAGTTTGCATTAGAAGAAGTAGAACCTCAGACTGTAAGTGCTTGTGGGATGAAATTAGATTTCTTTAGGAAAGATATCACAGGTTTTATCTCCCAGCTCTTGGAAAGCATTTGGATCTGCTGATCCGAGAGATTCTCTCCCATCCTGCCTATTAGAAAATAGAAAAGCTTCTTTCACAGAGGGTGCTGTGATACATTGACATCACACAGCTGGTGCAGAAGGATGAGTGATGCCTCTTCTGCTCTACTTCAACTTCCACTTCAAGTCTGACCAATTCCAATAACAATTGTTCAGAGTGTTATATATAGTGAATATTCAGGAAACACGCAAGTTTACATCTGCGTAAAGAAAATGTTTCCAGAGAAAAGCTCATAATGTGGATTGTTTTTCAATCCTCACTTTTTCCAGGTGATTAAATTTTCTTCCCAAACAAGGGTGGGAGATAATTTTAAGTGAAGCCAGTCACGTTATTTTGACATTTTGAAACATAGTAAAAACGTGGACCATCATTTTGCTGCTGCAGGATCCAATTAAACTAGACTCGCTGGGTGTAAACAGTTTCTTACAGTGCTGAAAATGATGTCTCTCAATGGCCACACTGATTTCACAAGTGAAAGCATTCTCAGCCATTCATTACTTGGATCACCAAAAGCACCCAGTGGTGGATGTCCGGATCAGTACAGGTGTTAGAAGTACAAGTGACAAGACAACGTCAGGATTAAAAATCTCTTTTCAGCTGTTCCCTCTTCCCTACTGGACCAAATCCACACCTGAGCTTTTTCAGTGAGTGCCCAACCTTCACTTGGTAAATTTCTCTGGTATTTTCACCACAGATCTACTTTAAAAGTATTTTTGGAAAAGACCTTTTGGAAGTTTGGAAACTCCTCTCTGCTGTAAAGCAAAAAGAAAATCGGCCATTTAACCTGTACCTCAAGCACAGGAATTCTGCACAGCTGCAGGTGGTCTGCTGCAGGTGGCAGTGATTTTACCACAAAGAAGTATTGAGCTGCATCCTCTTTTTGCTTCTTTGGTCGATTTTACCTGTGCTTTCTTTTCTTTTTACCATTTCTCTGGTATATGTGAGCATTTTGATTTCTAATTCTGTCCTCCAGTGTAATCATGCTATCTTCAGATCATCATTAATCTGAAAATTAAATAAACAGTATAAAATGAAATATTTTGGTCTAGACTGTGATTTTTTCCTTTTCTTACTTAGAAGAATGTCATTTGAGACTGTTTCAAAAGCTTTGCTCAGAAGAGGTAGTCAACATATTTCTTTTTTTTTTTTTTTCAATTCAGCTTGTCTGCTTTGTTCTCTGCCTGTGCCTTCCTTGCTTTTGATGAGTCTCTTTTGATGAGTCTAGTTTTGATGTTCTTGTTTTCACATTGAAACTTGAATTATTTCATTTTTCAGCATTATTTCAGGCCAGGAAATTAGATTAGTTGGCCTAACTTCCTTTTCTCCCACCTTTTAAATATAGGCACTGATTTGGTGTATGCCCATAATACGATAAACAACAACAACAAAAAAGTAGTAAGCAAAAAGAGATAAAACTAATTTATTCCCACTCTAAAATTAATCTCAATAAAAAAGAAATAAGTAAAGAGTTATGATCTCCTTCCTCTCAGTGCTAATTTGTAAAATTTCAATGAATATAAAGGATATTGCAGCCATTTAAGAAGCAATTTTGATTCACATTTTTTACTAATTCATTTATATCTATAAGTGAATATATTATTCAATATAAAGTCCCTTGCATATGCAACGGATAGATAAATTATTCCACAGAGTATTCCGTTTTATCATTTATAAAAATCAGAAATATTTTAGTCATGGTTTCAAAGTAATTCTTGCACTGCAGAAGGGAAAAAAGTGTATGTTGCCTGTGGCATGTTGAAAAGGAACAAAACCATTAATTGGGGCTTATAAAATGGAAGAGGAAGATACTTAAGACAGAAGACAATTAGAAAGAAGCAAAAAATGTGTTGAAAGACGTCATGAGAGAACTGTTTCATGAAATTAAACAGAAGATCTCTCAACGCTGCAAAGCTTCACCTACAAAGGGATTGCCCAGCTTGGAATGTCTGATTCTTTACCTTTGTGACACAAATAAAAATGAAGACAAGGCAAAATATTTTAGCGCATCATTCCAGAAGTGATTTGTGCATTCTGCCTGTAAGACCTCATATTATTTGGGGTTTTTTTATTTTGGAGCGTAGGAGAAATAAGGTGGACCACTACTGATTTTTCTTTTTTTTTTAAGTGATAGCAAACGGAAGTGAAATGTTCCTAATTTAGACATCTCAACTACCAGTAATTAAATCCTACTTTAAGGTCTGAAATCTGTCATCAAAAGGAAGGAGTTGGGGGAGTTAAAAAAAAAAAAACAAAACATAAGCATGCTTTGTGTTTTTTTTTCTAGATGAAGAAAAAGTTAAACGAATTTTATGTGCAAAAATTAGTAATAGAAATAAGAAATAAAATGAAACAGGAGGTTGAAGCTCTCCCTGTGTAGACCTCAAACAGTTCAATGTCTATGTGAAAATTATTCAAGTTAAACAAGATAAAAAAACCACAGCAGATGTTATTGGATATTCTGTTTTTATTTGGGGGGGGGGTGGAAACCCCACATAGCTGCTACAGTAATTCCCAGGTTAAGAAGATGTGTGTAATTAATAATTACTTTAGTTTATCTTATTCTAGAACCTCTACCCTGTCGAGTCTGTAGGTGGAGCAGGAAAAAGGGCTCAGTTACTCAGGAGAAGCTTCATCTGGCATTAAACTTGGATAATGTGGTTTTAGTTATTTAAACACATTAATAATTTTATAGCTGGATGATTTAAAGTAGTTGTGCTTTGTTAGGTTCTCTAAGCATTATTTTCTGGCTTGGCTTCTCTTGAGCAACATGCTCAGAAAGAGGGGAGTCAGCTGTCCTAAATCTCACTGAGATGGCATGTTCTCTGATAGCCCCTGAATTAAGCAGTATAATTATCCATATATACACATATATATATAATCCTGATATATATGTTATTATTTATGTATTCTATAAATAATCCTGAACAGAAGAAGTAGTAACACTTTTCCGTGGTGATCATTATATGCTTTTCCTCTCTGAACCCCATTGATCCTAGAGGTCTTTTCCAACCTTCACAACTCTGTGATTCCATGATGGGTTTTGCGTCCCAGAACAAAAATTCATTTTTTCCAGATTAAAATAGGTTCATGGAATATAAGTAAAGGTAGACTTTGATTCATTACATGCTGAAAGACTTGTGCAAATGCTGAGTTCATGGAATCCCAGAATCGTTCAAGTGGCAAGGGACCACAGTGGGGCATCTGGTCCCACCTCCCTGCTCAAGGAGAGAAATGAAACCTATTCTATATTTTATCTAAAATTCTAATATTTAATATTTTATAATATCATTATGGAATGTTTAAAACATCTGTGACGGCCCTGCATATACTAAGAACAATTCGGAATTTGCATTAATGTATTTCAGCAGCTCTAGGCCAGCATGTTCTAATTACAAAATGTTACGTACAGCATGCCCTTCGTATAGGCTATAGGAAGGAAAGAGAATAGGTCATGCACCAGTGCAAATTCCGTAAGAAAACTGGCAGAAATATTTGTCACATGGCTTTCCATAAAGAAGGATTTTTTGAGTACACTTTGAAGCTCCTAAATCCAGCTCCCAAATGTTGCCTGCAATTACAGGTATAAGGTTTGGTGTGTAGGCTGCTACACACAACCCCTCACACGTATCTAAAGATATCTAAAGATTCCAAAACCAACATGAAACTGCCTGCTTTTATTTTTACTTCCTTAAAAACTTAATTTCAGCCTTTTAAAATACTGCACCCCAAGGTACAATCAGTCCTGATGTTTTTATTAGGTAGAACAAATCTGGACTGGAGATTACAGACTCTCAGTTTGCAGACACGTGAATCTCAATGTATGAGGGGGAGAAGCCATGCTAATTCCATACAGATGTCCTGCTGCATTCCTGTAAATTTTCAGACTGAAGAGGAAATGCTGGTTACACCCCTTTCCCCTTCAGCCTACGGTAGAACATTTCGCAGATTGCATGTGTGTTTTCAATGCAGAGAAAAACAGTCACAGATCTCTCTTTGCTAACTCAAGCATCATATTTATTCATCTGTTTTATATATGTTGAAATTTTTTTTTCCCACAAGTTAGAAGAACTAGCCTTTGGCATTCAGAATTTTTTTTTCCCAACATGCAAACACAAAAATAGGAACAGTTTTATTCTCTTAGATGTCCTCCTTTGCTTAGGAAAAGAGCATATATTTGTATTCTTATATGTGTGCAAATGTAGAAATGTGGTTTTATATATATAACATGTGAATATTTTTCAGAAGGACTTGGTCCAATAGAACAAAAAAACCCCGAACAAATAAAATGTGACAATGCTTACCATAGCCCAGAAGGTTCTCTGCACAAAATACCATGATAGAGCTTTTCAGAGCAGCAGCTCAAACCAAGCCATGTTCTCCACTGACTTCCACTGGCACAGAACCTAGTGGAAAACACATGTGAATGTGAAGAAAACATATTTTTCTTTTTTTTTGCCGTCCCTAATCCATAGATTGAAATCTCTTTATCAAGTTCCTTGAGTGTCATTCAGGACCATCTTAACTTTAAAACAATTCTGCTGCTATTTACAGCGGCTGCTCTTTTTTAATGTTATTACAGTGACATCTAGGGGTTTTGTTCGTGCGCTGGGGCTTGTGTTCTGCAAGCATGGGATGAACAACGAATTTCTTGATCACAAAATACTACCATCAAGATAAAAGAGGAGGGAATTGTCCAGCAGAGACTGCACAGAAGAAATGCTGGTAAGCTTGGCAAGCAGATTCGTTATGAGCATTATACATAGCTACTTCAAATTATAGAGAATAAGGGGGGAAAATGATGTTTTACAGATACTTTCCGTAAGAGGAAAAAGGCAGAAATAATGTTAAGTTTTCACGCGTGCTTGTCTGTGAGGATTTGTTTCACAGGCCAGCAAAAGGCAATCTCTTGATCCCAAAGAGGGGTAGCTGCAAGATTCTTACAAAGTAGGGTCACATAACCTATATTTTATACAATATAGGATGTGGAATCAGCCAAATAATTTTGTCAGAAGCAAATAAACAAATAATTCATGGCAATTACGCTGTCTCTGTGAGCAAGTTGATTCTGGCATTCACATTACTCAAACAGCTCAGTGATAAGGACTGGTAGAGCTATCAATTTACAGCTGAAAAGAGTTTACCATAAGGCTACAATTTATTTCATTAGTTATTTATTTATTTGCTCACTTTCCAGTATTCTTCTGAAGTTAAAGTAGAACTTGAAAACTACAATGCCATGCTGTGTCTTTAAAAATTTAAAGCACTGTGATGAAAATCAGCCCCCAAAAAATATAACCTAAAATTAAATTGCCTAGTTGAGACGTGCTACAGCAAACATATCAAACTGCATAACACAGCACTGTCTGTTCCTTCTGTTATCTCCCAAGCAACAAATTCCATCACTAACAACAGTTCTATAAAGCCATATTCCTTTTGAGAAAATATTCCAGGGTTGAATAAATAAACCTGGAATTAATAAACTAAGCAAGCCCAGAATTGAAACGTGTTACATATATATATATATATATATATATATATATATATAAATACTACTGAAAATATTCAGTTTCATTTGTTAAAAAAAAAAAAAGAAAAAAAGAAAAAAAAAATTGTTCATTGCCATTTGCTTTCTTTCTACCAAGAGAGTGCTGGAAAAACTTTTCAAAACATGGAAGCAACCAAAAGAGTCAAGCCCAGGCTGCAATTCTGCAGTAAACCACAGCCTGAGTCTCACTTTCTTCCTGGGAACTGATGTTACTACAAAAATCAGGAGAAACAATGTCCTGTTTATGACCATCATAAAGAGAATAAATTAATGAATGAGCAGGACAAAACAGGTGGGCAGTGATGGTGTCTGGGTACATAACTTTATCCCCTCTGCTCATAATTTGATGGTGAATGTGTAAGTTATGTGCAGTAATGCTGTAGCAGACTGAAGCAGAGAAATGTGAATGACACTGAAATAAACTTCAGGAAATTCTGTGAAGCTGGATTAAGGCACGGAAATACTGACTTATCCTCTAGGGAGCTTTAGATATGAGGATTTTCCTGTATATTGTTAGTGACTATAAGGCTAGAAAGGCAGGTAATATGGGTATCACCTTCACCACAATTGGTACATTTAGAAACTTTATTATTATAAACTTTAAATGCTGACACTTCAAGCTGGCTGCCAAATCCAGCTGTTGGCATAAAAACCTCTGTGAAAGCTATCAGAATCTGATTTTGTACCCCAACAACTGTCGCTCACACTCAATTTACACTGGTTTCTTGTGCTGGCTCTGCTGACATTCTCTGTTTACAACATGTTTTGCTTTTATAGACACGTTAAAATTAATTTATAGCTCTCAAATATGTGCCGAGGCTTTCCCTACTTTTGGGAAGGCAGGAAGAAGGTGCCAGACATCTGCCAGAATTGTTGGTTCACAGTTCATTTGACAGGAGATCCTGAACTGATGATTTCTTGATGACAGACAGTATTTTACACTTGTTACTGATTGTAGCAGTCAAAATATTAAAAATATTTCAACTAAAATAGACAACATAACTTTGGGGGTGACCACTCATGGCAGTGAGTGTTATCTTGCTAGGAGGCATCTCTTATCAGCTGACAGAAACTAAAATTTTACAGGTTGTCAGTATTAGAGGTCCAAGGCTGAGGTGGGGGGCAATTTTCAGGACTCACGTGACCAAATATTTGTCCCTCGTGAAACTGCAAAATTTTCATCAACGTTGTCATCAATATTCATAAATTTAGGACTGTTAGCATTATTCTACACATGCAGCCATTTCTATTTCAGATAAAAGCTTGTATAAAATTTAATGCACTTGGATTGAAATGATGGATCTCATCCTCACCTATTTCTGATTGAAATTTATCAGCATTTACTTGAAATAAAAATGGCAACATAACTCACACCTATTTGCTAGCAGAAAAGCTGAACTTTCTTTAGCATAATAGGTCCTGAGAGCCTCTACTTAGCACTCCCCAGTAATGAATTCTAAAAATTAAACTTTCCACTATTTTGCAGACTAAAGCAAAGGCTTCAAAATCTTCAGCTAGTTCCACGTAATTAGCAACGCGTTGTTTTTTCAGGTGGGAGATTCACTTTATATCCCAGGAGAAATCCAATGTTAAAAGACTACAAATTCCTTCTTTCATTAAGGAAGGACATTTAAAAAAAAAAAACCCACTATTCCTACATTTGCAGGAAAGAAATTCAGAGCCACTTAAACTGCCATTGCAAGAAAAAGTACCTCTGGAAATTAGGCAGGTTGAGAATTTTTCTTGGAAATGTGTGAAGATCTATCTTCTGGTTTTGTTGGTTTGTTTTTTTTTTTCATTTCTGAAAGTTCCTTTTCAAGACTAGAACTCCAATTTTTGTGGCATAAAGGGTTCAACAGAGCACATAAAATTTGGGATGAATTATTATCCTGGTTTTGTGATAGGAATTTCGTGTCATATCTTCAGTGTTTGGGGATCTCAGGCAATGGGATATACACAGAGTAAGAATTCATAGTCCATAAATTCAATGAAACAGCCGTGATAATGACTAAATACCGTATTATTAATATGTTATTAATAACATATTATTAATAACAATTCTGAAAATCTGGTGTGTAGCCCACAGTGGAACAACTGACCAAGACGTGCAGCTGGCCGGACCATACATGGCAGTGGCATGCTGTAATTAAACTCTATGAAAATGAGGGAACAGGTCTAAAATTAGCAGTTACAGGTTTTCCACTACTTTACTGGTTCCCTAGAGAGCACCACGAAAACAAAGTAATGGTTGAATGTTACTGAAGCAATAAAATAGCTGGAAATAATCTTCATGAAACCACTGAATCGAAATCACCAAATTCATCTCCAGATTTTATAGGCTGACTTTCAGAAGTGTGTGGTGTCTCTGTTTCTGTGGGTTTACACTGGTTTTGGTAAAATCACCTGCTGCTGGTGTTTCTCACAGGTCCAGCCAGCAGCTGTAACTCGATAAAGATGAAGACAGTTTTTCTCTAAGTCATCATTATGCCTTTGCATTCCCGGGTGGATCGGTAGCTGAGCTGGTTTCCAGCAGTTCAGTCCTGGGTGATGGATCATCAGGGTTGGAACAGCCTCCCTAAGGATATCTGAGCCACTTGGAATTTCTCCTGTGCCACGTAATTATGCAGCTTCTGATCCTGGCCAGTTTAAGAACATGGATTGCCATTTGTGTCAGTCCAGGATGTTTTCCCAGGTCATCTGGCACAGCCCCTTCAGCAGGGGGAAGCTCAGATCCAATCTCAGCCCAAACACTGGAACTTAGTCTGAACAAATACAACCATTCCTGTCTTTCTAAGAGCTTGTCATGTAATGGAATAATCTTTAGCCCATTTACAGGCAAAAAAAACCCCCCAAAAACCCAAAAAAAAACAGAAGTCAAAATCTTGTTCAAAATCTTTTGGGATTTGGAAATGAATGGGATTTGGAGTTCTGTCTGCATGCTGTGGGTTGTCAGGTATGGATTTTCTTCCTAATCTCCTTGTGAATGACTTGGGACAACTGAGAAGCTGTATGAGACAATGCCCTGTAAACAGCAATGGGTGAAAACAGTTTGAGCAGAAACAGGAAACAAGATCTCTGTGTGTAAATAAGAAGCAGTATTCCTCCTGTAGCTTAGACAAAATATGTGCAGCCTCACTTTCGACTTCTCAGGAGAATCTTCTTTTTCCTAGAAGGAAGAAATGGGCTGTGGCATGTTCCCTGCTTTCCTTTTGCTTCTCTGCTGCAGGAGCCAGCACAAGTGTGGCCACTCCTGGCGTGTCCTTGGCAAGCCCCAGAGCACAGATGGAATGCTTTTTCCAGGACTGATGTAGGGGACTGTAGCTGTCTGCCTGGCTGGATTTCCTCGTGCTCCAGGCTGCCAAAACTGCGGCGGGAGTTGCCAACAGGACTGGTGTCAGGATTACTCTGGTTTGCTGTGCTGGCCATCAGGATGCTGTCATCTTTCAATTTTCCTCTCACAAAATAAAAAGAATCTCTTTTTTGTGTTTCGGAACAAAATTCCAGAACTTTGGTTTGGTTTGGTTTTTGTTGATTTTTTTTTTTTTTAAAGCTCCTTTTTCAAGTGACTTTTGTGGTGGCGGAAGAGAAAGTGCCACATTTATCTGAACTGTTGGAATACATCCAGAAAACTACAAATGTACGAATTCTGCCCATGTTTTTTGAGCAGGCCACAGATTTTTCCCTGATTTGCTCGTAGCTAAACAGGAGAACCCTACTGCTTTCTGCATTTCTTCAGGACTGGGTATCTTGAATATTTTTAATTTGACAACAGGGCAAATGGCTTCTTTGTGTGTTTAAAAACAGCAAGTAAGGACAAGTTAATATCATTCAGATTGTGACTAAAGCAGGAATGCAAAGAATACTGGGACAAAACCTCTGTTTGCATCTGGAACAAATGTTCCAATCCAAACTTCTTCCTGAATGTTTTACATGCATCAGATAGTGGTGTCACTACATTCCCAGTGCAAAGCTGACTAATTTGCACGGAAGAATGAAAGCTGGGAAATGCTTCCATCAGTAAAGTTCCTGGAAGAAGAAGAGGGAAAAGATTAAGAAGCAAAAGTGCTGAAAAATAAAGATCAGGGATGGAGGAAATGGCAAGAAGGAAGTAGCAGAACCTGGATCAGGGAGGGCTACATGTGGAGACGAGAAGGTTTAAACCTTGTGGTGTTGAGTCCAGATCTCATCACAGGAACATTTCAAAACTTGGGCCTGCACTTTGTGCCCCAGAAACCTTAAACCAGCTCTAGAGTGAAGCAATACTTGATGTGTATTAGAGGGAAATGTAAATGTTTTTTTGCAGAGGCAACGACAAGGAAAGAACAGTGGAAAGTACAAAACTCACACGTAAATCTTCATCCATTTGTTGTTACATTTGTTCTTCCTAGGAAAAAGAAAGGATCAAGTGGGACAGACATTCCAGATAAATCTTTTTATTATTCTACTTTCTTTTTCTTGTTTGGAGAGGGTAGGAAAAATAACTGAACCTTGTATTGATCAAAAATACTTAAAATAAGAAAGTGAAATTTAAAAAAAAAAAAATGGGAAGGGGAGGGAGGCTGTCTTTGGGATGGAATAATGGATTAAAAGAATGCAAGGCACTTTAAGGAGTTGTGAGGTGTATTCATTGCCATGTCTGGGGCTGGGGCCATGAAAAGTGTGTGTGTTTTATTGGGTAAACATCAGTAAACTTCTCAAATAAACTCATCAATAAACTTCTGAGAAGTTCCACTTAATGGTTCCGGAAGATCCTCATCCAAACCAGCCTGGTTTGCAGGGATAGCTCTTCCTGGATTTCATGTCTATTTCTTGTTGAGGTCAAAAACAGGAACCAAGAGAGGCAAAAAGAAGAAAAAATTGCAAACAAGGGGCCACTGTAGCCATTCTGCCAAACAGATATACTTAACGTATCTCTCCAAGACTAAGAGAAAATTGTGAAGAAACTTCTGTAGGGGAGATGTCAATAAAATGCCATCCATCTCCAAGCTGTGAATTCTTCACAAAACTGTCAAAAACCTTCACGGAGAGATAAAGTCTTTTCTCTCCTTGATCTGATGTAGGCTCCACTACAAAAAAAAAAAAGCAAGTCCAAAACAAAATGTATTAGACTTTTTTTAAGGTTACACTAGAATTTAGTGAGTTATGAGTTCAGAAACAGTATCTTTACAGATTTACAGTTTCAATATTTAGAATGAAAGTGTGACCACAAAATTAGTCCTGTTCTTTAGTGGTGAAAGATACAGGATACTGCATTTGGTCTGAAACTAATAAGCAGACATATAATCATATGAATTTAAAAATTTTAAATGGAGCTATCTACTGGTTTTAGGTTTTATTCTACACCTCTAGAACTTTTGATGCGATTTTGCTTTGCTTTATTTACCTGCAAGATGGGAATTAAAGGCACATTCTGTATTTGCAAAACAATCACACTTGAATTCTTGAAAAGCATTTATAGCAAAGTGGGGGAAGCCTGAATTTGCTTTCTTCTAGAAGATAAAGTAAGCAGAGCTCAAGGTTTGAAGCAGAGGTCCTTGAGCTCCTGAATGTCCAGTTTGCTAAGACCTTAACAAAATCCTGCAAATAAAAAATACTTTGCGAACATTAGCAGTGGAAGAAGAAAACAGCAATACTTGTATCAAATACAAGTTAAAAAAAAGCTCTCAAAATTTCCTGTCCTTCTGCCAGTTATGACAAGCAAAGGGAATGTGAAAAAGGGGAGGAATTTTTTCAAAAGTACAGTCACACAAAGCAAAACAAGTGTTAATGAAATTTTGAAGGAGAAAAATGTAGATATTTCCCACAGCATTTTCTATTTCTAGAATGCTATAAATAAGTCTGACTGTCACAGTTGGATCGCCTTTTCTTCCTAGAGATTTCACACAGTTGGAAAAAGACAAAAACCTGTGGAATAATTCAGAATAATTCATATCTACACAATTGTGGAATCTTTGGGACTTTTTCTACTTCTGGAAAGAAGAATGAAAGAGTGAAATATCAGGAACACAGATAGTATTAACTGGTTCTTCAGGCAGTCAGATTATAAGGGAAAATATAGACAAAGGTAATAAATTCATAATGAAAAGCTGGACAAGGACACCAAGCCTCGTGTCTGCATTTCATGGCTCCTGAAGCTGGAAATTTCTCTTCTTTCTTCCCCTTCTGACCAGGAGGCAAAATCTGCTCCAGAATCAGTGACAGAATGTTTCCAGTTCACAGGTGCAGAGTCAGAGCAAGGCAGGAAAGCCAAATGCTCTTTGAAACAGAGATGTGGGTGGAGAAAAGGGTCTTCATTTGCTACTGGATGTGTCTGGGAAAGGGGAGTGGTTGTTTTCTGTGAGCTTGATGTGGAACTGGGGCAAAATCAAAGTGTTTCCCTGAGAGCTTTGGAGGATGCAGTTCAGCCATGAGATGGACTCACCTGACAGTGCTGTGACCATGACATTACCAGGCAGATGGAAACTAAGACAGATAAAATTAATTTTGCCTGTAATCTATAACAACTGCAGGCTCTCTAGGATTTACAAGCCGTAATAAAAAACAGAAATGATAATAAGTAAATACATATTCTAAAAGGGATGCAAGGCTTATAGATTACAGATAATAAATATGGATCTCTGTGCACAGTATGTGCACCTGAGATGGCTGCCTTCTGCTTTTTGGGTTGTTTTGTTTGGTTTTTTTGGTTGTTTTTTTGGTTTCTTTTTTTGTCTCGTTTAGTTTTGTTCTGTTTTGTTTTTTTCTTTTATCAAAACAGCTGAATGCAGATGGCTGGCTGAGAGAAATGAGAATTATCTTGCCTTCCTATTTTCCTATCTGCAATAGACAGTGGGGGGAAAAAAGAGGGGGAGAAAGAAAAGGAAATATGCCAGATGTGTTTCTAGCATGTTAATGTGAAGGAAACTGCAACAAATGTTGACATTTTGGCATTGAGAACATCGCTTTGACTGGAGTCTAAGCGCTGGAATGTCAACATTCTTCACTTTCTCCTAGTAAAATATTTGCTATAAAATGTAAATGAAGACCAAAGGGCTTTTTCTCCATATTAGCTTGTCAAAACATCTGGGTCTGTGTTGACATTGGTTGGCATCATGGGGTTATCCTTCAAAGAAACCTGCTTTTATTTTCTGATTTCTAACGGAACCTCTCAAACATAAAATGTTTTTCTGAGTAATGCAATATTGTCTGACTATGGAAGTAATCTTAAATATGAAGTGAAAAAGTAGTAGCTGAATCCATAGGAGGCTACAGGGAGAGCAGGTGAAATATGGAGTGATACAGAGCAAAAACTACCTCCCTGTGAGGCTCAAAAAAAACACTCAAAACCAGGTTTATACACTGCTCATACAGTCCTGCTCATACAGGACTCACTTTATCAGCTGATGAGTCATTTTAATGTTAAAAAAAAGGATCAATTTTAAAATTTTCCATTTTTCTGCTGTTGCAGGAAGAAAATCTAGCACTTTTTTTCTCTTTAGTTTTCATATTTTGTGTTTTCAAGAAAGCATGAAGCTAAAAAGGACCGTTGCAGCTAAATTTGTGTATTGACAATTACATTTCCGTGATTACAGGAGCTTTCAGTTGGAGTCCCATGTACCTGATGTGTGTTTACACAGGAGGTAGCATGGCTGAAAATAACTACTAGAAAGCAATAATAAGAATGCAGACAAAAATAAGTTAGAAAAGCCAAAATTTTCTCAGTGATTTTCAGCCTCACTTCAAGGTATATCTGCCTCCAAAATCAGCTTAAGTGTTAAGCTACCAGTGTATTTGTGTTTATTCTTTCTCCATCTCTACATTCATTACAGCTTAACTGGGCCAAATATTTCTCTTTCGTGGCTAGACTTTGTTGGCAAATTAGGCTCAACGGCCTTGTAATGGTGGGAGTGTAAAGTAGCTACTGATTTTTTTGTTAAAACTTACACCCTTTAATCCAGTCATTAGTCAAACTGAAACAATAAACCCAGTGCTGCAGCTCCTCTGTGAAACAGAGTTTACTAGCAAGAAAAATACACTATGTGAAAAATATTTTTTCTTCTGGAAAGTAGTGTTACTGACTAATTCATTTAGTGACTACAAACAGTCAGCTGACTGCAGGACTGGGGTTTTTTTTCCATCCTCAAGGTACTCCTTACAGCAGTAATTCCTTTTAATGTGCTTAATGTACATGTGTATACATTCTTGGGTAAAAATTAGGAATACGCTGCTGGGGTCTGTTAGTCTGTCTGTTTATTTTACACGTGTGTGTTTATAGGAGGAATATTTTGGTTATTACACTCCACTTCGGTGAAAAATTAACGTCCCAGTGCGTTTTTATACAGTTGATGTTCTATTATTGTTACAGCCAGAGAAAGGGCTGTAAAAACGGCTTTGTTTATGAACATACCACTTCCTGTGTGTCTTCAAGTCAGTGGGAAGTTGTACTAATGGCTCTGTAGTTGAGGATTATATTTTACATTCTTTGCCCCAGGGACACCAGCACCTATTTTTCCATTTTCTAAAATGCTGTGTCTTGAAAGAATTCCAGCTTAGCATAAACCCAACAGTACAGCACACACAGGGACACTTGTCCCATTTGCAGGCCTTGGTTCGAGGCAAAGAAATTGATAAAGAACTCAAATTAAATCCGACAAAGCTCAGGTTTAGACAAAGGGGGAAATGAGAGCTGAAATGAGTGCCAAAGGAGAATAATTTCACTGCCACTCACAGGTGAGTGACAGCTGACTGCTGGCCTGGGTGCACAGTTCCCAAGGAGTGGAGTCTGCAGACATTTATTATTTCTCATAAAAATGTCTTTTTCTACCATAGCACATAACCAGTCTGGGCAGTACCTGAGTTAAATCATCAGTTCCCGATAATGGAACATCTGCTGTAGATAGGGGTTGCACATTTCTACAATTCTATTATTGTGGGTTTTGTGTTGTCTTTGTTGCTGTTCACTTTGGACTCCCTGGAAACAAAAGAAATTGGAAGGTTTTTTTGCTTGCTTAATTCTCGTTTTTCACATGTTGGTTTCTTTCTTTTGGAAACTACCACTACATAAGTGTTGGACACAGTAAGCAAAAGCTTTTAACACTTTAAAACTTTGTTTGAACGCATGGTAACCTGTGCACACAACAGGAGCTGCAGTGTTTTGCAAGTGATGACAAAGCAGAAGTGACATTTTTTCAATGTACAGATACAGAATATACCTACACCAAGATACGTGTGCAGCTCTTTTGCTGCAAAATACCGTGTCAGAAATTACAGCTGTAGGTCTTCTCGGGGTTATTAAGCATCCCACATTTTTTTGGACTCACCTACTGAAGGATATATAGGGTCAGCAATCTGATCAGGTGAATATCTCCTCTGGAGATCACAGTGAAATAATTAATTGTTTCTGTACCTGGTTGTGCCTTTTGGAGCTCTACCTCACTGCCTGTTTGTTTCTTGTCATGATGCTTGAGGTGAAATAATTCCGTCCGATTTCTCTGAATATCCTTTCAGAGACACAAATGGGTTGAAATAGATGCTGAAAAAAAAGACCAACAGTGGCAAAATTAAAAGCGGGTGATGTTAGAGCACTTATGAACAGAGAGACTGCAGAATCAAAGGGGAAAAAACAAAAGAAAGGCAGTGGAGAGAACTGCTCCTTTGATAAAGGAAAATCTAATGACAAAATTCAACCCCTCACCCCAACCCACCAGGCCAGAAGAACACTGGCCCTCAGACCTGATCAGAGCACAGCCTCTCCTCCTCTCTGCATCACCACCTCCCTGTCTCCTTGGGCCAGGATTATGTGCTTCAGGACTTTAATTTCCCTTAAAAATGTCACCAGAAGCCAAAACACTCAATATGAAATTTCACTAGATCTCATTAATCAGTACTTTAGTGAAAACTCTTGTAGAGAATGCCTCCAAATGATTTGGTGAGTGACAGAAAGATTTCCTGGGTAATCTCAGTGTAAGATGCTTATTATTCTCTCAGCATTTGTGATACCTCTTCCCAAAGCTTGGCCACTCCTTCCCATTCATGAAGAAAACCAACTACTTCTCCCAGCTGATAGAGTTTCACCACATTCAAAAAATTAGCATCTTTTTATAACCCAAGTGCCCCTTTCTGCTTTTATTCAGTTAATTAACCACGCCTTCCTCTCAGCAAGGCAAAATCCCTCTTTTTGTTAACTGCCCCAACATGTTCCCTTATGAAATGTCTGTTCCACAAAGCCCTTTACAAACCAGTCTGTCAAAACAGCAGATTTGGGGTAAACCTCACCACCGCCTTCCATTTAAACCTGCAGTGTGAAATAGTTGCTCCAAGGCTCTTCTACCTACTTTATTTTCCTTTGCCAAGGGCTCATTCCTTCAGAAAATGTGATAAATTCTCAGTAATGAGGGACTTTAAAGGTAACTTTTCAGTTATATTTATATATATAAAGAGATATAGGGGAGAAACAACAGTGAGGAAAAAAAGAAGCACAGCACTACAGCTTTTCCAAATTAAACTCTTTTCTCTCTTATCTATACCTATTTTACATCCCTAAAGATGGAAGGCTTGTAAATGAGATGTATTTCTATGCAATTGCATGAAATTATGCCATTTCAGGCAATTTTTACTGGACATAGAAAGTGGTCTTGTAAAATTCCCCTAGAACCCAGTAAAAATCCTCTGGGATATGATCTTTTTTCAATTTGAGGTGATGTGGGTGAAGTTCTTATTTTTAGTAAGATAAAGGGAACATGTGTTCACTACATGTAAAACTGCTTATATCATGCTCTGGAAGCTAAAGAGAGAATGTTCTGAGGGCCCCACAAAAATTTTGTCAAAATAAATGAAATGCTGCCCTCTTCTGATTAAATTTGATCTTGGAAGTAGCTGCAGTCTGCAGTGGAAGAAGAGGTCTGAGGAAAAGGCTAAAAAACGAGTTAAGAATGGGGCCTGG
Source organism: Melanocharis versteri (assembly GCA_013397845.1). Lineage (NCBI taxonomy): Eukaryota > Metazoa > Chordata > Aves > Passeriformes > Melanocharitidae > Melanocharis > Melanocharis versteri. The sequence continues at coordinate 129,310 of VZTG01010161.1, forward strand.
CAGGTGGATGAACCCTCTACAGGGAATGTAGTGGGGAATCTCCATAATTGCTGTGTGGCAAATAATGTTCCACGTCAAAGCAGGAGATGTGGGGAGCCTGAATAAGAGCAGCTTGCACTGCAGCTGTGTATTTTGGGGTGATGTTGTAATGTGGCGTGCAATGCAAGCAGCAGATGGACGAATTAAAGCACCCCTGGCATGGTTTCCCCCTAATTTAGGCATGGAACTTCTTGCTTGTCCAGTTTTGTGCACGTAAAGCTTTTTAAATGTCCAAAAACAATCCAAGCCCCAGAAAAGCAAGTACGCTGGAGAGCTGTCAAACACGAATGCCCATCTGAGCTGCAAACTTCTGTGTGAGTGTGCTGCAGATACCACATGCCTTTGTTTGATGCCCTCTCCTAACTATTTTTTCACTGGTAACTATCACTGACTAGTTTTTAGCATTTTCAATTCTTTATATTAATAAAGTATTCCTCTAACTGCAAAATACGAGTGGGACACTGGTCTTAAAGCATTTTGCAGACCTACAAGCATCAAAAGATTCAAAAATCAGATCACAGAGAAATATGTACACGTTGAGCCACTCCTCTGATCAGTTTGACTATTTTGATGGTAATTTCCTTACAGATTATTTCACACCAGGCTGACATGCAGGGCTGCTCCAGCTGTAAATCACCACATGAATCCATTGAATGTGGATGCTTGAGTCAAGGTTTCATTTGGCCTTTCTCACATGTCCTCTTAGATATTTCTATGAACTCACCTTCTTTGTTTAGTGATCTTTTTTGGCAATTTGAATTTGTCTTTCTGCATCGTATAAATCAGGAAATTTTCAGCAGAATTTAATGCATTTTTCTTCAACCCCGGACTGTGCTGTAGGTGGTGAATCTACCTGTGACACATTCACAGGTGTTACTCTGTGAAGCAGACTTGTTTTACACAGGGTGCCTGTGTGGAAGTATTTGAAACACACAACAATATGTAAATGGCACGTACGTACCTAATTTTCTGTTCTAAAAGAAACATGAAAGCATTTAGCAGAAAAGCTTTCAAACAATTTGTCCACATATAAATTTTATTCTTCACTAATTTACCTTGCACAATGCTTCCACTTACATGCTTTTAGGCTGAGTAAAGTAATTTTTCTGCCCATTGCTGAACATGACTTTAACTTTTGAGTGTTAGAGCTAAAGTAAAAATATGTATAACAAGCTATTTGTAACATGAGAAAATAATTACAGAACTAAAAATGCAAAATAACGGCAGTGCTGTAAGAGCCACTGGGCTGCTAAGAGCTGATTTATCTTCGTTTTTTATCTTGTTTATCTTGGGTTTTTTGTCTTGTTTTCATGAGGATTGCTTTCTGTCGGTGGAGATAACATATTAAAACATAAAAATATTATTAAATTAATCACAAAAACAAATGCTTGCAGGCCTTGTTGCTGTAAACAACGGCAGTACTGGCAGTAGGTGCAGTCATAACTTGTAGACTATGCCAGAAAAAGAAAGCATCATTAATTTTGTAAAATCAGATATTTCACATGAAGTAAAATATCTTTCTGTACTTGTACAAATCTTTAGATACATTCACGTAACTCACTTACAGGAAACGAGGGGAATGGTCAACAATTTAAATAACAAATTGTAAATCTGCTTCCTCTGAAGCATTTCTCAGTATTTGCTCACATTTAGGTTGTGATGGTGGAAAGACCAATGAGTCTTTCCACCAAGTATTCTGGTTGAGCAATAGATTTTGGAGAATTTACACTAGATTACATGTCAAAGACTTGCAAAGTTTCTTCTAGCACCTTTCCAACAAGATCTGATTCCACCATGATGAAGTAGATGACTGCCCATCTGTCTTAGCCACACTCGTGTTAAGGAGTTGTTGTTTCCCATTAGAATCACTCTGATTTTTGTAATCTTAACTTCAGAAAAACCAGGGTGCCAAAAAAAAAAAAAAACAAGAGGGCAAAAAAAAAAAAAAAAAAAGGCACAAACCAAAGAATTACTGCAGAACATGAAATGTTCTACCACATGATGAGCTTTTACATTTTTGTGGAAGGCACGTGTTTTGCACCAAGAGGTGCTGGTCCTTTCTCATCCCTGTAAGAAACACACTTGGACTAGAAAGCAGGATTTAAAATGCTGTTTATTAGAGCTCAGACTATCAAAAGACAATAGCACAGATAACCCCACACCTCTCTGGGTGCTCTGAGTCCTCAGGGTGTAGCATCGAACACAAACACAGCACTCCATGCAGACCTTGTCCAGAGCAGAGAATCTCCCTTTTTTATTATTTTCTTACAAGGAAACAACTATTTTCATGATTTCTACAGTCAAGGTGAACACCATGAATGTTCATGTTGGTCCTGAAAAAGTACTGCCTGTGTGCCCTTAGTGCTAAATCATCTTGGAAGCCTCTGATGCTGAATTGTTTGTGGGAGCTGGTGAAGCAGAACACGAAGCAACAGCTGACCAAGCAGCAAAAGTCTGCTCTGAGGCAACGGCTGCAAAAAGGGGAGGCAAATATTTACACCAAACAATGGCAAGAAAATACACACAGCATTAGGTCAGGCTTGGATGCAGCCAGTTTCTGGGCATAGTTTATTAAAGCTCCTGCAGAGAAATGTATGAAACTGAAAGAATTATGCTAATTTACTTTTTATATAAAGGAGCAATCTCTTCTATGCAAACCAGGTGTTTTCCTGGAAACCAATAAATCTCATTCACGTTGCTGTGACTTTGGCTGCGAGATGGTGTTTTGTGTTTCATGTTTCTAGTCCGAACCGTTGACTGTAATTTACATTGTATCAGTGGTACTGGTTAAGATCAGGACAGTAATTTTCAGCAGTATCTTGTTATAAATGAATCCTAGTCTGTTTGTTGTGCAGAGGATTGCTCTTAAGAGGCAAAGAAGGAAAAATTTTAAAACCCATTTTTGCAATGGTGCTGAACTTAAAAACATGATCAGCCCGTATGATGAATATGCATTCTTTGAATCCCACAATTCTCATTTACATTTTCCTTCACTCCAGTATTTCACACAAGGATTTTAACCGAGCCTGGGCTGTCTCCCCTCTGTTCCACCCTTCATCTCATCCCCCTGGGCAGGTGCTTAAGGCTGCAGATTGTGCTTGTGGGGAATCATCACGGAGCAGATTCCAGGCCTCCTCACCACATTCTATCCAGGAAGCAGCAACTGCTGCTCAAACTGCAATTTCCATACTGTTCTAACCTCTGTTAGAATGTGAATGTAACTTCACATTTTCTGTGATTTTACCCCCAGTCATCCCACACTTGGGTAGTGCTGAATTTAACCACGTTGTACTTGCAAAGCGCACTGGGCACTCTCAGGTATAAAGTATTGAGCCTTAAAAACATTGTATTATCATCCACCCTATAATACTCGCTTTACTAACGTCTCTATAAAAATAGCATTCTTGGTTAGATGGCTTTCCAGCTGCTGAAAGGAGGGAATCAGGCTCTGGGTTGCAGTGGAGCACGTGGGGAAAGAAATAAAGTGGTTTGGCAACAAAATAATGACAAGGAATAGCGAGACTTTTATCTGCAGAATGAAAGAAACTTTAATTCATTTTTCTGTTTAATTGTTAAGGGAAAAACAAAACAAACCCCCAAATAAACAAAACCACATTAAAAGTAAGTGGGTACGTACAAAGGCAAAATAAAAAAGCTGTTGTGATTGTGGTGTGGCTTAGTTACCAGAAATGCATTTTTCCCCCCAAAGCTCTTTGTCACGTTCAGTGCCCACAGGACAAGTTAATTCTGTAGCACTTCCCACCCGCTTTGACTTCTGCTATAAGAGCTCAGCATCAGTTTTAATCACCAGATCTATTTTGGAACAGCACTGAAGAGGGGAAGAAAGAGGAAAACCAGCACTGGAGTGCAACATTTGTATCTGCAGGCAGTGTTTGCTGCCTGAGAAGGGCTCAGAGCCAAGGGATCCATGGTACTGCAGAGATTCCTGTTACATCCCACTTGTCTGCCTCTCTACACCCCTTCTGATTTTACTGACAGAAAAAACGGCTTTGAAAAATTGAGTGTAATATCCCTCAAATGAAAACTCTAAATGCAATTGTTTCTATCTGCCTAACTTGCATAAACACAACTTTTCTTCAATCACAAAAATATTTGGATTCAGTTCTATGAGGAAAAGGTCATCTCTGAAGACTTGCTGTTTATCAGTAAGTTTATCTCACCACTATAAACTGACAGAAAATCCACTTTCATATTCATTTTCCCCTGCTAATAATGAAGAGTATTTATGTATTTTAGGAAAATTAATATCTTGACTTGCACTGTAATGAACATGTAAATTTTCTTCAGTGACACGCTGCTCCAAACCAATCCATACCCATGCACATTCCCAGAAACACCTCTGATGATCATAATTTATCTAACAAGTTAGGGAACTTCAACAGGTCAGAGCAAGCAACTCCCCAAGAATAAACCAAGATGTAAGGTTTCAATTCAGAAAACAGAGACAACAATAATCAACTGGTAAACTTTATTCAAGCAACAAGGTAATTGTAAAACCTAATCTACCAAGCAGATTCTTTGCAGCAAAAGTCAAACAGCCAGTAAGAAAAGTAGTGGAATTAAGGAAAGTTGTAGCAAATACCGGTCTTCTCCAAACTCATTTCCAATTTGTGTAAGTAAATGCAAAACCACCAACTAGAAAACCCTCAGTAACCTGGCAATACCCAGTGAAAAGCAGTTTTAGTTAACAGAAATCATTCCCCAACACTCAAAGTGCATGTTAGGTATCGTGCATCTCTCTCACCTACCTGGCAGGCTTGCACAGAAGCACCACTACCAGCCTACACCAAAAAGAGTACAATCTCAGTATTAACACCTTGGAGGCAAAAGCCACAGTCTGTGGAGCTATCACCAGAGCCTTCTGACACTGGTGAAGTGCTGCTCTGTCAGTTACACCCCAACTTCCTTTGGTTTCTTGTCTCTTCCCACAAGAGATGCAGCACGCACTTAGTGGGGACAGTCAGGTGACAGTTTAGGAAAGGAAGGCCCCCTTGCTTTCCAGGTTATCCACAGATGTACTAGGCCCAGAGGTGTCCACATCTTCCCCTTCCTGGTGTGTCTGAGGCCCTGGGAGACCTTCACAGAGAGTATTTTAGTGCAGCACTCTGAGTCTGCCCTGGAACTCTGACGAGCACTGATGTACAGTGGTGCAGCCTTGACACTGGGCACACTCGTGGTCCCAGTGACACAAACAGTGTGGTTTACTGATCCGTGTGCCAGAGTAAGGCTGATAAACTATTGCTGATAAACACACTTGCACCAGAAAGCACAAGCAGCAGTAAGTATCCCCTTGGAATAAAGTTACCTGACAGGCACTCCTGTGGAGAAGCAGAGGGGTGCAGCCTGTCAGCCATCCCAGGAGTCTCCCCTGACCTCCTTCCCCTTTTAAGTTATATTTTTATTGTTTTCTTTGAGAGTGTGGAAAAGACAAAGTCCCAGCTGATGTCATTTCATGATTAGGTGGATTTTGAGTGACTTTAGTCATACATGTGAAGCATGTACAGGTTTTATTTCATTAGAGAATACACCTCCACAAGATGTGTACGTGCAAAGTGTCTTACCTGGAAAGTTCTCTAAGAATGCACACTACTGGACAAAAGCACAATCCAAAAAAGGAAGAGAATTAGTTCTGCTGGAAGCAAAGTTGCTGTGGATAAAAGCCCACTGACCAGAAAGCACGGAACAGCCTACATGCATTCCAAGAGGCACCAACAGTCCGCATCCAAGGGAATCAACCAGCAAAACCCTGGAGGTCTTTAAAAGCCTCTGGACCTAACCCTGAGCAATCTGTTTAGGCAGGGAGGTTGGACTAGATGACATTCCGTGATCCCTCCCAACCTCACCCACTCTCATTCTCTGAAAATCCTTTCTCACAGTTCCTGTTACGTAATTTTCCTGTTGACTTTCAAGCTCTGTTGATAACGTTGCTCTCATGCACACAACTGGACATGAAGAGCTGAAAGAGGGAGGAAGACACAGCAAAACGCAGCGAGCAACTTCTTTTGGCCATCTCCTCGGTGTTTATTTGTATTACCCTGCACAGTCTCACGTGCTTTCTGGACACCGAGACCTTTATTCACTGTGCAAATGAATAAACTCCTTCCCTAGTTTTTTCCCCTCACAGAGTTATCCCCAGCTATCCTAAAAAGGGATGACTATGTTACACTTGGTACTCAGCAGGAGTCACTGGTTCTAGGTCTTTAACAAGGTCAAGGGTCTCACAGGTTGTTTTTAACATTACTACTCCTGCAGCTGCACTACCAAGCACTGGGCTCTCCACACAACACAGGAAGTATTTGGCTTAAGCAGCAAGTTACTTTACAAGGTTTCTCATAATGTTTACAGAAGACCCCCTCTACCCTGAACCAAAATGGTTCCAGTGGTTCATGTAGTGGAACAGCTGATAAAGCTTCAGGCGTTTCTCAAACCCTGCAATTCTGGGGATTTACTGTGATAAGCAGAATAAAAAAACCTGCTGAAACCACCAAACATCCCAGCTATTGCAAGCTCGTACTCTGAATGGCCATAGAAAGAAGCCGGGTCGAAGATAATCGGACCAGAATCATCCTCAGCCACGTTTCCTCCCCAGAGATCCCCGTGCAGGAGAGCAGGAACGATTTCCACATCACAGAACAAACTGGGTATCTTCAGCTGCAGGGGGGAAAAGCAAGACATGTAAATTACCACAGTCATTCACCTCAAAATGTAGAAGTTTATCTGCATAGATGAAACTTCTTAAAACCCGTGATTTGAAACGCCACAGGACCTGGTCAACAGAGATGCTGAGTACACCCAGAGGATTCTTATTTTTCGTAGAAGGCAGCAGCAGAATAGTCATCCAAATCTTTTTTAGCAAGAAAATAAAAACCTTGAAACTCAGATATTGACCAGGGTTAGTAACAATAACCACCAACACTTCATCATTAGAAAGCTCAGGGATGTCTCACCAAATTTCCAGGAAGTAGTACCCAAAGAGCCAATAGTGCAGTCACTTAATCAGACACAAACAGTGAATGAACAGACAACGTGCAGAACAGAATTGTTTATGTACATTTCTCATCGTGAACGTGTTATGGGGAATGAGAAATACGAACTCCATCCAGTATTTCCCAAACAGTAAGGCAAGGCACCATCTGGCACTCTGGAATGCACTTTGGAATGTCAGCAAAGGGTGATGTGGCAAATGCCATTATACCTTAGAATAAGGGCATTTTAATCCCTAAAAACTGGGGTCTCTTACCGACAGAACCTGGTGCGAACCAACAAACAGGAACTTTGTTTTAAGAAAATAAAATTTAAGTATACACAGCTCTCCCAGTAATGAGACCTGAGAGACTTGTTTGTACCTGAAGCTGTGCCCAAAGTTCTCTTGCTTCTCTGTCTCCTGATTTCTTTTCAACCATGTCCATCTGGGGCTGGATCCTTTGTCTGGCAAAGAAGGTCACCCAGTCGCTCTGCCAGTCGTTCACCTGAAGGAACAGAGCTGCAGACGTCAGTTCTACACCACAGAAAAGGCAGATTTCCCTCTTTTTCAAAGAAGCCTTTTGAGGATTACACAGCCTTTGTGCTGGTACTATCCAGGACAGTACATGCTATCATTTAATTGAATGTTATCTTAAAACATTAAATTAGGGGAATAATTTTCCCTCAATGATTAAAACCCAAGAAACTGAAGAGCAATCAGTGTCCAAAGCAGCTACAAGTGCTGCCCAAAGCACTACTTTCCTTAGCAGGCTAAACCATGGTTTGTTTTTTTTTTCATGGCTCCACAAAAATTCATTTATTTACATTATGATAATTTTGACCCTTTGTGTCACCCAAGGAAAAATGAGATAAACTTAAAATTCTATCAGTCTGATAAAGTACAACCTACCTGTGGAAGATAGCCACAGCAGGTAACTGTATGAAAGCCAAACTGATCCACAAACTGGACTTCCGTTTGCCCTTGACCTTTACCTTTCAAACCAAAGACAAAAATTCAACAACAGTGACAAAATACTAAGCATCCACGACACAAATGAACCTTTAAAAGTATGCAAGAGTGCAGTGTTGCTTCTACTGAGAATAAGAAAAATTGCACTTTAATCCTTTTATGGTTACAATGGTTGCTGCAGTTGTTTTTTAAATTTAAAGTTTGATGTAAAGCAGCTATATCCTACTCCTCATAATTGTATTTTGAGGTTCTGTATCTCCTCTGATACCATGTCCTTGCAGAAACTGTGGTCTGGGCTCCCAGGGGTCCAAAGCTGAGTATTGTGTTCTGCTTACAGAGCGCCAAGCACAGCAAACAAAAGCAAAACGAACCCCTGCCTGGGTCTGTTTCATCCAAACCTATTTTCATGCAATCTTCAGTGGAAGATTAACTTGTCCTGAAGTTGCAAAAGCCATTTCAAGTATTTTGCAGATTATTATTAACTGGGTTGAATTTGCAAACAGCTGTGTACTGTACCAACTGTGCTCCCCTCTTTCTTCAGCTTCTCTCCAAGTTGCTGGTTGTGAAGGTGAAGATCAGCCAGCTGAGTTCTAAGCAGCGCTGAATGTCTAAGAAACAAAAATAATCTTAGTAACACTGACACATGAACAGAACCAGGTCTTGATATTCCAGGAGTTACTTAACAGATTTATCAAGTAAGTAAAAGCAGTTCTACACCTTTAACAAAATAATTTTTTAGAGTATTCCAGTTATAAACACCTTGTCTTCCTATCAAGACTGCACATTAACATAAAAATGTACTTACTTGGCTGTTTCTGACACCACTACTGAGAGTGAAAATGAGCAGCAAGCATAAATTTACTAACAATGAGAAATTATCAACCCTAATTTCTGTGTGATATCACTCCTGTAAGCACTGTCAGTAAGATATGTGTAAGAAAGCATGCACAACATGTGATGCCTTTTTTTTTTAACTCTGGCAAAGTGTCTTTGGGAAATAGAACCAAACAAGGCTGATCATCTTTCTACCGCTGCTTCTGGGTGCTTTTCTCTAATATGCCTATATGATGAGAGAGTTTATTATCTATGTTAAATAAAACCTCATCCTCTACATGGTTCAGAAGAGTCTTGCAGTAATTACAAAAAGACCTTACAACCAGTTGCCTCCCATGTTAACCAAATTATGTTGCTTTTACTGCCTTAGACCCTCCTCAACTTTCCCTATTCTCAAGGTACTGTCGTTTAAGGCAAAGTTATTTCTTCATTTTGTTACTGTTAACACAGACTGTAGTAATCCCCTGAAATCTATATGCCAAAGGTACTATTTTTGAGCCCAAAATGGCAACACCTCTGCCCTTTCTCTTGGGACCCACTGAGGGCTCTTCATGAATCAGAAACTCTCCCAATGAGCAGGATGAGGGACAAGACTTTAAACTGGCTGCAGAAGGTTTGAGAGATGAGAAATTGGTCATGATCACCTCCCTCATGGAATCAGACAGATGAATTCATATTAAGTGCTCGTCACAGAGAAGGGTCAAAGGTTTGAAACTATCAGAATGAAGGTGGGAGTTCCAAAATACTGAAATCTAGATTAATTTATTTGGGAAGTGCCCAAGCAATAAAGCACTGGTTCTTATGTGGAGGGCAAGTACACCAAACAGGTGATCAGGCTGGTCACTTTCCTTTCTGTGAAAAGAAACCTTACCGTAAAAATCACTAATTACCTAAGCAAACAAACCCCAAACTAACCAAAACCCAGACTCACTTTGTGATGTATGATCAATTTGCTAGGTGAGGCATTATGAAGTATTTTATACAGTTCTCTGCTGTATAACTTCCCATATGCCCTTTGACTTGCTTTATAAAAAATTTAAACAAGTTTCCTCTATGAAAACAAGTGGTGTAACTATCAAAACAGCCAAAATTTCTGGTTAAAGGAGACAAAGATAACAAACACCGCTTTACCTGTTTAAGCCCCTCATTTCCAAGTGTTCCATCACAAACGCAGTACCGTCCCCAGGCAGGTCTATAACTTTGATGGGTTTAGGCACTTTTATCGTCTGTGTTTTCAGGATGGCTTCCAGACTTGTCATTTCTCCCAGAAACATTCTTCTGGCCTGCCAGATATTAAAGGAAAGCGTTAGAGTCTACGAGCACCAGTCACAGGTAAACAAAGCACCTCCACAAAATCAATTGATTTTGTACAAGTTAAATGGAAAGGTTGGAGGAAATGTTTATTCACACACATGATACAGACAGAACCACACCATCGACTTGACAGCAGTTTTACAATTACACTTCATAATTTCACTTCATAAAACAAGTGAGGGAAAATGACTTAGGTTCCAGAATTCTCTATGATTTAGAAAGTCTGTTTGCAACTGAAGGAGTGCAAACTGCTTGTAGATAAAGCATGAGCTCCTTCAGCTGTGCCCCATCAGACTCGTGTCCCAGTGCTTTCACCACGATGGTTTTCCATGGTGTTTTCTTTTACCTCACAGGGGAAGGCCATGGGTGGGAACCAACTGCAGCAGCCAAATGCCCCTTATCACACTTGCACAACCCAAGCCACTACCAACTGCATTTGCCTGGAAGACATCCTGGATTTGGGACCTGTTTCTGCACCTGCTACCCACACCAAGGAAAATCTACTCTCCTGAGCTCCTCCTCTGGGATCAGTGACACTCGTCACATGAAGAAATGCTTCTCCACAAGAGTCAGGCAGGGGTTGTAGAAGGAGTATGTGTGAAATTTAACATATCTGGTAAAAGCAAAAGCAGGGAAATAGAACAAATAAAAAGTGGAAGGAGAATGCCCTTTAGTAATGATCCATGCAACACAGTCAAAGGACAATTTGCAGTAAACGACAACTAAAAATTCCAAAGCCTGGAGGCAATCACAGAATGGTTTCTGCTGGAAGGGACCTTAAGAGATCATCTCAGTGCTCCATGAACACCACCTTGTCCCACCCTCTGCCACGGGCAGGGACACCTCCCACTGTCCCAGGCTGCTCCAAGCCCCATCCAGGGTGGGAGTAAGCCCCATTCCAGGGATCCAGGGGCAGCCACAGCCCCTCTGGGCACCCTGTGCCAGGGCCTCCCCACCCTCAGAGTCAGGAATTTCTTCCTAATGTCTAACCTAAACCTACCCTCAGTCAGTTTGGAGCCATCCCCCCTTCCCCTGTCACTCTAGGCCCTTGTAAAGAGTCTCTCCCCATCTTTCCTGTAGGCTCCCCTCAGCCACTGCAAGGTGCAATTATGCCTCTACAGAGCCTTCTCTTCCCCAGGCTGAGCAAACCCAGCTCTCCCAGCCTTTCCTCATGGTGCTCCATCCCTCCGACCACCTCTGTGGCCGTCCTTCTGACTGAAGAGCGAAGACCTGCTGAGTTACTGAGCCATGAGCAGTGTCCACAGAAAATCAGTGAATGTTGTGTGTCTAAAGCATCACACTTGGCTAAAGCCAGCTGCTCCAACAGAGTAAGAACTGCTAACGCACAGCAGCTGCTGCACACACAGCACAGCATTTGCAGCGCTTCAACGAAGTTTGCTTTAATCAGCGCTCAGGATCCACACACAGGCAAAAGCACACAAAACGAAATCGCTGAATAGAAAATCTATCCAGATCTTTTTTTTTTTTGCCCCCCCAAGCCTGATCTTGCAGCTAGCTGGATTGTATAGCTAAACACAGGACTAGCAAAGGCCTAAGGAAGGGCTACACCAATTCAAACTCTCTTCTGTAAAGCAGGATAACCTTTCTGTATTATCCCAGGTCACCACCCCCATGCATCCGTTCAGCTCCCCAACTTGATCAGAAGTGGTTGAGGAATTTGGAATAGATTTAGTGGCATGCTTACTTTCAAACACATTTGTTTGCTATGAAGGGCAAATACAAGGTTTGACTCCTGTTCTGCCACTGAAGCTATTTATGTGATAAACCTTTAAAGTAAATTCCACCTGGTCTCTGTTTTTGCAAAGGATGCTGAAGAAGTAAGTTGCACTGTACTTATCTCTACCAAATGCAGGTATCTGCCTTTGACAGTAGGTTCCAGATATTGAAAGGAAAAAGCAGAAAAGCTTGAACAATTGGGAAAAAATACCACTTTTTGAGAAAAGCTCTTTCTTGTGTGCAGGGAATTAAAGGTTTAATTAAAACCACGGAAGGTGCACACACCCTCAGCAAACACTTTCATACCTGCCGGGTTGCCTTAACCACTGTCACAGCACTTGCAGACACTGANTCCGGCCCTGGCTGATGCAGCCGCCCCCCGTGTGCCCGGTCGGCCGCAGCAGCGCGGTGCCGAGCGCCCGCTTCAACGCGTCCTCCATGGCGGCGACTGCCGGGGCGGGGACGGGAGGGAAGGGACGGGGCGGGACGGGGCGGAACCGGGCGGGCAAGGGAGGGAAGGGACGGGGCGGAACCGGGCGGAACCGGGCGGGCAAGGGAGGGAAGGGACGGGGCGGGCAAAAGGCGGCTGAGGCGGCT
>VZTG01010163.1:0-29226 GCA_013397845.1 Melanocharis versteri
ACCTTGTCACTCTGTGCTTGTACCACCTCCTGGTCCACTCCTGGGACGGTTCAATCCCGTCCCAACAGAAGCCACCAGAGCAGCCAAGCCCCTCCTGCAGAACGCGGCGATCCCAGCTCCCCATCCACGTGGACCACACGGGTCTGGAGCCCTTCACCAGGAGATCCCATCTGTTGCTGGCACTGGGCTCTGCTGCTCGTCACAGCCCCTCTCTGGGGGTGAGAAATTATCCTCTCACAGATGCAGCAAACTCCGCGAGGAGCCAGGAACACTCCAGGCTACGAACCTAAAAATGACTTTAAAATGGTCTTGTGACTCAAACTCGCTGCTGGGAAAGGAGGAGGGCTGCAGAGAGAATTTTTTTTCTCTATATTTTAATAACCCAAGTTTAGTCAGAGATTTTATATAAGTTAAATATCACTATTACCAAACGAAGCAAGAGGTTGGAGATTAAATCTGCGTTTGCACTTAAGGACTATTTTATCATTTGTCTTCTGCATTATTTTTAGTTTGGGCAGGATGGAAAGTAAAGCTAAAAGTCAGTGTGACATGGAGGCGACTGAAATTATAAGGGCAAAGTCCCTCCTGCTCTGACCAGATCTTGTGCCTGATGCAACAAACCTTTTTCCACAGCCTTGGAAACACCAAGAGCCCTTCTTTGATAACCCCACACTCAACTTCATCTTCCCTTCCATGAAATCTGGCTTTCCCAGGCTTCCCCTTTGACATCACCTGGTGTTTCTAGCAGGCAAGATCTGAGCAAAATATCCCAAAAGTTGCCTCCAAATTATTCAATGATGATGATGACGATGTTCTCTTTTTGTCTGTATGTTTAAATTTATGGAAATGCTCAAGGAAATCTCTGCACAGAATCATGGAATGGTTTATCCTGGAAGGGATCTTCAAGATCATCTCATTCCAACCCCTTGCCATGGACAGGGCCACCTTCCACTATCCCAGGTTGCTCCAAGCCCATCCAGCCTGGCCTTGAAGATTATTCCTCAGGAATAATTAATACCCAATACAGTCTGGATGTTTCAGACATTTTTGCCTTTAAAAATAATGCAAAGGAGTGAAAGAAAATGTGTTAAGTGATTTAAAGCCTTTATTTGGTTTAAATGATTGCCATTTGTATCTCCTAGCAGTGCAATAATGTGGAAGCAATTCCTGCTGCATCCCAGGAACAGGCAAACACCTCTCTGCCTTGAGTTATTTTAGGTGACATTCCATAAACACTCAGCAATCCATCAGATCCCTGTAATACATTGGTTTCTCAGCACAGGCTTTTTGTGAAAAATAATGAAAGAAAGAAGTATTTGGAGTGATTTGAAAAGCCATGAGTGTTTCCTGGCCATACAGAAAGGGGGATTATATATCTTGGAAATTCTTGCTTTACTTGTGGAGATCCATCCAGAATTACAACTCTTGGAATGACACTGGGGTCTAAATATGAGTCCAAAGATCCAATTTCAGGGAAGGTGATGGTGCCTCCATCCCTTATTTCCAGGGATTTCCACCTCAAATGGTGAGAACACACTCACAGCATCAGCAGCAGGTCTAACTTGGTGCTTTCCCACCTCCCAGCCATGAAAACCTCTTCCACGGTGAGCTGTGAAAATGTGACAGGGAAAGGTCTGGGGATCTCATCTGTGCAAGAGGAGGAGAGCCATGGCCTCACTGCAGCTCCTCTCCTGCCCAGGGTTCCAAAGCTGGATCTACAGAGGAGCTGCACCTCTGGCATTTTGCATCTCAAGGTGGGAAAGACCTCCTGATGCTCTGAGAAGCAGCTTGGGTTTGTAGAAAATAAAACCATGGAATGGTTTGAGTAGGAAGGGACTTCAAAATCATCTCATTCCACTTCTCTGCCACGGGCAGGGACACTTTCGGCTAGACCAGGTTCCTCCAAGTCCAGTCCAACTCGGCCTTGAGCACTTCCAGGGATGGAGCATCCACAATTTCTCTGGACAATTTGCAGCCCAACCTTCCACCCCAGCCAGCTCAGCTGGGAGCAGTCACACTGCTAAAATTGAGAAGAGATGGTTCACTATAAAGTGAAAAATGTCATCACCCCTGGAACTTACTCCCCTAAGTGACAGGAGGTAAGTCCTCTTCCAGCCAGAATTTTGGGACAAAGGCCTCTTCTGAGGCAGAAATGTCTTTGCTCCAAGAGTGCTTTCCCTACTCCTCTGCCACGGATCAGCTTTCTCAGCATCATGGAAATGAGAAGACCTCGAGTCTCTTTTCCTCTTTTCTTCTAAGGGTTTGGATAAAATCTCTTCAGACAGATTTTGCTTATCTCCTTCTCCAATAATATGGAAATCCAGGGCCTTGGAGCAGACAGAGATTCCTTAATAGCTGGGGAGCATTAGCAATGCTGGAAGTATCCAGGCAGGATTTTTAGAGTCCTCAGCTCTGACCACTGCTTGTGTTTCCATGCAAATTTCAAATCCTAAACACAGCTCTGCCTTTTTCTGACACTTCCTGAGAAGTATTTTTACAACAGAGGCACCTGGAAACATCAGCTGGGATTGAGACAAGGAGCTGTCAGGAGGAAAAACTTTTCCCTTGGAGTGACTGCAACCTGAACACGGCTGAGGGCCGCGGGTGTCATTGTTTTCCAGATGGGATGGAGGCAGGGAGGCTGTAGGTGTCCTGCAGCAGCCCAGAGACAGCTGGAATGGGAGTCAACCCAACCTCAACCGTGTCAGGGGCTGCAATGAAGGATGTGTGGCCAGCTGGGTGAGGGAGGGGATTCTCCCACCCACCCCACTCTGGTGATGCCCCACATGGGACACAGCGTCCATCCCTGGGGTCTTCAACATCAGAAGGATGTGGAGCTGTTGGAGCAAATCCAGAGGAGCCATAAAGATGCTCCAAAGGCTGGAGCCCTTCTGCTCTGGAGCCAGGCTGGGAGAGCTAGGAGTGTCCAGCCTGGAGAGGAGAAGGTTCCAGAGAGACCTTAGAGCCCCTTCCAGTGCCCAAAGGGGCTCCAGGAGAGCTGGAGAGGGACTTTGGACAAGGGATGGAGGGACAGGACACAGGGAATGGCTTCCCACTGCCAGAGGGCAGGGATAGATGGGATATTGGAAAGAAATTCCTCCCTGGGAGGGTGGTGAGGCCCTGGCACAGGTTGCCCAGAGAAGCTGAGGCTGCCCCATCCCTGGAAGTGTTCCAGGCCAGGCTGGATGAAGCTTGGAGCAACCTGGGATAGTGGAAGGTGTCCCTGCCCAAGGGATCTTAAAACAAGATGATCTTTAAGACCCCTTCCAACGCCAAATATTTTATGACTCCATGACTTACTGGGAACACGATGTTCATCTGGCCCAGTTTCCAGCAGTGTGCAATTGTTCCATCAGGAACTGAGTTTTTTTCCTCCATGAGGAGCCCAGAGGGCTGCTGAAAAGTTGCTCTGGCTCAGTCTTCAGCTGTTGCCTTGAAATAAGTGAGACACCCAAGACAAACTCTAAATCCAGGACTACCTCCATCTACCAGTGAGGACTGAGGGTGGCCTTCAGCTGGATTTTGTTGTCTGGTGTCAATAAGGGTAAGAGATAAGAACTTTTATCATTGTAGACTTGGCCCCTGGTATGTTGAGCTGTGGACCTGGACTGCTCTGTGGCAGCTCCCGAGGTCCTTGGAGCAGCCAGAGCAGCTCAGATCTGAGATATTCTAGGAGTGATCCCATGTGGGAGGACAGGGTGCATCCTGCTGCCAGTTCCACCCTTCCACTGTGACATCACTGATGGGACCCATCTGTTCCTCTGAAACGTGGTGCCATTTGCTCCTCTCCCTGGACCAGCCCGTGCCTTTTTCCATCCATCCATCCATCCATCCATCCATCCATCCATCCATCCATCCATCCGTCCGTCCATCCATCCATCCCGTACAAACACGACTCACACTTTTTGCCAAAAGCTTTCACTCTCACCCAAATTTTTCCCTACCTTGTCGAAATTAAGGCTGACTCAGCTCCTGTTCCAGCAGGGGTTTTTGCTGTCTCCCAGCCTTTGCCTCCGAGCAGGTGACACAGGCGACTTGTTCCGAAATCATGCTGTTGACAAAATGTTTTATTCAGACAGTGACAGACACAGAAAGGCCGGGGGGTGTTGTTGGTTGTCAAGTTAAGCAGCCCTTTCACTGCGGCTCTCAACACCTATTGTGGTTGCCAGGCACTGAGCGAGCTCTCGGATGATCCCACATCATGGAGATTCAAAGTGACTTGACAGCTCCAGGGCGGCTCGTTACATCTGTTAGCGGAGCTCGGGAAGTTGGTGCTGGTTGCTGAGCCACGGGACTGCGAATCCAGCAAGGAATGACTGCTCCAAAGGCTCTGCTTGTCTGGAAAATTGTCCCCACGGTCGCACTGTGCTGCTGGAGGAGCTGGTTCCTTTAATTTTCACAGGCTGGGAGAGTCGGGAATGTCCAGCCTGGAGAAGAGAAGACTTCAGGGAGACCTTAGAGTCTCTAAAAGGGCCCCAGAAGAGCTCCAAAAGAGCTGGAGAGGGAGTTTGGATAAGGACATGCAGTGATAGGACAAGGGGAATGGCCTTAAGCTGAAGGAAGGTAGGTTTAGATTGGATATTAGGAAGGAATTCTTCCCTCTGAGGGAGGTGAGGCCCTGGCAGAGGTGTCCCAGAGAAGTTGTGGATGTCCCATCCCTGGAAGTGTTTTAGGCCAGGTTGGACGGGGCTTGGAGCAGCCTGATCTCATGGAAGGTGTCCCTGCTCATGGCAGGGGGTAGAACAAGATTTTCTTTAAGGTCCCTTCCAACCCAAAATATTCTTAAAGAACATCCAGTTCCAACCCCCTGCCATGGGCAAGGACATCTTCCACTAGACCAGGGTGCTCCAAGCCCTCTCCAGCCTGGCCTGGAACACTTCCAATGCAGGGGAACTCGGGAAAAATTACCCAGGCAAGAAACAACACCAATTCACTCCATTGTCCACGAATAAACACATGCCCAGTGATCCCAGACATATTCCCAAAGTTGTAACTTCTCTGAAAGCAAGAGGATTTTGACAGCCACAAGCTTCTAGCAACAGAAAAGAAAATGAGCATGAGTTCCTTGTGGTAGAACTGTATTAATTAGCATGGGAACAATTACACCTCTCTATCCACTGCGAGCTCCTGTTACAAGCAAATATTTTTCTTGTAAAATATTTTTCTTAGTTCTGTTGTAATGACAGAAATGTTGCTGTCCTGCAGGCAGGTGTGTTCAGAAGGATTCATTTCCAATAGGGATCCCAAGGATCAGCTTCCCAGAAACTTCTTAATAAGTTCCTCAGCTCTTTATTAAATGCAATTGTTATTTTCCTGGGTTTATACTCTGCTGCCATCATCTGTGCTTTGCTCATACTGCATCCTGCTTCCCACAGCACAGACCAAATTCCTCTCCAAATTGTTTTCCCTACTGCTAGAGAGGACATTATTTATTTATCACCTTTCTGGGACAGCGCTGTCACTAATTCCACGGGGGATGGGAGCACCAGCATCTGCTTTGAGCAGCACCCACCCCACTGACTGGCAGGACACAGATGGGACCAGAGCTGGGAGGATCCTTCAGAGCAGCTGTGTAAAATCCCCACGGATCAGATTTACCCACTGCCATCTCAATTATTCCACAGTGTGAGTGTCTTTCTAGCACAAAATTTCGTGGAATAGCCCAGAGACAGCCAAAGTCAAACTCGCTGTAAGGACAAGTCAGGGCAGGGCTCGTAGCTGTAAATTAATTGACTTCTGGCCATTCCATTCATTAGTTCAGCCAGAGGATGTGCAGTGAGTAAGGCTTTGCTCTCTGTAGCACAGGAAGGCTTCTCCCACCTCTCCTCTAATGGTTTCCTCAATAAAAGCCAGTGATTCATCCAGCCCCAGAGTGGGTTTTATCCATGTCACATCTGGGATGCAAAATCAGAGCCAGGAGCAGCTGTCATTGAAGCAGTGACTCTTTGAACCCAAGAAGAGTCCAGCTATGATTTATTGGTGTCAGAAACCATCAAACCTTGACAAGGACCGGTCCCAGCACTTTTTCTGGGGAGAAAAATGAGAGGCCTCTCAAAAAAATGAGTCCTAAAGAAACCTGCATTTAAAGGAGTGGCTGAATTCAGTGCAGGACTTCAGAGCTAATCCAATGTTGTCCAAATAAAATGGAGAACCAGGCACAGGGAGGAAACAGCTGGATCCCCTTTTCTTGCAGCTGTTCCTTCCCAGTGATCAAAACTAAAACTGAATTCAGCCAAAGATTTAGCAACATAAACCACTTTGAAACATCTCACCAGTCAGCACGGCCATGGTAGAGTCTGTGCAGAAGCAGCTTTCATCCTCTCCCAGTTGTTGTTAAGGAATGTTTATGGATGAAGATGAATTCTGGAGAAATCCTTTATTTCTAGAGAAAACAAGAGAGAAAAAAATAATCTGTGGTCAATTCCCCTCTAAGCTCCTGCTAGGAGAGGAAGCCAAGGAAGGAAAAGAAAGAGAGAGGAAAAGGGAAAGGAAAAAAGGAGAAGGAAGAGAAGAGGAACAGAAGAGGAAGGGGGAGGGGAAGGGAAAAAAGGGGAAGGGGAAAGAGAAGGAGAAGGAGAAAGAAGGAGAAAGAAGGAGAAAGAAGGAGAAAGAAAGAGGTTTGGCACAAGTGACAGGGTTTTATTTCCTATTCCAACACATTTGTGAGAGGCAAGAGACTTGAGTCCTCTTCCCTTCCTCCCTTTACCAAAGTCCTTCACGGCCAGGAATATTCCTCTTTCATTCCATTCCCTCAGTGTCTGATCCCAGTCATTGCCAAAGGCAAGTCCTCAGCTTTCACCTCTGCTCAGTCCCTGGGAGAAGCTGGACTTTGCAGTCACAGTTTTTGCCACCTCGTAGAAGTTCCTAACGGGGAGATCGAGCTCATTGACTTCTAGAAAAGGCTTTTAGAAAAGAAAAATGAAGTGTCACTGTTCAGCAGGGAATAGAGAAGCGCTTCCTGATCCTCCTCTTACATTCATTTTCCAAACTCAAATGCCACAAGTCCAGCATCTTAAAAGTACCCTCAGGACCCACTAATTTAAGTGATGTGTGTCTGTAATGTGACCTTGCAAGAAGATGAGGACTTAATGTCCCGCTGTTGTGTTTGGAGGATGGAACTCCCCAGTACCTGCTTTTTGCTCCAACGCTGTTTAAATACAAAGCGATTATTTGCTATGAAAATTTGATAACATTTTAATGCTTAAAAAATAAATCCCATCTGTTTGATTCTCCCCAAGAGGAAGGGGAAAAGATTCATTAATAGAAATACATGGCATTTCTATGGGAAAAAATAACTTTATTTATGTAACTAAGGGTAACCACGTGAAATTAAAGATGACAAAAATTCAGCAGAATAACATAAAAACCACCCTAGAATTCTATTTATAATTCGAATTGTGCCAGTGGGAATCCTGGGGTTGGAGTTGTTAGAAAGCAGCATAAGAGCACCAGACATCATTTATCCCAAGAAATCAAAGGTACAAGAACGACATTTGGGTGCCCAGGGCTGTGGACAATGGATAGATCAGGGAATCATGGAATCATGGAATGGTTTGGGTTGGAAGGGACCTTAAAGATCATCTCATTCCACCCCCTGACATGGGCAGGGACAACTTTCACTATCCCAGATTGCTCCAAGCCCCATCCAACCTGGCTTTGGAGACTTCCAGGGATCCAGGGGCAGCCACAGCTTCTCCGGGAATTCCATTCCAGGGCCTCACCACCCTCACAGGGAGGAATTTCTTCCCAATATCCCATCTAGCCCTGCCCTCTGGCAGTGGGAAGCCATTCCCTCTCATCCTGCCACTCCATCCCTTGTCCCAAGTCCCTCTCCAGCTCTCTTGGAACCTCTTTGGGCACTGGAAGGGTTATAATGTCTCACTGGAGCCTTCTCTTCTCCAGGCTGGACAATCCCAGCTCTCCCAGCCTGTCCCCACAGGCTTCAGCCCCCTGAGAGTCTTCATTTGCCTAGTTTACATCAGGCTGATTCTTTGTCCTCATCCACTCAGAGTTCTCCTCTGGGACCCAACCCTGGAGATCACACCTGAAATTAAACACTTTTTTAATGAGTTTCCATGTCAGTGCCTTGCCAGACTTTGGGTTCTGGCTCACTCACAATCTGCAGCAATTTTGTCACAAGAAAAAATGAAAATCTTTACATTTTCTGTGAGATTAATCAGCTGATTATTTGTCTCTGCCACTGGTCCTGAATCTTTAAACTGGGAAGAAAGAAAAGAACCAAATTAAAATCCAAGAATCCTAAATCATTCATGGGATAGAAAGGCGGCGTTATGGGTTTGCAAGTGAAAAATCTCCCAAACTAATCAGCTTCAGCTTTCCTGCCATCAGCAACCCTGGCAGCCACGACCTTCAGAGCCAGGCAGTGACCTTGTTAAAGAGGACATGGTGACATTCCCCCCTTCCTAAGGGTCAGCGGCTCTCACAGGGAAACCCAGGATTTCTTCTTGGCAAAGAGGGAAAAACCTTTCCACCTATTTTGCACACAGAATAATTAATTTTGTTGTTTACTGTCACACTTGAACAGGGGGTTTTACTCTTTTTGAAGGAGATTCCTCTCTTGGACCTCATCTCTTCTCATCCCTTGACAGAATAACATTTCCTGGGTTTTTCCTACTCCCATGCTGGATTTAACCAGCCGGTGCGAACGCATTTGTCAGCCTCTCCTGTCTCCACTGCAATGTCTGAATGCAGATGTATAAATTATTCCAGTTCATTTCTCATGAAAGTAGCAGGCACCTCTCAGAGAACATCGTGTACAAGAGTTAATCAAGAGAGGCCAGAAGAACAGGAGAAAAAAAAAAGGGGAATGATTTTTCTTGAGGTCTGGGCTCGGGGAGGTGACGAGATCAAGAGAAAGAACTCTGCATTGGTTTGGGTCGGAAGGGACCTAAAAATCATCCAATTCCCCCCCCTGCCATAGGCAGGGACACCTTCCACTATCCCAGGGTGCTCCAAGCCCCATCCAACCTGGCCTTGGACACTTCCAGGGATGGAGCAGCCACAGCTTCTCTGGGCAACCTGTGCCAGGGCCTCGCCACCCTCACAGAGAGGAATTTCTTCCCAATTTCCCATCTAAGTTTTTCCTCTTTCATTTTAAAACTATTCCTCTTGTCCTGTCAATGTCTGCCCATGTAAAGTGTCATTCTCCCTCTTTTTTTATAAACTCCCTTTAATTAATCCCAAGGAAAACTTGTTCAGAAGAAATAATCCATGATGCGGATGGGAATAAAACTGGAAACTGGGAAGTGATTTAGTTAAAAGTGGACCAGAGTTTCTGATTACTGGGAAATTCCAGAACTTACTGGGTTTTTCCATTTTGAAATTAAACAGCCCCTGAAATGCTGAAAACTTCGAACAAAGGCACCAGAACAGAAAATGTTAGCTGAAAACAAAGGTTTGTTTCTGTGACATCAGAATGCAGTGTTTTGCTTTTTGAGGTTTATTTCTGTGTTGGGGTTTTTTTTTTCGGTTCTTAAAATAAAATTTTCAGATAAAAGAATGGGATAAATTCCAAACAGGCGATTTCAGATGAAGGACTGAAACATTCTGTCCTTTTCAACATTGTAAAGAAATTTTTCAATACCTGACATTTGTTGCTGAAAATGGTGTTCTTTGTGTTTTTTGACTTTGACTGGAGCAGAATTTCACTTCTCCCTGAAGTCTGCTGAAAATTTTCTGCACCACACTAAAAAGATGATCTCATTCTAACCTCCCACCTCTTTCCTTTGCTTTCTTACACTTGACAACTCCAAACTTTTGGAAAATATTTGATGATCCAGGCTGGATGGGGCTCTGAGCAACCTGGTCTAGTAGCAAGTGTCTCTGCCCATGGCTGGGGTTTGGGACAAGATGATATTTAAGGTCCCTTCCATTCTAAACCAATCAATCATTTTAAGATTGATCCCGAAAAAAACATTTTATTCATGGAGCACATATCTTCAATGGTCTTTATCTGCCACTTCCCATCACATCTGTGTACATTTACACACTCCCTGATCTGCATCATCTGCCTGCTTAAGACATTGCTTAAAAAAATTAAATTAAATTAAACCAGAAAAATCCTTACCGAAAAGGATTTTAAAAAAAAGTGTAGCACTTAAAAACAGGAGCCTTTGTGTTGTGAAGATAAAGCATCAAGGCTAAAATTACCTCCCTGTGACGGGGAGAGGATGCAGATTTAAAGAGGTGGTAAATGGAAATGCTGTATTTTCCCTAGGGGATACTCAGCTGCGGATGGTGATCCATAGATCTTCCCTCAGCCCTGGAGAGAGGCCGTAATTTCCAAGAGCAGAGCAGAGCTCAGGACATTTGCAAGGAGGTCTTGCCTTGTTGGGGGTCGTGCGCTGAGTTATCGCCCACCCAGCACCTCATCCCACCCCATGTGCTGCCCACGAGGAGTGCAGAGATTCATGGAGCTCACCTGGGATTCAGGAATTGGTGTGGAGAGGGATTTTACACCCACCTGAGCTGTGGCAGCAGAGCTCAGCCTGGGTTTAGGCAGCCTGGGTTTGTCCCAAGTCCCTGGCTGGTTTTTGCAGCCATGGGGGCAATCACCAATCCATCGCGAGATGAAGCGTCCTGGGCAGGTTGCTTGAAAGAGGGGAGGTTTAGATGGGATATTGGGAAGGAACTCTTGGCTGTGAGGGTGCGGAGGCCCTGGCACAGGTTTCCCAGAGAAGCTGTGGCTGCCCCTGGATCCCTGCAAGTGTCCAAGGCCAGGTTGGACGGGGCTTGGAGCAACCTGGGATAGTGGAAGGTGTCCCTGCCCATGGCAGGGGGATGGAACTCAATGATCTTAAAAGTCCCTTCCAACCCAAACCATTCCGTGATTCTCTGACACCAAAGGCAGGAATCTCATGCAGGCTGAGATCCACCCAGCCCTGACCACCGCTGGCCACTGGATTCCTCTTCACTGTACTCAAATGAGAGCATCCGAATTAGATGACTCTGCTTATCACCCTCTCCCCCGATATCCAAGGTGCTCACGGGGGTACAAGGAGCAAAACCTGACTCCAAACTCCAGAATCAGAGGCCGACAAAGGGAAGTGTCTTTGTAGGAACCGGGTCTTGACACGTTATATCAGGCCTTGCATAATTCACCAGCTCCTCATGGGAATTGAAAGCTCAGAGGACTCCTGGTGGCAAATCACAGAATCCCAGAATGGTTTGGGTTGGAAGAGACCTTTAAAACTCATCCAGTCCCACCCCCCTGCCATGGGCCAACCTTCCACCAGACCAGGTCGCTCAGAGCCCCATGAGTTTTCTTTGTTTTCCTTGTTTTGTTTTCTTTGCCCACCCTTCCAGTTTCCAAAGGGTCTGCTCCAGAGAAGGGAAGGAGAAAAAATTCCTCAGAGGGTTGGGGCATGGTGGTGACAGTGACAACAGCACTGGCACTCATGTCCTGCATTGAAACACCGCATCCTAAGAAAACTGATAAAGGAGAACAAGGATCCAGCATTGAATTTGAGTATCTTTGATGCAGACCTTGTCTTCACGGTGGGATCCTTGGAGTGCCCTGTGCAGGGGCAGGAACTGGACTTTGATGATCCTTGTGGATCCCTTCCAGCTCAGAATATTCCATAATTCTATGATTCCATCAGCTGCTGGGGATGAATGCATTAAAAACCCTCCCCACGGTGATGTCGGGCTGTAATTGTTCATCCGGTTTAACCCTGCCAATTTCTCATGACCTGCAGTTAAATATTCCAGCACCACAAGTTCATTACAGCTTTCCTACTAATTATATCTCCTTGCAGACCTCCTACCAGCCAAATCTCAGGAGCTGGAAACACTCAAACTTGTAATTTTTCTTTTTCCATCCTACCTTTCTTTGGATTTCCCCTGATATTTTCTTTCTGCTTCTGTGCCCGAGCCCTTAAAGTCATTCCCACGCTCCCAAGTCTGACTCCCACTTGCTGCCTCAACCCAGATTCAAAGTTTTCTCCTGTTGCTTTCTCCAGCAAATTCTCATTTAACTCAGTGCTCAGATCAGTTTGTGACAGGCCTTGACAATTCCGAGGGAGAAGGGAAAGAAAGAGAAAGAAGAAGAGAAGAGAGGAGGGATAAGAAAAGAAGAAGTCTTGTAAAGATTAGTTTCTCAAGGGGGAACTAAAAACAAAAAAAAACCTCAGTCTGGAGGGAAAGTTTAATTAAAAAGAGCAGAGTTTTTAATTACCAGGGAAATCTACTTGAATGATTCATTTGCATAATCCCGATGGCAGTGGGAGAACAGGCAGGAACAAGATAAGCTTTCTTTACAATCCTTCTCTTGCTTTTCATTTCTCTCCAAAAATGACTCTGATCCTTCACTCCTCCCCTCCCTCCTTCCCTGATGCATTGTTCTCAGATCTGGTGGCACATTTTGGACTCAGGCTACTCCTGCTTGTCTGGCTCTTCCTCTGGTCTGGGATGATCCATTTTGGTGCAAATCCTGCACCTTTTCTCTCTTGGGGTTGTCCAGGGGAGATGAACCCATCCCTGCCTCCTTCTCCCAGAAGGCACCCAGACTCTGCTGAATTGGCAGAGCGCTGGTGAATGTCACCACTTGGTGACATCCGGAGTGAGAGCAGAGAGAAATTTGGCAGCAGAGCAGGTGGCCAGGAGGTCAAATCACCTCGAGCCAGTTTGGGAGGTCAGCAAAGGAGCAGCCATTAACCCAGCACAGCCAAGGCCACCACAAAACCACATCCCCAAGTGTCACACCTACACATCTTTGAAATCCCCCCGGGGATGGTGACTCAGCCGCTTCCCTGGGCAGCCTGTTCTAGGGCTTGACAACCATTTTGCTGAAGAAATTTGCCCAGATCATAGCAACATGCAGATTGGAAAAGCCCTCTAGGATCATCGAGTCCAACCGTTCCCCCAGCACAGCCGAGCCACCACTCAATCACGTCCCCAAGTGTCACATCTCCACATCTTTTAAATCCTTCCAGGATGGTGGCTCAGCCGCTTCCCTGGGCAGCCTGTTCCAATGTCTGACAACCCTTTTGGGGAAGAAGTTTTTCCTAATAACCAATCCAAACTTCCTCTGGCGCAACCTGAGGCCGTTTCCTTTTGCCCCATCACTTGTTACTTGGGAGAAGGGACAGACACTCGGTCAGTGGTAACCTCATAGTCCTGTCCTGCCCAATCCTCTCCTGGAAGATGAAAAGGAGGCTTGAAATGAACTTTTACCTCCAAGTGCGATGACTCACATGCTTTTTATCCATATTATTGACTTGCTACCCTTTTAAAGGCTCACTCCTTTGTAACACGCTGGAATACAGGGACAAAAGCCCCACACTCTGCCCTGACACTGACAAAATGTCACCTTGTCCCTTCACACACACCTGGCCTGCACCCCTCTGATTTCAGGGGGTTGTGGTCCAGCAAATCAGCAGATGGGAAAAGCCATTTCATATCCCAGGTGAGGAGGGATTTTTCCATGGATGGAGCAATGTCTCACTCATCCCCAAGGCAGACAAGGAGTCCTGGCTATTTTTACCTGCCAATTCCAGTAAAAGAGGGACGTCTGAGCTCTCCCCACCTGGCCATGGTCACGTTCACCACAGCCCAGGGCTTGGGGAGTGGAGAACCCCACGCTGCCCTCAGAGCTCCTCCAGACAAGTCTGGATTTGAGCGCGAGCACAGAAATCGATATCCAGCCAGGAAAGGTGCTCAGCTCTCCTGGATCACAGCACTTCACCCCGGGATGACCCTTTTTCTCCCTCAGTGCCTGCTGAGCTGCCCCGTCCCTCCCCTGCTCTGGAAGCTTTGCAGGTTTTTCTTGCAGCAGCACTTGAAAAGATCTTTTGTTGGTGCTGCTTTTGAGCCTCAGAAGCGAGAAAATTGATGGGAGCAGCGCGGTTGTCCAACCGCTCCACACTTCCCGACATCCTTGATATTAACACGTGTTTGGGATGCTGGGAACCAGGAAGGGTCAGAAGGCAACAACCCGTGTCTGGACCTGAAATGTGAGAGAGGAAAAAACCAGCCAGTTTAAGAAACACAGAGAGGAGCAAAAATAAGTCCCAAAATAAAGGAAATTGTAAAGATCCGGAGAGGAGCAGAGAATGTTGTTCAGCTGGATGCAGGGACACCACGTGTGTCCAAATCAGGATGTCACCATGGAGAAATTTATCCTTCCAGCCCTCCCTGACCCACAGGACGGAGGCGTGGGGAGCATCAGCTCGGTGACTGTGTCTTTAGGCTGATGGACGGGATGTGGAGCATAGATTTTTTGTGTTTAATTAAGCTGAGGGGGTGACAGGCACCACAGGAAACCTCCAGAAAACTGATTTTTCCTCACATATCCACCCACACAGGAACTGTTGTGTGCAGATGCCTGGAGAGTGTATTTTGGGGGATCTGCCTGTGTTTTCTTTGTCTGCTGCACTTAAAACCAGGCAAGGTTTGTGCAAATGCCTAATGCTTCCTCAAAAATTAGTGTAGTATCTATATTTAAATTATTTCTTGGGTCTATTTTAGGTATTCCAGGGATGCTCCGTACCTCAAAGTGTTCAAGACCATGAGGGCTTGGAGCAACCTGGTCTAGTGGAAGGTTCCCTGCTGGGGGTGGAACAAAATGAACTTTCAGGTCCCTTCCAGCCCAAACCATTCAGTGATTCTATGATTTCGTAATAAATTTTGTATTAAATATGCTGATTCGTAGTCATCCAAAGAAAACAGAGTGCTCAAAGACCTCCATCAGTGGTGTGCAAGTCCAGAGTGAGTGGCTTTAAGGAAGAGCATGGCTATTTTGAGGAAGCAGGGTTGTTTCAGTTTGTAAGAAACTCTGAGTTTGCTGTAAGCACAGAATGTCTGTGGTGTGTGAGTGCAGGGAGCCAGGACGAATTTTTCCAGGCTGTGAGGGGGAGGCACAAGCCTCTGATATCTCCATTTCTGCTGTGAGCAGCACATTGGTGTAACTGTAAATGGTGAGTTGGTGCAGAAAACAGGGATTTATCCATGCCCGGACATGCTGCAGGTGTGCAAAGAGCCAGCACAGGCTGTTTGTGCGTGGATTTGTGCATGATGGATGCAGCAGAGGGGAGGGATGGAGTTTCCTGGCTTTCACTCCCTCTTGAGTTCATTCCTGATAACCAAACCCAGTCTGACCACCATGCACTGCTGGAAAAGGCAAAAATGGGGAAACAAGGGGAATTTCACCTGCCTGGAAAACATCAGCTGCCAGAAGTGAACTGCACCCAGGAAAGTGTTGTAGGGACATCAGATCCTGTGCCCAAAAGCAGATGCTGGAAGTGAGCTGGTGTTAATGACTGTGGAAAATCAGGGATGAGAATCCCTGGACAAGTTGTTAATGATGTAATGAGATTCACTGCCCATCCTCCCACACCCCCAGAGCTACAGCTCAGGTACCAGAGCTCAGGTTTTTAGTTCTCCAAGGCCATTCCATAATTCCCCCAGTCCGGTACGATCCAAAATTCACCCAAATCTATTTTCCTGTGACTTCCTCTGCCTTGCCAGTTCTTCCTTTCTTTCTGTATTCCCTTCACCTCCATCCCCTGGCTGCCTGCTCTGCCTCCCTGCAATGCAGACAAGAGCTCTGGTCTCTCAGACAGGTGTTTCACAAAGCAACTCACACATTAAAGGCTTCAAACCTCTCTTCACAAAATCCCAGAATGGTTCAGGTTGGAAAGGACATTAAAAGTCACCTCATTACACCCCTCTGCCACAGGCAGGGACAACTTCCACTATCCCAGGTTGTTCCAAACCCCATCCAACCTGGCCTTGGACACTTCCAGGGATGGGGCAGCCACATCTTCTCTGGCCAACAAATTCTGTTGCCTGTTCCAGGTGGGTGAAGAGGATGGACAGGTACAAGGGGTGAGACAAACAGCTCCCAAGGTGTATCCCACGTATTCCATTTCCCTGGGAAACCAGGCTGGAAATGCAGCCAGCCATGAGTGATGTTTTGTAATGAATTGAGTGAGTGGTTAAACACATGAATCAAAATAAAACAAGTTCAAATACCCCCCCCACCAACCAACTCGCCTATTCCNACCCCCCCCCCACCAAGCTGCTTATTGCAGGCTCAGCACTCAGCACTGCAGATTTCTGGAATTACTGATCTCTGGGCAGCTCGCTGTTACAGGGTTCTGCCTCTCCTGACATCAAACCTCATCTCCAGTGCCCCAGAGATAAAAAATCCCTCCTGCTGAACGAAGTAGGAGATAATTCACTGGGCATGTCCTGGGGTGGCCCTTTCCCAGTCACGGGCCAGCTGTGCTGTTAACGAGCCCCTGCAGAAATTCCAGCAGCTGATCTGTGCTCTCTCACATCCTCCTGCACTCCACTGATGTTAAACTGCAGCAGTTCAGCAGAGAA
The DNA here is from genome assembly GCA_013397845.1 of Melanocharis versteri. Lineage (NCBI taxonomy): Eukaryota > Metazoa > Chordata > Aves > Passeriformes > Melanocharitidae > Melanocharis > Melanocharis versteri. Next base: position 16,348 of record VZTG01010163.1, read on the forward strand.
ACATGGAATGGGTTGGAAAGGACCTTAAAGGTCATCAAAAACTCTCATCCATCCTCCGCTGGGCAAAACACAGCTGCAGTCTCCTCCTAGAGTGCCCACAACCAGGTTTTTGGGAACTCCTGCCAGTTCAGGACAGTCAAATGCAAATATTCCAGCTTTATCCTGGGAGAATTAGGCAGGGAAGCCCAAAGGAAGGTCCTTTCTTGTATACAAGCAAAATAAAAAACTTTTATTAGTTAAATTAGTTAAAATTAGTAAAAAACTTCTATTATTTTAGACAGCTAAATATCACCTTAGAAGGAATGAAGGGGAATTTCTAGGTAGGAGCTCAGCACTCAGGATTTGGCCTTCCAGGAGCACATTCCTCATGGAGCAGAGGAAGGGCCACGCCTCTCAGTGATCATTCAGTTGCTAAATCATGGGATTGTGGAATGGGCTGGGTTGGGAAGGACCTTAAAGATCATTTAGTTCCGTAACCTATTAAATTAATAAATAAAGCTCATCAGAGTGCCACAGTTCAGGCAAGAAGATCCATGAAAGTCCCAAACTGATGTCACGTGGGACAGGAGAAATGAGATGGGCATTATCAGCTGGTGCTGGCAATTATCAGCTGGTGATGGCGATTATCTGTTTCTAAGCCTGAGCATCAATTCTACACAGAATAGTGGGAAAAAAATGTTAAATGATGCAATCAATAAAGAACCAGAGGGTCAGAACACAATTAATGTCAGTCAAGGTGCTTTATGGAAGGGAGCCTTGTCAAGCCAGCCTGATTATGTTTCTGAGGAGATAACAAGATCGGTGATACTGGGAACAGCCTCAATGTGAGACTTTTCTGAAGGGTTTGATTCATTTCCAACAGTAGTATTAAAAGGGAAAAAATAAAAGAGAAATATAAATATCAAATCAATTAAAAGCTGGAAAAATATCGGATCTCAGGAAGAACTTGTCAATGAAAAACCATCCTTGACGCAGGTTCTGCAAGAAGTTTTCAGCAACGTTGTCAGTGATTTGGGAAGAAGAATAAAATCACTGCTGACAGCATTTCTAAAAGGTGATGATTGCTTCTGAGTAGGACAGAGGGATTCTGCAGAGAGATTGGACTTTTGGGGGAAACTGGACCAAGGTGAGTCAAGTCAGTCCATCAGAATGCAAATTTTTATAATCAGAACTAAGAAATGAGGCTCAACTTATCCAAATTCCTTCCAGTACCTGAGGGGAGCTGACAAGAAAGATGAGGAGAGACCATTTACTGGAGTGTGGATTGACAGGACAAGGGGGAATGGCTTCAAACTGGCAGAGTGTGGATTTAGGTTGGATATCAGGAAGAAATTCCTAGGATGGTGAGGCTCTGGCACAGGTTTCCCAGAGAAGCTGTGGCTGCCCCATCCGTGGAAGTGTCCAAGGCCAGGTTGGAAGAGGCTTGGAATGACCTGGGATAGTGGAAGGTGTCCCTGCCCGTGGCAGGGGGGTGGAATCAGATGATCTTTAAGGTCCCTTCCAACCCAAACCATCCTGTGATTCTCCCAAAACCAAAGCTAATTAGGGAAATTTTCACGAAGATAAGGCAATAAAATGTAGAACCTAAATATTACCTGTGGATTTTCCTGGGAAAACTCTGCTTCCTCTGCTTGTTTCTCCTCATGGCACAAAACTCACATTTAAACACGTAAGGGACCAGATCCCAACTCCCCAAGGACACTTCAAGTCCAAATCTTTGCCATCACCTTCCTTTCTACTTTTTATCCCAAAGCAGATGCTCAGGACACTTTTCTGTGTGGGCTGTTTCATTCCAGGACACTTTCCTGTGTGGATTCCTCCATTTCATCACAGACCAAAGCTGTTACTTCGCAGAGGGTACACGTGTGACTTATCTTCAAAAGTTCAGGGTGAAGAAATGAACTGCAAAGGGCTCGTTTGTGCTCTATTTAACTTCCAGTGAAGTGATGATGATGCCTCAAAGCTGCCTCCGAACAGTCGTCTGCAGCCCCTGAGCCAAATGCCAGCCAGGAACAGAAATCTCCAGGAAAGGAGCAGACAAACATTGTCTTTTATAGCTTGGAAACAGCTGTTCCTGCCTTCGGGCCGCACACTCAGGACTCACTGACCTGGTTTACCCAGCCCTTGGTTTCTGGTTTATATCCCTGTGTCTGCTGATAATTGACGCATTTCTAACTGTTATTTAAACTCAGTTAATGTGAATATTGGTAATTCATTATCTCTTGCTTTGCTAAAACTATTGTACTGCCAGTAGAAACATCGAAAGTGGAGGCAAATAATGCAAATTCTTTTGGGAGAGTGATTAGGCAGGGGGGTTATTTTATTTTTATTTTGTTCTAGGAGGCTTTTTGAGGGTTTTTTGAGCTTGTTTCTTTTTTGTTCCTGGCACTGAACTTTCTGAACTTCTAAAACGCCAACCTGGCTTATTTTCTTCAAACAGCTCTGCAAAGAGGATAAAGGTGGAAATAAAAAGACATATGGTGCACACGAGCCTAATTCATGCAAAGTTGCTCATCCTGGGCAGATGGAAATGGATGTTTGAGTGCCTTGGCTGGAAAGATGCCTTAAAACTCACCTAGTTTTTATTTTCCCTTTGTCATCAGCCTGGCTAATGAGCAGCTTCAAGGCAACTTTTCTTGCTGCTCAGACTCTTGTGCAAATTAATTTTGCAGACGTGTGTCTTCCTTGCTCCTCTCCTCCTGAGTTTGGAAGATAGATTTATCTCTCGACTGGCATCACATGCAAAGAACACCCAAATATTCCCAGTGTTAAAAAGGAAGGGGTTAATCTGATCGGGGAGACAAAGGAAAAGGGGAAGGAGAGGCAAAAATGTGTTTGGGACTTCCCCACCACCCAATGGGATTTGCAAAACTCACTTATGCTTCTCTTTTTCCTCCTTGCACCTCTTAATATCCTGCCTGAAAATACGAGCCTGCCCTAGGCACAGCTCATGTCAAATTATTGGCTGCCTGGAGCTTGGGGGAATTTGTAAGAGATTCATCACTTCTTTCTCTTCTTTTTTACTTTTTTTTTAATCTGTTCTCTTTTTTCCTCTCATCCTTCTTCCATTGCATCACTGATCTATCAGACATTGATCTTCACATAAAGGTGCAAAGTGAGGCAACAGACTCCTGCCACATTTTATTAAGCAGCTTTCCACTGGGAATCAAGACACTGGATAAAAGAGAGTCTTGACAGTATCCTGAAATAACATCCCCCAAAACCCTTCTCTGCGGGTGTCAGGAAGACTCTGGGTTTTAAGACCCCGACGTAGTTCTAGACTTGAGAAGGATCCGGTGGTGTCTGGTTCTATAAATCCCTAATGGCTTTAAACTGAAAGGGAACAGGTTTAGATTGGATATGAGGAAGGAATTCTTCCCTGTGAGGGTGAGGAGGCCCTTGCACAGGTTTCCCAGTGGCTGCCCCATCCCTGGAAGTGTCCAAGGCCAGGCTGGATGGAGCTCTGATCAACCTGGGAGAGTGGAAGGTGTCCCTGCCCACGGCAGGGGGGTGGAATGAGATGACCTTGAAGGTCCATTCAAACCCAAACCATGATTCCATGATCTTTAACCACGGTAGTTCAGATATCTGGATAGGATTTTGAGCAACCAAATCCCTCAAGGAGTAAATACTTTCCTGCTCTATCTGTAGCTCATCATTTTATGTATTTTCCTGCTTAGAGGCCTAAAGGTATTTGGTTATCAACTTGTGCAAAGAGGATTTCATGGAATCATAGTTGGAAGGGACCCACAAGGATCATCAAGTCCAACTCCTGGCCCTGCAAAGACAAGCCCAAGAATCCCAGCTTGTCCCTGAGAACGTTGTTGAAACTTCTTCTGGTGAAAAACAAAAAGTCAAATTATTAATAAATCAATTAATGTGTCTTTTGGAACATTATATATTCAATGGAATATTAAACCAGACAAATACTAAACCCTGAGCAGTTCAGTGGAAAAGTCCCAACATTCTCTGCAAATCCCAGCACTGTTTTTATGGTTTATTCTGCACAGCAGATGTATTCACTCCAAAGCTGCTTGGATTTTTCAGGGATGGGATTGTGGGGCTCACTCTCCTGTTGGTTATTTTCACATTCTTTTGAAATTCGGAGGAAAAGCATTTCCTAAATGTGAACACAGCTGGAATTTCCACTACAAGGTGAGAAAAACTAAGGAATTTATAGAGAGGGGTTTGTGCTCAAGGCAGATCCTCTGGGACTGAGTGGGAGGCGGTGAATTCTTCACCATTAATGTCCTTATTTTCTCGTACTATCAAACCAATGCAAATCCCTTTCCACTGCTGGCAGCACTGGAGTTTGGAAAATGTGGAACACGGCAGCAGCTCCTTGAACGTCCTTCAGGACGTGGCTTTGGTGCAAACACAGCTGTCATCTACACTTGAGGGAGAGGATGATGGATTTGTTCATCAGCTTCATAATTCTAATGTTGTTGCAATACACCTGCAAAGGGAAAAGAGGGCTGGGTTAGGAGTTTATGCCTTTGACCCATTCACAAGGTCCTTGAGCTGACACAGTTCTGCTGAAATTCCTCCCAGCTCCCGCATTTTGCATGGATTTGTCTGTGTCACATAGAAAAAGCTGGAAAAGATGTCCTCAAGTGCCATATCCACACTTTTCTGAGCACTTCCAGGGACGGCGAGTCCACCACTTCCCTGGGCATCTAGTTCCAATGCTTGACAACCCTTTCCATGAAGAAATTTTTCCTAATATCCAACCTAAACCTCCCCCGAATAAAATTTTAGTCGTTTCCCCACGGCACACCACAGGTGAATTTTGAAATGGCTGTACCAGCTTCTCCCACAGTTCAAAGGAGAAGGAAATTTTTTTTTCCCACAGGAATTTGGTTTTTGGCCCTGCACCTCAGTCCCTCAAATAACTGATGTGCCAAATCTGGGAAAGGAGATTGCTCCCTGCTGAGCAAGGATACAAAGGCAGAGTATATGATTCCAGGATAAAATGTGGAGAATGAGAAGAACTCTTTAGGAAAACAACAGGACAGAGGGGAAAACCCTTGCAGATGATGGGAGATTCTCAATACAGCTCTTCAAAGACCTCTGCCATCCTCCTTAAAGCTGTCTCCTCTTCAAGTTGGTTATTCCAGCATAGAATCATAGAATCATGGAACTCTTATGGTTGGAAAAGAGCCCTGGGATCATTGAGCCTCATCTATCACCTCCTTGTCAACAAGACAGCGAGTGCCACATCCGGTCATTTATTAAACACCTCCAGGGATGGGGACTCCACAACCTCCCTGGGCAGCTCCTTCCAATTCCTGACCACCCTCCCCATGAAGAAATTCCTCCTGAGAATTGCATCCTGAATTGCATCAAGAGACCTAAGACACCATCAAATATTTGTGGGTGTGAGGAGATCCAGCAACAAAAAGTATTTTTTAAGTTGACATTTAAAAAATGCTGAAGTTGGGCTTTAAACGGATCAGAACAAGTGGGAAGGGCAACCAAAACTTTGAAAAGGCCAAATGAAATGGAGACAGGAGGAAAACTTCAGGCGCTGGCATTACCCACATGGCTTGGGAAAATTCAAGTTCATATGTGCTGTTGCATTTCCTAGGAAAACTAAGAAAAAAAATATTTTCTGCCTGTATTTTCAAGGGTTTAAATAAATGCTGGGACTAACTTGGACTCACACGGAGTCATTTAGGGAACATCAGCATTGTGCCTTTGCTCTGGGCTGAGGGTTTGCCTAAGCCCAGGTGATGCACAGCAAGGGCTGGTGTGGGATAACTCCAGCCTGTGCTTGAGCTTTGATCCTTAGGAATGGAAGATTTTCCCGACGAGACATTATGTGTGCAATTGTCCCTGGAATCTGAGCAGATCAAACCATTTCAAACCTTCTTTATTCCCAACTCCAAAGCCTTTGGTTTCTCTCCGATCTGCCTTTGGTTTGAACAAACACACAAGCCTTGTCCTTGGAGCTGGAAACCTTCCCTCCCTTCCCAGTCATTTGGTGTGAGCTGGAATCCAAGGTTATTTTGATTTGTTTCTTTTTGATGATAAATCAGAGAAATCTGTTGATGGAGAAACTTCTTTGCCTGGGTACAATAAAGGAAGGAGCTCTTGGCTGCCATTTGCCCTCCGGCATTTTTCAGTGGTGGAAAACAGGGAAGAGAAATGAGCGCAGCCTTTGGATTGGAGCAAATCCTCATCTTCCAATGGAAGCTGCTTCCCGCTGCTCAACTTTTCAACTTTTGCCAAGGGATGAATGTAACAGCTTGTTCCTTTTTTTCCCGCCTGCCACTTCCCTGGAGAACGGCTCATGGCTGCTCCTTAGAGAACCTGGTTAAAAATAAATGCAGTTTGCAGAGGTAATTTGGATTCTGGTAGCCCTGTTGAAGGGAGGGCTCTGTGCCCTCTCCGTACCTCCAGCTGGTTTTCCCTCTTGGAACATTACACACACCACGAGTGGGATAATCCCACACCATGCCAGGGCTACTCCAGCTCGTAATCGTCGGGATGCAGGATGTGTAAAGCCAGTGCTCCCCTCTTTGGAGTCATGTTGGGAAATAATTGCAGCAATTTTCCATCCCAGGCAATGTTAATTAGTGTTGCATCCCCTTCCACACCTCCAATTTTCTTCTTCAGCATCAGGAAAACAAACTGACTCTTGTGGGAATTAAAGGTGTTTTGATCCCCGGTGGAGCAAACAGTTTCCTAGCCCTGCTTTGAATTGGTGGGATTATTCCTTGGAGAGAGAGTTTTTAGGGTCAGCCCTAGAGCTGAGCAGAAGAAACAGCCTTTGGAAGTCACACAGTGTTGTACTTCCCGTGAGAATTCTCAGACCTGGGGGTCGGTCTGGAACGTGAGTGATGAAGAGCAGCTGAGGGAGCTGGGGATGTTCAACCTGGAAAAATAGAGGAGCAGGGAGGATTTTATCTCTCTCTAAAACTCCCTGACAGGAGGGTGCAGCCAGGTGGGGGTTGGTCTCTTCTTCCAGGGAACAAGCAACAGGACAAGGGGAAACAGCCTCAAGTTGAGCCAGGGAAGGTTTGGGTTGGATATTAGGGAACATTTCTTCACTGGAAGAGAGGGTAAGCATTGGAACAGGACCCCCAGGACAGTGGTGGAGTCACCCACCACCCCTGGAAGTGCTTGGAAAAGGCATGAATCTGGCACTTTGCCGCACGGTTTATTGGACATGGTGGCATTCAGTCACAGGTTGAACTTGATGAACTTGGAGGTCTTTTCCAGCCTTAATGATTCCATAATTTCCCCTATCCCACAGTACCAATACCCAGTTTCTCATTAAACATGGCACTGCATTACTTCCCCTCACAGTTCCTCTCAATGTTAATCTTTTTATCATTCAAACCCATGAAATAGTTTGAGTTTGTCCTGTATTTCCTTTTTATCCCCTTTTTTTTTCAGTTTTACCCTCCATGTCTCCACCTGGAAGAACAATTTGCAGCCTCAACAGAAGAGAAGGATGGGAATCTCTCTGAGCACTTTGCTGAAGTGTTTATTATCCCCAAAACCTGTCTTGCTCCTAATGAATTCCAGTGCCACACATCTGAATGTCAGCCGTGCTTCCAGGGAATCAGGCTGCCATCCATCACTGCTTAATCTGTCCTTAATGGGCAGCACCTGAGGAGCAGCCACCAGGAGAAGAAGGGACATTAATGGGACAGCAGAGATAAAATGGGGGAGGGAAGTCGAAAAGCCTCATTAGGTGCATGGGCAGCTCAAGGAGAGTTTTCTTTAATATCTCTGCTTTCTGTCAAGGCTGGATCGTCTCTTACAATGAGGTTTCAAGTCACCCACATATGCTCAGATTTTGTGAGAAAAGCTTTTTTTTCTTTTCTTTTTTTTTTTGGATAGCTGAGGAATATCTGTGCAGCCATAAATGAAAGGAATATTTTATAGCCTTTATTAAAAAGGGCTGTACTTGAGATAAAAGACAGGACAGCAGATGATGCCAAATGGCTTGGCAAGCCCCGAAGCTGTTCCAAGTCTGGTCACTGCAAAGCTTTGCTAAATTGAGCAGGGGGAAGTTTCAAATCTGGAGTTTTTCCTGCTGCAAGTAAAGATTTATTAGATGTTAAATATCTGCTCAGTGCTGGGGCTCACTTTGGCCCAAAGCCATCCATGCTTTTATGGGCTAAAGGAGGGAAGGGGATGGCTCTGCCTCACTTTTCTTCACTGGATTTCCAGTTCCATCATTTTGTTTCAGCCTCTCTCACATCCCCCACATCGCTCCAAGCCCTGTCCTTGGGAAATTACAGAGATGGGGAATCCACAGCTTCTCTGGGAAACCTGTGCCAGGGCCTCCCCACCCTCAAAGGGAAGAATTTCTTCCTCATATCCAATCTACCTCCTTTTTTAGTCTAAACCTGTTCCATGCTCAACCTTTTATCCAAGAAAATCCACAGACACTGAGGAAAGAGCAGGGATGATGTAGGATGATATCTCTGCATCATGGCCCATTGATTATAGTCTGACTTTCCCATTTTCCCCTTTCCTCAGACGATTTTTCTTCCTAGAGGCAGAATTGCACAAACTCTTCTCTTCTTGACTGGTTTTAGATGGTGCAACCTTGGTGCCTTGGGTGGGTTTATTCAGGTCTAAGCCTTCCTTTTGGGAGTCTGTGGCCAAGAGTAAATTGAACAGGCAGTTTCCATAAGCTAGATATTTTATGGGGGTTTTTGTGTGTTTTGTTGGGGGGTTTTAATGTTTTTATGGTTTGGATTTGGGTTGTGGGTTTTTTTATGTAATTTTTGCCATGTTAGATACAAGTCAATGCACACATGAGAAGAAAAATAAAATCAAAAAGTAAAACTGGTTCTGTTGGAGTCATTACCAGGCAGCAGCTTCAATTCCACAGATGGTCCCAGTGGTTCCCAGTGTTTAATTCTGATCCCTCATGAGTTCACCTCTCTGACGACAGGGAACATCCTTCTGGCCCTCCAATTCCTGCGCCTGTTTTGATTCCTCACCTTTGGCCCTCCCTTCATAATTCCTGGTTCTCCAGTGAGACATAAATTCTCCAAAGCCATTTTCTCCCCTTCCTGATATTCTACTTCTGGGGTTTTTTTCTGATTTATCCCCACCAAACAAATTCAATATCCAGGATCCAGGCCAGAGAATCACATTCTGAAGCCATTTTCTTCCCTTCCTGATATTTTTACTTCCTGCATTATCCAAGATGGTTCAGAATACTTCCTATTTTTTTTCTTTTATTTATTTTGAGGTAATCTGATTAGTGAAGTGTTTTCCCCTCTTTTTTTAATGGATAAGGGTCTCAAATGTCCTGTCTGGAACCACAACCAGGGTCAAGGAGAGGAGTCGAAGACATTTAATTTTATCGCATTGGCCAAACTACAGGATCAACCTCCTAGAAAAAAAATAAACAAACAATCAAAGCCATTTGTCCATAGAAAGAGCAAATATTGAAGGAAAATGAATGTAATGGTGTTAACAAAGGGAGTGAACAGAGCTGCTGCAATGTGTTGGCTGCTGTTTTGGGGAATTTCTTCCACCCACAGGGTCTGTGGTGTTTTAGCAGTTGGGTGATTTCTCTTTGGAAGGTTTGTGCAAGAGATTGGCCTGCATTTGTGCTTGTGAGTCCACACACAAAAAAATCCCAAAAAAACCCCAAAAAACCCCCAAAAAAGGACTTCATTGCTTTGTCCAAAAACTTTTCATCCAGAATTAACCAGAATATGCATGGGATATCACTGGGCTGACACAAACTCTACCACTAGAAATTTTTAAATGAAAAGGGAAATAAAACAGATTAAGGAAGCTCTTTTAAACCTTTCATAACAAAACATTTTGTGTGTGTGTCCTAAAGTGCTCAAAATCCTTGAAGATTTGGTTGAAAGAGAGGTTAAAAATGCTGCTGGAGCAGCAGGAAAGCCCAGGTTTGAAGTGATTAAAGCCTCAGGACATAATTGGCTGAGTAGGAATGGTTCTGGGAGGATAGGGATTGCCGGGGCATCCGTTGGACTCTGCAAATTGACCCTCAGAGAAGGGACAAGAAGTGACATTACAGCAAACTCCTGTGGCTGGACATCTGCAGACCTGAAGGCTTTTCTTGGCCGTTTACCCTCCTTGACAGAAAGAAATGGTCTCAGTTGTGAGTTGTCACTTCCCATTAAAGCAACTTTCTTCCGCTTCTCTGAGCGCCAGAGAGGGAAACAACAACAACAACAACAACAACAACAAACAATCAGAGAATTGTCTGAACATCCCTCTGGGTCATTGGTAAGAACCTTTCATGAACCAGGGCCAGTTGGCTGCCAAATAAACCCTTCCCATTACTGTGTGGAGGAAGGAGCAGGGTCATTTGTCACAGCTCTTTCCAGTGCAGTGGCTCCCAGTGTAACAGGCTGGAGGCAGGAAGGTGCTGGATAAATGTGGTTTTGGATGCAGCCTCCCTGTGGATTTCCAAGAGATCCTTTGCTTGCCAAACCCCCGGCACTTTGGCGTCTGGATTAAATTCCTGCTGTGCTGTGCAGGGACAGCTGTGTCAGAGGACTGTGCTGGTGGCCCCGGAGAAGGGAAAAGCTCTCACCCATGTGCGTGAGGCTGAAATAATCCACAGACCCTCAGCTGAGGTTGTCCTCATCCATATTCAGACAGAACAGGACAGGATGCTCCTGCTGTGCCAGGATTCAAGAGTTTCAGAGTATTTCCAAAATGTTGTTCTGGCTGGGCCTTACCGGAGAGTCAATGGAAAGCTTCTCCAAATTATATTTCTGTCTGTACACACAGACTCAGATGCAGCCAGGCTGAATTTTAAATGCATTTCTGTCACTTAGGTCTTGTTGGGTTTTTTGTTGTTTGTTTTTTGTTTGTTTGTTTTTTTCCCAGTTCCACACCTTCTGCCTTAAAATGGAGGGGGAATAATGGAATCATGGAATAGTTTGGGTTGGAAGGCACCTTAAATATCGTCTTGTTCTAACCCCCTGCCATGGGCAGGGACACTTTCCACCGTCCCAGGTTGTTCCAAGCCCCATCCAACCTGGCCTTGAACACTTCCAGGGATGGGCCACCCACAATTTCTCAATCTGAGGGGTCAAAGACAGCGTGATCCCTCCCAACGCAAACCATTCCAGCTTTCCGACTCACTGGCAGATAAACACTGACTGAACATACCTGGGGGATCTTCTTTGTCTAGAAATGCCTCAAAATCACAGGTAAACCTCTCCCATTCTGAGCCTCTGCTTTGTTTTTTATCCCAGCCTTCTTCATTTTTACCTGGATTTTCCAGTCCCTGGAACACAGAGCAGGTTGCCTCTGGACCTCAGCCATGGATTTCTGCCTAGACCACAGCCTCAGCAGCACGTTAATGAAATTCCAACATTAAATGACAACCATTAGGCCTGGGCAGAAGGAGCAGGCTGCAAATAAAAGCAAGGTTTTATTGTGCAGAGTGATTTCACTGCAGAGAGCGAGTTATTTAATTAATATTTAAAAAACACCTCAAGATTCCATCAATTAACAGAACGAGGATGTACAAATTACCTATAATTATTATTGCCTCCATAATCAGGGAACAGATTTTCCCTCTCTTTCCGAGACATTTGGGTAAGGAGCTAATGAGGGGATTCCACTTCAGGTGTGCTGAGTTTTAGCACTTAATTTTGCCGGGTGAGTGATAAACGGCTCTGAATTATTCCTCACTCTCTTGGCCATAAACCTTTTAACAGCTTCAATTTTTTACAAACCATAGACCCTGCATTACAGCCACCACTCTACTCAGCTCAACTCCTTGTGCTGCTTAATATCCTATAAAATGGCCCTCCTAAAGAACATTTCCATGGAAACAGTCCATTAAAAATGAATTTTATAGCTTATGTTTTCTATAAATGGACAGCTCATCTAATGGCCTTTTACTATTACACTTTGCCAGAGCGGCTTCAAATTTAGCTTTATTTAATTATTTTATCATTTGAAACACCACCTTTTTTTATTATTATTTCATTTTATTGCCATTGCAAAATTTCAGCCTGGTTCAATGGGCTCTGGGGTATTTTGGAGAACAAAGGAGGTCAAAATTAAGAATCGCATCCCACACACAAACTATAATAAAGCAAGGTCTCTCCACTGACTTAAGAGTTCCAGAATGTACAAATTCTGTGAATTTTATCCCAAAATCAGTTCTCTTTTCACCTAAAAGTGCAAAAATGTGCTGTTCGGTAGAACACAAGGACAGGTCAGCCTGCAGATACTTTTTCGTGTCGAGATGACTTCCCAAAGTAAAGTCTGGGATTGCCTTTATCTCAATCTCTTGAAACCCTCCTAAAATAAAGACAAGACGTATTTGCAATGAAACCAAGAATCTGAAAGAAAAAAAATTAATTGTGTCAGCACTTTGCTGTTATCTGGACTCCTCAGGAACTGAATTAATTCATGGTGGATTGTACAATTAATCAGAGCTCTCCCAAGGGATTTCTTGGCCTGGGCTGTGGCTGTGGCTCAATTTCCAGAGAGTTCAGCAGCCTAAGGAAGTTCCTGCAGTGTCACAGGTTCTTACTCATCAACAAACATTAACATCAACATTCCTCAACTGGCTTTATCATGTCTTTGAGAGAACTCAAGCTGCTTTAGCTGAGCTTTATTCATCAAAATCTCCTGGAATTTGTTGCCTTTTTCCAAACAGAAGCCATTTTTTCCTGAGCTCAACTTGAAGATTCTGCGTTTGTGTTGAGAAGTCCACGATGTCCACATGGAAACCTTTGGTGTGGCCATTTACTTGAGGCCTCACACATTTCTTCATGCCCAGTCCTGGTGATGCCTTCCAGAAGAGCAAGACTGAGGATCTGGGGACACCATGGAGACCACGGACACAGCTCTGGTCCCTTGAAATTTAGCTTCAGAAGAATCATGGAGTCACAGAATGGT
>VZTG01010166.1:9436-112797 GCA_013397845.1 Melanocharis versteri
GGCCTGAGCGGGGCCCGGCTCGCCTCCGCCCAAAGCCCAGCGGAGCCGGCCCGGCTCAGTAGCGACAAGATTCAAAAAGTCCGTGCTGCACTGGGGGGCTGCTGGGCCGGGCCGGGCCGAGCCGCACTGGCCGGGCCGGGCTCAGCCCCGCCGGACCACACGGGCTCCCCGCTACCTGTTCAAACGCCGGAGGCAAAAATCGAGATTTTTCGTGACTTTCTCTGTTTTAAATATGGGGTCTGGAGGCGTGTCCAACTTCTACAATTGGTTTATGGCCAACCTATGACAGTGGGGTATTTTGATGTAATTTGGTTTGGTTTGGTTTTTCACATAGAACAATTAATGGAAGACATTCATAACATAACACATTAATGGAAGACTTTTTTTTCCGTTTGTTTAGGTTACCTGATTTGTGAACATGGAGTAATTGTTTTACTGGGCAATGCCTAAATAATTACTCATTTTGCAAAGTGCTTTGTGATCTGCAGGAGCAAAATATTTTGTAACGTTGCCTAAGCTTTCTGCTAAATGGGGAAGGCAAAAATCAACCCACTCATGCAAAGCTACCACAGCTCTCAGTGGATAAAATCTCTACATTGACAGTGCAGTCTTAAAAGATGAATTCTGTCCCTGCTGAGGTAAGTAAGAATTTTCCCAGCAACTTCCAGCAGGCCAGAGTTTTGCTTGTGAGTCTGATGCTGAGTGAGAATGTAGGAAGTGTTCTTCTATACTCTATAAACTTCCTCAATTTTACAGTTCATGTTAAAACCAAGACAAAAATGTCTGCAAGTAACATCATGTGACAAAAGATAGTGTCAGTGGAACCCTGTAAGAGTTTCCAGGGAAGTCCATCCACAGCTGAATAGAACTATTTTCTATTGACAGCTATCCTGAAAACACTTAGAACCATACACCATTCTCTTTACAGCAGGACTGTGAAGTCCAACAATATACACGTTTAGGAGGCTGTCAGCACACCTTCCAAAGCATTATGAAATGCATAATTTCTCTATACAAAAAAAGAAAGGGGCTGGGGAGTGGGAAACAAAAGCTGATGCAAGCAATTACTCCACCGAAGACAGATAAAGCTTTCATTTGCTACAGTCACACAATACAATGATAATGTACAACTTTTTCACACAATAAATCATTCTGCCGCCAGCAGCTCTGGTTTTTGCCTGCAAGATGACTTAATTAGGCAGCTAAGCACAGTGTGAATATAGATGGCATAAACTGCTCTCCACCAAACTTGTTTGCCCATTTTTAGAGAAGGGTGGAAGCAGAGGAAGCCTTTTACCCGGGACCCGCCAGTCTTCAGAAACAGAACAGTACTCTTACTTCAGTAACAGAGTTAGGAATTAAATTTTTAACACAGCTAACAGTTTTCCCTTTCTATAATTGACAGTCTGGAGCTCACATGCCCATCAGCAGTGAGAGGAACCCATGTTCAGTTATATGGATGGGTAATATGACTGCTAAATAAAACCACACAGAGTAGTCTTGGTAAACAAACAAAACAAAACAAAACAAAGAAAACAAAACAAAACAGAAACAGAATTCCTGAAATGTCTGTTGTCAAAGAAACACATGGAAAGCTACAAACATACAGAAAATTCCCTAAAGACATAAAAGAAATGTGCATATAAAATACCCAAAACATTCTGTGACAACAGAATAGCATAGTACAATTTCAAGCACACATTCTCCTAAAAGCATGTTTTCAATAAAAATAAAAATTTTCTTACTTAAACTGCAATTCAGTCAGAAGTACAAAGTATTTTTTCTAGATTTTAATACATATATTACTTTTTCCTCCCTCAAATGTAAGTACTTAACACACTACAGTGAATCAAATGGCCAAAATGTCCTTATTTAGAATGTCAGAAAGCATTGATTTGTCAAGTATCTTATTTATGTTTAGTCATAATGGCTAAATAAGAGACAAAAATGAAAAAAAAAATATTTGGTTTACCTTTTTTTCTGGCTTTTACACACAGGTAGTAGCATAAGAAATTTTCAAAAAATGATTAATTTACTAGTCAGACCTATGGGCTTTTTGGTAGAACTTACAAAATACCTGAATGATTAACTCTTGTCAACTCTTCCATGTTGTCAAGAACTGTGGAAGACTTCTGAAGTAAGTCATTAACCTCAGGATAGGCTGATGATGGCCACCTGGCTCTTGCATTAGATTCATATTGCACAGGACAATGGTAAAAAAGTGACTTTCATTTTAAAGAATGTGCATTCTGGAGTACTCCTGTATTCTTTGCTTCTTTCTTCCCACACAAATCAAAAATATTTGTAAATATTTCTATCTTTTTGCTCCATTTTAAAAATCTGATTTATTAACTTTATTCTCAGTTCTAGAGATAAGTAGTACTTATTTTTCTAAAGCATTGTATCATAGAACTGTGTAAAAGAAAAGGAGAGTATATAAGAAAAGACCGTTTTTACTTAGGGAAAATATCCAGATCTTGGAAGATTTCTACAAGTCCCCTCGTGACAAAACAGATAGGTAAGATTTTGTGGAAAAGAATACAAAGGCAACAACATTTCTGGAGTTATGCATTAACCTTCCTCTGCATAATTTCGTTAATGTTCACCCATATTTGGAAGCAGGTAGGCACAGGGGTTTCTCAATTTTATGAAGAGACACAGGGCAATTCTGCTTACCATCATGCTGTGTGTTTTCTAACTTTTAATTGTGGGACCAGCACAAATACTGATTAACAACACTTCAAAATTGCACAGGGACTGGCTACACCTGAACTCTGTGGTGTAGTCCTCAGTTTTGAGGAAGACTGTGCATGGTTTCAGTCCATGTGTTTAGCTCTTGCTGTAACTGAAGTATTGTAGAGGACTTTTTTAACACAGTTCTTTACCTAAATACCTGATCTCAGCATCGTTGTGTCATATTCAAGAGCTAAAGTCTTGTTTGGCTAGTGGCACTGCTCTTGCTTGAGATGCACTTGTGCTGTGCCGGAGTCTGGCCTTTTGGATAGAAATATATTAATTAATAGCTATCATATTGCATTGTATTGTATTAATTATATTATCTCACATAGCTGTCTTGTATCTCACTGTATTGTATTATTAGCCACATAGAATTATATTAATATCTGGGATTATGTATAATAGGAGAGTAATATTATTACTGCATAGGATTATATTAAGTAACAGAATTTTTAAATAGGATTTTCAAAATGAGAATTCACTCTTCCTTGCTGAGAGAACAATGACCCTGATGAACGTTAGTTTTGTCAACACCTGAAGCATTCCCTTATTGATTTTTAGTAAATGTTAGCATCTTCCCAAAGAACAAAACAACTGGTGCATAGAAAGCATAAATGCTTTGAGCCACGTTGCCATATAACATTCATCACATCCTATTATTCCACATAAAATAAAAGCAAGGCTCATCTCTATCCACAGCCTGGATGGTATTTTCCTGCTGCTGCACATCTACAGTCCAAGCTTTCATGTCTACCTCTTTTTCCTCTCCCTTTTGTGATGTTAACAGAGAAAACCTTAGGGGAAAATGAACAGCCGAAATTCAAATCTATGCACTGAAAATGGCAAAAATATTCTCTGGGAGTAATCGGTCAGGATTATATATTTCCCTGGTCTGCCAACGGAGGTTGACTTCAAGCCAAACTGGCTCCTGTTGAGCTACAACCCTCAATTAATGTTCACTTCATTTATCACTGCTCAGGCAAGGATCTAGGAAAAGGAAGTATCATTTCAAGTAATGTAATTGGGGGTAGGGGACAGAGCGAATTAAGAATAGTAAGAGAAGAATGGTTCTTAAATGTAACAAAAGAGAACTGGAGTGGAATAAGACTTGGAAAGATGCATTCATGCTGGATATTAAGCCCTCTAGAGCGGTTTGTAGTTCCAACATGTTGCTTGCACAGTATTCCAAACTGAAAGACTATTTGAGGAACTTCAAACTACAGTCTTTGCTTCGTATCCTCTAATTTGAATATTAGTCTTGTCCCTGTGCTTATTTCTGTCTTACACCAGTTTATGATTTACTCCCCAATTAAATAAAATAGTCTTGCTTGTATGTTTGTCTTCATCAATGCCAAGATAATTTTTAAATAAGGGGAAAGCAATCAGGAGATTATTCATGGCTGTTACTTACTTTTTAATAAAACAAATTTATAATTTAAGTATCGGATTAACCCTTCTAGTGTTAAGATAATGACGGTTACTAACTACCAAAATTCAAAGTATAATATTAATATATTCATTTCTGTCTTTGACTTAACATTTGGCTTCATATCTAGCAGCTAATAGATCTTCAGATCCTGTCATGTTTCCTCAGTACTTCTTCAAAAAGACTTTTTTGATAACCTGTCCCCTGAAATTTCTTGAAGGCTTCACTTTGAGATTTTTTTGGTACATTTGGATTTGATATCCTGAAATACTACATTAAAGAAATCCTAATTTCTTTAACACCTACAGGTTGGGTGGAGAAGTAATTGAGAGCAGCCCTGCTGAGAAGGATTTGATGATTGATGAAGAACCCGACATGAGCTGGCAATGTGCACTCCATCCCGGAAAGCCAACTGTATTGTGGGTGCATCCAAAGCAGCGTGGGCAGCAGGGCAGGGAGGGGACTCTGTCCCTCTGCTCTGCTCTACTGAGACCGCACCTGCAGTGCTGCATCCAGCTCTGGGGTCCCAGCACAGGAAAGACATGATACTCCTGGAGCAAGTCTAGGAGTGTCCACAAAATTGATAAGGAGACTAGAGCACCTTCCCTACAAAAACAGGCTGAGAGAGTTGGGGTTGTTCAGCCTTGAGAAGAGAAGGTAGTGTGGAGACTCCATAGCAGCCTTCCAGTATCTGAGAGGAGCTGCAGGGAAGCTGGAGAGGAACTGTAGTACTAGGGCAAGGGGGAATGGGTACAAACTGAAAGAAAGGAAATCTAGGTTAGATATTAAGAAAAAAATCTTTAATGTGAGGGTGGATAGACACTGGAATAGGTTGCCCAGAGAGATTGTGGATGACCCATCCCTGGCAGTGTTCAAGTCCAGGCTGCGTAGGGCGTTGAGCAAGCTGGTCTAGTGGGAAGTGTCCCTGCCCATGGTAGGGTGGGATTGGGTCTAGATGATTTAAACTCCCTTCCAACCCATAACATTCTACAGTGCTTTGTAGCATCTGTAGTTATCCATTATCCATTCAGATACCCTGACCACTAAACTCTGAGATTATCACTGACTCGTGAAAACCAAATTCCTTTAATATTACTATTTCCTCATCTTGACTAACCAGCTCAAAAAGCTTCCAGTATGAGTGCAAATTCCTGTAGATATTCAATTTAGAAATAGTTTTTTTCATAGAGTTTTTTGTTTCTTTTTTTTTTTAAGATCATGTTCAACTTTGTTTTTATTTCACTTCTTCTTTGAAAACCTTGAGAATTAAAAATTAGCACATTTATTAAAAATACCAGGTTCTCTTTCATATTTCTTGGTTTTTCTTCAATTCTCAGATGTAGTGAGAAATTTGATGATAGAAGCAGTCCAGTGAAATACTTCAAAACAATCAAAACTGAATATAAAATGGAAAAAGAGTTTTAAAGATTCTTATTATAACAACATCCTAGATGAAAATACTTGAATACAGGCATTAGTGGAAGTTATATTCATTATAGTCATTAAAGTCAATATAACCCTTATATATGAAACCAAATGAGTACTGAGCAATTTTTCTAACGTACAGTGCAAATTTTATCTTAGTAGTAAAAAAATAAAATTCAGTTTACAGATTCAAATATATACGTACGTTCAAAAATCACTGATACATTTACTCATTGGTAGCACTAATTTTCTCTACACACTTCCCATATGTATGTTTCTAATTTCTGTAAATGAATGCAGTTAAAATTGTTTTTAATCAGAAGAGAGAAAAATCCTGCCCCATTTGATGTGAGAAGGAAAGCAAAACTCAGATTTATATTCAGTGAGTGCCTCTACATGGGCTGTCCCATGGAACAGGGAAGCATGGACAGTTTCTATGGTCTTACATCTATTGAGTAACAACTGAACCTGTAATTCAGTCTTTTAGTATATGCTACCTTATGTAATAAGCACCATAAACTCAGCTACAGGATTTGAATGTAGATAACAAAAAGATGGAAAGATGTATTTGAAGTGAGAGATGTATGGAAATTTTTGGCTCACTCATGATTCACAATAAAAGCTACATAACGTTTCAGTTTAACCCAAATTGCTTTGGGCTGCAGTGCATGAAATTGTAAAGTTGGGGTATAAGATGCTTACCTTAAGAAACTACAGATCACACAAATAAATATTCCTACACAACTAGCTATGCTAGACATTATAGAAAGTTTTGGTGCTTTCTTATGAAACGGACTTTACCATTCACAAACCACTCTGGATAGAAGGGAAATAACACCCCAAGTTTTGTTCAAAGATCAAGCCAAACAAACTTCTTCAAAAATGCTAAACACTTTGTTCATTTTTCATCACTTTGGCACTCTTACGCAGTTCCTAGTTTTGTTTACGGTAAGAGGCAAACCCCTTTGATACTAGAGAACAGCAAAGGGAAAAAGTGACATCCCTCTGCCACAGCAAAATAGGCTGACATATGTATGAGACAGAACTTGAAGCTTTGCTGTGCAGGCTGTCCACAGACAGCTATTAGAAATGTGTTTAAACCCTACTAGACTCCTGAAAATGCACTGGTGATACATGTAGTGCCAGGTAAGAGTCTGTGAAAACTATCATTGCCATCACATATTTATTTAATCAAAAGTCACCTGGATAACACTTCGGAGACATGTATCTGAGTATTTGGCTGCTCAACCAAGCTAAACCCAATAACAAAACATTCATAGTCTGTTCATCACAAGGGAATATCAACAGAATCAGAATTAAAGAATGGTTGAAGTTGGGAGTGACTTCCAGAGATGATTTAGTGCAGCCTTGCAGCCTCTGGGCAAGCAGGGTCAACAGCAGGTTGACCAGGATAGTGTCTGGTTGGGTTTGAGAATCGGCATGGATGGAGACTTCACAGCCTGTCTGGGCAGACTATGCCAGTGTTCAGCTATCCTCACGGGAAAGAAATGTTTTTCTCTGTTGAGATGGAGTTTCATGTATTTCAGTTTGTGCCCATGTGCTATCATCCTGCCCTTTGCGGGACTGAATCCAGTAGTTACACATCTTTTTTGCACTGATGACCCCAGAAACAGACCCAGCACACTTACATGTCTCACCAGAGCAGAGTACAAGGATCATCTTCATTGCCCTGCTGGCAGTATTCCCGTTTATGATGACCAGAAGGCTGTTGGTCTTTTCGGCTGCAAGGGTGCGTAATTTGATTAAAAATGTAGAAAAAACCACACAACTCTTTTACCATAGCATCAAATGACTTCTCAAAATAAAAGTTAAGTCTTAAATTTTATTACTTGGTCATCCTGCTAAAACCAAAATCTTCTCTTCCCTGAAGCTTTGAAATCAGTCAGAAAAAGAGTAGGCTCAAGTTATTAGTTTTTTTGATGGGTTTAGTTGTCAGATTGAAGCCTGTGGAGATATTTTTATTTAAATTGTTTGGTTTCTGGGTGTTTTTCTGAAAAATTCTTGATGAAGTTTCTGAAAAATATAACTTCAGTCATTCAAAACTGTCAATCAATCCCAACAGTGCAACAAAAATAAACAGACCTATAATGTTCCTTTCAGCAACATACTAAGACTTCTTCTCTACAGCTGCTGTTATTATGGATTGCTCGACATATTTAGTAAAAGGTAGTTTGATCTCACACCGAATTTTTAAGGTTGGCAGAGCAATTCAACACTGGGCATTACACTTGTGCACAAAGCTGAAAGCAAACAGTGAAAATCTCATGCCATGGCAGCAGTGACATCTTTCCTGCATTTCTGTATTTGCTAACTTTGCCAGCTTGTGGAGCAAGTTTCTTTGAGAGTAAAATTGCTGTGATATATTTTGTAGCTCTAAACAGGCAGCTTACCACCCCAGAGCAAATGCTTGAATCAATGAAGAGGAGGCTCAGGAGGCACCCTATTACTCTCTACAGCTCTCCTCAACTACCTTAAAGGAGGTCAGTCTTTTCTGCCATGTTTCAAGAGAAAGGACAAGAGGAAATGGCCTTAAGTTGCACCAGAAGAGATTCAGATCAGATATTATGATTTTTTTCATTGAAAGAGTGGTTAGACATTGGAATAAGTTGCCCAGGGAGGTGGTGGACTCGCTGTCTTTGGAAGTGTTCAAGAAGCGTCTGGATGTATCATGTGGGGATATGGTTTAGGGGTGATTATGGTGATGCTGTGTTGATGGTTGGACTTGATGACCTTAAAGGTCTCTTCCAGCTTTGATGATTCTGTGATTCTTCTGTGTAAAATCTTTTATTTATGGTCCTTTCAAATAAATGCTCTTGCAGCTTGTATCTCATGGAGTGGCTCTTGCTGCCACCCTATATACTTCCGAAGGTTAAGCACTGTCTCCAGCCAGGATACAAGTTTTACAACTTCAGAAGTTGTACTTTTTGCCTCAGAAGTTATTCTCCCACATGACAACACCACAGCTGAGATCAGATCATCCACATCAGCTGTGGACTGACATCAATCCACATCAGTTGTTCCTTTTACTAAAAAGGAGGTTATTGGCAGAGATATATTCCATGCTTTGTTATTTATAGCTTCCAGTGATTTGCTAGAGACTGAAGTTGCGAATTACTACAAGACACAGTAAATCTTGCTTTAAGATTTAAAGTCATGCACTTCTTTGGACGGAGTTGTGTATAATGGGATTTAGAAATCCCTTTTTTTTCTTACTGGATGATATTATTTTGGAATATTAAATGGTGTCAATGCAAAGTCTCATTAAAAAATAACATAATAAAGGTGAATTTTTTTTTACTTAAGGCAGTCATTTTATTGACTTTAGATGAAATTATTGTGTGTCTGAATCAGTAAGGAATAGATACTGGTCATACATTCATGCATATGCAGAAGACAGCACAGTCTGTCTAAGGATAGAACATATTAACTTCTGGGTTGCTCTAGAGGAATTGTTCCTTTCCTCTAGCTCCTGAATTTACAGCAGCTGCCTAACACTTTCAAACCTCCCAGCTGTATTCCAACACAGAAGAAATTCCACAATACTGGCAAATCAGACTTCACATCAATATTTTTTTGGGCTGCTTGACAATATCTTATAAAAAAAGACAATTAGAGGAAAGACTATTGCAATTTGATGTTACTATACACTCTCCTTCTGTCTAGGCAACTAATATAATAAAAGTGCTATAAGATATTAAATATTTAATATTATTTTCATTTTAGTTCAACTGGTGAAGAGCTGAAGGCTCTGGTTGATACTTGGGCTACTGACACTCAACTGCTTTAGTAAAAAGCCATATGGTTTAATACTATTTAGCAGCATATTTTATATAGCTAATGAAGTGAAATGTCATTTAAAGGAAGCTGCTTTAGTCACAAACATGTTATGCAGGACAGATACAGAGGCTCTGCAGTGAATTTTGCCTTTGCATTTCCTTATTTCTCCATTTATTTGTGTTGCAAGACCCTGTAGTGATCAATTCAAAATGTGCCATTAACAAGATTTTCTATTTCCCATGAAATCTGTAACTGATAATAAACACTTTCACAGCATGGTTAATGTTGTAAGGGACCTCTGGAAGACATCATCTCCAATTTTCCTGTTCAAATAGGGTCATATGGAGCTGGTTCCTCTGAGGATGGAGATGCCACACCCTCCCTAAGCAACCTCTGCCAATGCTTGGTCACTCTCACAATGAAAAAGTATTTTCTGATGCTCAGACAGAGGCTCCTTTATTTCAGCTTGTGTCCACTGCCTCTGGTCCTGTCAGCTGGCACCACTGGAAAAAGTATGGCTCTGTCATCTTTGTACTCTCCCTTCAGGTATTTATATACATTGATAAGATCTCCTTGAGCCCATTTTCCACCAGGTTGAACAGGCTCTTGGCCATTCCTCATAGTAATAGTTGAATCATTTAGGTTGGAAAAAACCTTTAAGATGATTGAGTCCAACCATTAATGTAACACTGCCAATCCACCACTAAACCATGTCCCACATCTACATGTCTTTCAAATACCTCCTATACAGTGACTCAACCACTTCCATGGGCAGCTTGTTCCAATGCTTCACAACCCTCCCAGTGAAGACATTTTCCCTAATATCCAGTCTAAACCTGCCTGGCACAACTTGAAGCCATTTTCTCTTGCCCTGTCACTTGTTAAATGGGAGAAGAGACCAACCTCCACCTCACTACAACCTCCTGTCAGGCAGTTTTAGAGAGCAATAAGGTCTTGTGCTCCAGAGAGCCTCCAGAGAGCTCATGCTCCAGAGAGCACCAGCTCCTCCACCAGCTCTGTTGCCCTTCTCTGGACACGCTTCAGCAGCTCAATGTCATTCCTGTCATGAGGGACCCAGAACTGAGCACAGCACTCAAGGTGTGGCCTCACCAGTGCTGAGCAGAGGGGACAATCACTTCCTTCATCCTGCTGGCCCCCCTGTTCCTGATACAGGCCAGGATGCCATTGGTCTTCTTGGCCACTTGGGCACACAGTGGCTCATGTTCAGCCACGTCAATCAGCAGCCCCAGGCCCTTTCCCATCAGGCAGTTTTCCAGGCACTCTGCCAACAAGCCTGTAGCATTTCATGAACCTCATACAAGAAGTGATACATTGTGCTCCTTATGCTTTATATTATATATTTTCTAGATTATGAATATAGAAAGAGGCATTAGCACTTGATGTATTTTGGTAGCTGGAACCTATTGACTTTTACTATGAGACACATAGATAGCCCAATACTCTTATTAACTACCCTGATTAATAGCTGCTACTTAAGAAAACACATAGCAGCTACTGTGATTTAACTATGCTTTTTGTCCCACTATAGCACTTGCAAAATTGTTTCACATGCAACCATGTGTAAAGATCCAATTCTAACAGCCGAAGGGGTATGGGGAGCATGAAATGTGACCTATAGAAAAGAGAAGTACAACTGAAAGCAGGTCTCATGGCTACTTCAAGGCTAGTTACAAAACAGTTTATACTGATCTTCTTCTAAGGTAAATGAACAAACTTACTTTCTTTTTGCTGCCAAATACCATAAAGAATCATAATTCTAATAGTAAAAAAAAGCCGACAGTATTTTTCACAGAACTTCTTTGCAAGCATGAAGCAGATGGTCAAAACAATTACATTACTGTTAGTCTTGAAATACTGTGTAGAGCAAGTATTTTTCCCCATTTCCCTCCCTGGTATCAGTGTTCAATATTTGCAAATGTACACATCTCTTTATGTTTCTTAAAACACAATAAAGAGAGAATAGATCTCAATAGTGCTATGTTTCCATTACGGTGGCTGAGATGTCTCACTAATTTGCTGCCAGACCTGGATACCTGACATTAGTCCACAACTGCATTACAGTTACTGGGCTATTATTTCATTTATGTTAGAACACATCCATGTTGAAGTCAAATACACAACTTTTCTCGCTTCACATCTAAAGCTGATGATAGTCATGCTTGCACTAGAAGATTTTTAAGTGGTTTTCATTTGCAATCATTCAGTGTCCAATGCAGTAGAAGTCATATTGCCAAATTGTTTCTGCATTTGCTTAATATTTTATAACACTGTTTAAGTAAAAATAAAAGTAAGTTATGTAACTCTATATACCCAGAAAATGAACAAATGGCAGCTATGAACTACAGAGCTGTAATATAATTTCAGGGTTCTGATGCCTCCATAACCCACAAAAATCCTGTTTATGTTTATGCAAACACTGGGACATTGACATTAAATCACTGATTCACAACTCAATGACATGCATTTTATTCAGAGCATGAAGTGTATGATCCAGGATTTATTATGCTCAATTCTCTTGCTTTCCCCTCAATTATTATATTTTTTCTAAATATTGAATTTGTAAAAAGTATGTTTACATCTCACCTACTATGAGAAATATTTGAGTAATGTTGAAGTACTTCTCAAGAATCTACCTTTCCAGCACCCATATTAGATGGATGAAAAGGATACTTTTTCAGTTTCACGGTTACAAAGTCCTCCTGAGTTCCAGAAGCCAAATTATTTAACTATGTAATAAACTTGGCAATGCAGAGTAAAACGTAATTTATAGCTTGGGCATGACTAGAAATTGCCTTTACTCTGCCATTTTTTTACCTAATACCACCATTACCCTGACAGCTCTGTTGTTGTCAGCTGAGAATGAACACTCCATTCTGAATTTTTCTCTTGAAGCCAAACTCAACCCAGGGATAAAAGCGCTAAGAAGGTTCAAAGTGGAGTCTTATCAAGAATCTTCAAACCACACCTGTTGAACAATGACATTCTACTCTAATTTCTCATCCTTAATCTGTGTTTGCGCTCTTCATGATAATTCAAGCTCACACTATTCAGATTTAAATATTAATAGGTCTTTTCATGACATGTGTGTGACCTGGTTTTATACCTGTCCTTCCCGTATGGCAACAGAAGGGGCAGCAAAGAGGGAGCATATGAGGAAGTAAATTTTCTTCCATCTCCCATGTTCTACTCTGCTTCTATCTGTTTCTATTGCTTTCTCCAGTGACAGAAAATGCTAGAAATCTCCTATTTCCTTCTAGTCAACAGTTCTTATTTCAGGGCTGACCTCAGAAGAAGCAGTCCCATGCCATATATTCAGCACAATGGCATTTACTCAATAGAGAACAAAATCATAATATTTAAGAAAAAACAAGATAGTATTTTGTTTGCAAAGTAGCAGATGATAGCTCCAATTCATAGATAATAAGTGAAAGCTCATGATTTTCATGGTGAAGAAGAGAAACACCTTAATGAATTTGGAAGCAAGAAAGATGTATTTTTATCATAGAAATTGCAGTATTCTGGACAGTGGAGTACAATTACTGATAATCATGCATATTTAAGATGAAAAGATGGAAATAATTACAGAAAATGACAGACATAAACAGTTTTGCAAAGCTTCCTCTTTAATTTACTGTGTTTTCAATGCTACTTGACTTCTTAAAAATTTATTGCAAAGTTCTTGAGGCCTGCTCAGCCATCCAAAACAGCTGAGGAGCTGTTGGAAAGCAAGTCTTTTCCCTGAGTGTAGGCTCTACAAGATGAGGAAACACTGAACAGACAAAGTGTGGAAAAGAAACTATTTTAATTATGGCAATTATTAATGAAGCCTGTGACTCTGTCAGGCATTCAAAACCACTACGATGGGCAGTAAGTGGTTTAGAGTAGCAGAAGTGTGAGGGGAGCATACTGGGCTGCTCTGGGGATTTCTCAGGTAGGGTCCAAAGGTTAGAAATTAAGAAAAATCGGAAAAGGAGAGAAAACAAAACTTTGGAAGCCCAGGAAAAAGAGACTTTCTTCAAAGATACAGCAATATTTTTCAAAGACCTTGCCCAGATCATATTTACCTTCTAAATTTTCATAATAACTGTAGCCTTAAATTTACTACAATGCTCCAGGAGCAAGAATTTACCATTCTCTCTTCTCCTTCATGCTTTCAGTATTACAGTCAGTCCTTTTCTCAGTTCCCCAGGGAATGGTAAAACACAAAATAAGGGAAAGAAGGTGAGCAAAATCAAGACCTCAGACCAATGGTCAAGCCATTAGTCTTACCCTATAACCTACAGTATAAGAGAAAAATACACAAAAGGAAAAACTGAGTTAAGACATCCTGGATTCCCTCCTCCACTGATGTTGTGAAACATTTTTAGCACATTATACTGTATGGTTGGGTTGAACTTGGCTATTAAAATATAGGGTTAGGAAATTTAAAGTTGCCATAAAATTTAATGGCAAAATGAGTCTCATGAATAAAATGCACAGGCCATACCATTGTGAATAAGCATAAAACTAAACACATACTCTATTAATCTCACCTCTTCTGTAATAGTAGGGGGTACTTCACCAAAAAGTGCCTCACAGCATGAGCAAGCAATTACTTCTCATGCAATAAATACCCTCACACAACAAACATAACATAAATGTCTAGCCAGAGATTACTGCTTTAGGCCTAGAACTAACAAAAAAAGAAATTATAAAAAGCCCAGTTGCATTAATTTGTAATTGTTTCCTTTAATCATTAACTCCACAGTAACTCCTCGCTGCCAGCTAACTGCAATGTCTTGATATATAGATCTTGCAACTTTTTCTTGATTTCTAAGTTAATATGGGTGTCAGTTCCATTTTACAAAACACCTAGCTGAGTACAAACCCATTATTGTCAGCCTTCAGGTTCAAGTACTCCAACCTCAGTTTAGGTTTCTAAGTCTCATAAACAAATTACGAGTAAACTAGATATATACTAATTTAGGCTGAATTGCAGTTTATCAGGGTTTTTAGAATAGCTTATTCCAAAATGAAATTCCTAAATAACAAAGATGCACAGGCTTGTAGATTTCTATGAACTTAGTGTTAGATCTCTTATTCCATAACCAGTTTGAGATATAAAGGCATATTGACACTATTTTGAGTTTATTTACACAAAATTCAACAGTGACTGCTTCATGGAAGGAATAGATCATAAAATGATATTATATTGCCACTTAGCTGTTACTTGACTGCCAAGTTTTCAAAAGGACACTTATTTATATTATTCTGTGGTAAATTGCCAAAATCTTTGAGGCTGTTAACTTCTGAGAGTTATTCTAAGCCTTTTAATTTCTTAGTTAGGATGACAAAGAGCAGAGTAACAAGTGTACGAAAATTAAGGTGGGGAAGACTGTTGATAACCAATTGCGCATTCAACTTTGAAGAACAACATAAAAAATTATTTTCTTGAAAATCTAGTTTAAGAAGATGGCATAAGTGGAGGATATCCTTCACATATTTTATATATTCTTACTCAGAAAATAACTGATCATTTGTCATCACCCTAATCTAAAAAGAATTGCATTTTTCAAATTCTTGACACCACCAGCTTCTGTTTTCAAGCAGATTCTCATCTTTTCTCCTTCAGCTAGGTGGAAGCACAGAGGATTCCTTGTTATTGCATTTGGCACAGATTATTTATAGGAGTAGCATAGGTGCACATTCTCTGAAAGCACAGGGCTGAGAAGCCTCACATTGGAATTCTCGTCCCTCTTCATCTGCATGCAACCTTTGGTAAACCACTCATTTCACATTGTCTCATTATTCACCTTAATGTAAAGCCAACAGCTCTTTAGAGAGTACTGCAGAACTCTCTCTTGAACAAGGCACTGTGAAGTATCAAATCCTTTGTCAGTCAATACTACAGAAATGTCAGTGAATAAAACTTTTATAAAGCATTTGGGCAAATTGCTACACCAGGAATATGCAGAAGTAGTTTAAAAAACCTGGAAAGACTGTATCTGACTGGACATTACAATTGTTTGAATCAAAACACATAAAAGGACTGCATACTTAAGTTAACATCTGAAACCCAATAAAACAAAACAAAACAAAGCCCCAAATGTAGCTTATTTTGACATGGCTCTGCAGGCATGTTTATAAATAAACAGCATAATGAAAACAAACAAAAATATGTTTTTTGAGATTCATTTATTTATTTATGATCCTAGCTTTACAGCAATGTTGAGTCACATCACTACTCACTGTTGTTAATTTCTGAACTCAGGCAGAATGCTGTGAAGTTTATCAAGATTATTTCAAAAATTTACTTTCTTCACTTCTTATCTTGCCATTGAGTCATTCTCAGGAAATAAATCTTTTCAAATGAAATGATATGCGCATGCAGAACCTTGCATAACAATTGACAACATGCAGATCTTGAAATGACACCACTTTCCCTAAATAACAGAAGTATTTTAATTAGAATTTTGTCTACTTAACAAACAGCAAATCCTCTGCTTTAAAATTTAAAGAGATTTCTATTGCTTTCTATATTCACAGTTCAGAGGGAACTGAATTTGGCAGGTCACAGAGTAAGTGCACACGTAACATAATTCTATATAATCAAAGTTACTGGAAAGAAAATATTTAGATACCTTTCAAATGGTTTATTGAATTAATCTAGTTCTTTAGTATTTAAAAAGTCTTTCAGAATTTATCTGCCTAATCAAGCCAATTTGCCTTTCAATATTCTTCTATTATCTAGAAACATGTGTTTTATCTGTCTTTAAATGACAGCAACCCTAGATGACATTATTCCCTAGAATAATGTTAAGACACTAATAGTCTCAGGATAATAGTGTTTATGGGCTTTCATTTTTTTCAGCTTTGCAAAAGTCTGTTCAGAAGTTCTTCAGAGAACGTCTTCCACTAAGATAAAATTTCAATTTTTCTTTCTGTGGGTAGGTAACAACTGACTTACTCCCAGAGAAATGAGCAAAAAGCAGTCCCTATGCACATAAATACAAATGGGTATTATATTTAATTGTAAAATAAAATCTAATTTATTTATTTAATTATTCATTATTGACTATAAAATGGAAGGCCAAAGAATAAATGTGTTTATAAATTATGCTCTTTGCAATAAACAAATGCAGTTCTATGCAGTGCAAGGCAAATTTCCTACTATCAGGAAAGCCTTTGGGCAACCGTTTGACTCATACATAACACAGAATTTACATTAAAGTTTTTCTAAAATATTTAACAACTGTGCAGGACCACAGTGAGATACAATACAGAGACATTCATTTATTCTCTGGAGAGGGAGAAATTTAACTTTCTAGTCCAAACATAGTATTTCTTGCCTGTATCTAAAATATATATCTGTGTAATATCATAAAAATTATTATTCCTCCTTGTTATACATAAATGGAAAAAGTAACCATTTCACTGTGATGATATAGTAATATAGCATATACAATGGTTCAGGCCTAAAAGAAAGCAACAATGTTTGAGAGACATCAGTGCAGTTCTTCAAACACTGGTCTTGGGATGGGCAACATTTATTTTCATTAGCAAACTTCATATAAGAAGTCTCATTGTTCCAAAAAAAAAAAATGCTGACTGCACATGAAATTTAAGAATCAGTATTATCTCAATAACTTCATCCGATGATATAATGTCTCTGTTGAAAATCTTCCTCCAATATTTTGTGGGGTTTGGACAGATCGGTTACAGAAACTGTCATGGCTGGCAGAAATTAACTGAAAAAAACCCTGGAAATTCCTTTTAATCTTGCTCCATTGCACTAATTTTACATCACTTTTTTGACAGTTTAGTTCACAGTACATCCCACATGAACGAAGTCACACTCTGTATTATTTCTGTACACTGATTCTTACTTCAGAACGTATTTTGAGTAGGAGGTGCATTTAATTTTTTGTTCATTATAAGGACCTTCTCACTGACATAATTAAAATAGAAGACTTTTACTATTACTACTTATTAACTTCAGGATTTAAGTACTCCTAACTATTCCTGACAGTATTTTAAATAAAAATATCTATTGAGAAGGAGAGAAAATGTCTCAGGTTTTAGTTTTTATATATGTACTTCACAAACTTGTCCCCTGTGGAAATGAAGTCATCAAACAAGACTGAAAATGAAATCTTGACACACAGATCAGGTAACTGGCAAAATTAACTGAATTTCATCTCTTCAGGCACAGGCACTAAACTCCTTGGTGCTTTTTCAAAGGAGTGCTTTATTGAAATGCTGCCACATTTTTCTTCTTCCCTTTAAATTAAAATCCTGTGATCCTAGATGATCTCCTGTCCCCTCTTACTCCTCCTTTACCTTGCTTACTTCTTCATTTTTCCCCCTCCTGAAAAAAAAAGGGGCTGGTATGAATGTCACCGAAGCTGGGATGGAGGCAATGAAAATTACATGTTTGTGCTCAGTGTCTTCGCCTGCTTTAAAATGCAAACTGCCAGGGCAGATATGAGAAGATTTTCTGAATTCAAGTATGATTATATCTGCTTTTTTACTCTGTATGAGTACCATTTTGGTATCAGCAAGATAGAAGTAATGGATCTGAAACCAACTGAATATGTGGACAGAAGTTCCTCCTGGAAAAATGGGCACTAAGCACAACAAAAAGCACCATAACCTTGAGCCTGAGGACCTCAGGGACTCAAACCATCCAAAATTTTACAGTATTGAAAAAAAAAAAGGAAAATTGGAGGAAGACCCCAGTCTTCTGTGCTAAGTTAGTGCTAAGGAGTCTGAAGCACAGAAATTGTTTAAAGTGTTTCCACTCTAAATGGGGTGACTTCGATATTTGTAACATTAGTTCAAGTGACAGGCAGTAGAGACTCAAATTCCTTTGAATTTCCCAGTTTCAAAAGAACAAAAACAACGCCTTGGGCTTTCCTCAGCTCCTTAAAAGTATGCCATAGGCACATGTCTTTAGGAATGGGATATACAAACTGTGTCTTGATTGTATTGGAGTTTCTCCTAGCAGCCTGTCATGAAGGCAGGATTGAAGATATGCCCTTTAGTCATTGTATGTGCTTGGCAATAGATATTCCAAACATGTTAATTTTAAGCCTTTAGCCTAGGGAGATGCTAGGTAAAGTCATAATTCTGTATCCCAGATCTTTCTTGTACAGGAGAGACAGTGCGGCTTTGCAAATTAAGGTTCTACTTAAAGGCAAGAGAATCCCATGTTCTTTGCTGTAGCTGGTTTATAGTCTTTCTCTGTCTTTTGGGTGTCTGCAGAATGGTTTCACATAAGCTGAGGCAAAAATGCTTTAAATTCATAGTGATAAATATTCAGATAACTCAATTTAAGTGTTAATGTTCAAGGTCCTGCATAATACCCTAACAATAAGAGACATCCTCTAGGAAAGAACCAAGTTGATGTGCAGTGATAGAAAAGATGCTTGGATGCTCCACATCTCAGAAAGCACAGCTGAGGAAACTAGCAACACAATTCTGATTTTCCGTCATGAGAATGCCATTTGAAATAGAAATATACTTATTCCTATGAAGTTTTGTTGTTCTGTAGTTTGTTTGTTAAAACAAACCCTTTATCTTTTCTTGGTTTTGAGCCCTGGGGGTGTAACAAGATGTTGATTTCACCAGTTCCCATTCTGCTGTAACTTTCACAAACATATCACCACGTAGACACCTTGAAACTGCAGAAACAAAGCCACTACAGATGTGTGCTCTGCTCTGTACCATTCATAGAAATGGGGGAGTAAATAGATCTATACAACTAATTCAGGGCATGCAGGCCTTGCCAGTATAGTATTTTGGTTTTTAAAAATCATGTAACATTTTAATGCTTGCTCTACCATGGTTTCTATGCAGCAATAATCCCTAATGTTGCATACACAGAAAGATAAGATCCATTACTGAAGAGTTATGTAACTGAAGGTTTTACTATTTCATGCTGCAATACAGCATCAGTCTAAATAAAAGCCACCAACGGCATTTTGTATCCCACAGCTTTTTGGTGTAATGAATGGAATATATCAGTATTCTCAGGAAATCATGGAATCACAGAACCAGACAGTGGCTGAGAATGTTCATCATCTCGGGAGGTCATCTCATCCACCTCGGCTCAAGCAGGGTCAGCTGCAGCAGGTTTCTCAGGACCATAACCATGCTGGTTTCACTATCTCCAAGGAGGAAGACTCCAACACCTCTCTGGGCAACCTGTGCAAGTGTTTGATCACATTCAGAGAAGAAATGCTTGGTTTTGACTTTTTTCACCTTACGTTTAAATGGAATTTCCAGTTTTTCAAAATTCCCAGTCTTTCCATTTGTGCCCATTGCCTGCTGTTCTGAAGCTGGGCACCATGGACAAAAGCCTGCCTTTGTCTTATTTTCACACTCCTCCTCCTCATATGATATTAAAAAACACCAGTGAAATCCCTCTGAGCCTCCTCTAGGTTAAAAATTCTGCCTGATGTAGCCCAGGAGGCTATTTTAATTTTTTGCCGCAAGGCTGGTTTATGGCCAGCATAGTGTCCACCAGGATCCCTGGGGGATTTTCTGACATAGTGCTCTTTAGCTGGCCAGCACCAAACTCTGCTGTTGCATGGGCTTATTCCTTAACAGGAGAAAATCTTGCTACTCACCTTTTGTTGAACTTCTGTAAGTTCCTGTTGCCCATTTTTCTATCCTAAGATTCTCTGGATGGCAGCAGGTCCATCTGGCTTATCAACCATCAACCACTTCTTTCTCCTAATTCTACATCACCTGGAAAGCTGCTGAGAGTGCGCTCTGGCCCACCATCCAGGTCATTCAGGAAGATGCTGAATGCTGTGGGCACCAGTTTCCTCACCTTGAGTACTACACTGCATACTGGCCTTCAGCTGGACCCGGCGGTGCTGACCCCAACTCTATGAACTCAGTGGCTCAACCTGTTCTCAGTGCACCTCACTCATCAATTAACTAGGATGGTTTTTGTCAGCTTGTAAATAAAAGACAGTGTGCAAAACCTTACTAAATTTGACCCAATAGCATCTATTTCTCTCCCTTTATCTACTGAGTCAGCTGGTTTCTTGTAGAAGTCTATCATATGATCCAGCTTGACTTCCCCCCATGTAAATCTGTGTCTACTCCCAGTCATCTTCTAATCCTTCGTGTCTTAGGAAATCGATTCCAGGATTATGTGCTCCATTATCTTCTCTGACCTGCCTCTAGGTTTCTAGATCATCCTTCTTGTCCTTCTTCAAGATGAGTATGGCATTTACTATCTCAATTGCAATGACCACTCGGGGTTTACTGAGAGTGGCCTCACAGTGATGTGGGCCAGTTTTCTCAGCACTTATGGGTGCATCCCATCAGGGCCAATGGACCTGGTTGTGTCCAATTTGTTTAAATACTTCCTAACCTGATCCACCTCCAGCAAGTGTAAAGATTCCCTGCCCTGAAATTTCATGGGCTATCAGGGCCTGGGGGACTCATGTATCCTGATGTAAGACTAATCTTAATAAGGCATCGAATACCTTGACCTCTTCATGCAAAAGTTTCAGTTCAAGAAGGAGCACATTCTTTCATCCACATTTACAATCTGAACGCTTATTTTTGATGTTAACTGCTGAAATACTTTGCTGAATCACTTTGACAAAATTCTGGGGAAGACACAGCTACAGCTTTTAATAAGTCCAGTTATTTCCTTGGTTTGCAAAGATAAGAAGTAGCATCCAGAAGAGATGGAAGTCTAAGAAATGTCTCTGCCACTTGCAGAGGAGTTCCCTGAGTCACACAGAGCATGTGAAAATAGAATGAGGTAAATATATAGTCGGATTGCAAAACAAAAGACTACGGAAAGGATGAAATTATCTCAGTGAAGTTTCCTAATTTGGTTTGTGGTTCAGCTTATTTTGATTTCTGGGAGAGGTTTAAATGGCCTGTGTTTTAAAAGAAGCCCAATTCAAATGTTCAAAGCCTTGTCTATAACCTTACTCATTGAGATGGTGTTTATACTGCTTACTACCCTTTGAAGCTGATTGGCTCTACACTGAAATAGGTTTGTTCAATAATTATGTACACCTAAAGTATTGTAACATTTCCGGAAATTTTCTATTAGCAGTTATAATATAATCACAATTTTAATCAAAACTCCTGATTTTGAAACTTGCTACCGCTCTAATTAATTAATGCCAGTGTACTCACAGTTCTACTTATCATGCCGTATTCCACCACGGAACGTTTGTCTTTACCTATACCCATTAGAGTTGAATAAGCTAACATAGTGCTGGGAAAACAGCCAACCCTTATCCCCATAGCATGCTATGATATTATTTAGCTTGTTTCATTTGACTACCATTTCCTACATAGAATGGGCAGCTAGACGATCCTGTTTTACACATACCTTCCCAATAAATCAAATGTTATACAGTTCTCATAAATGTACTGCCCTGCATATTAAAGTGTAGGTTTCAGAAGAACACAGCTTGTCAGATCTGCCTGATACCTGTGTGTATTATATCAAGGCAAGAAGAATTCCAGAGGATGGACTGAACACATAATACTCTGTAAAGGTAATGCATCCCTGCACTCTCTCCTAATATAGTCAATGAACACTGCCAGTCATTCACCCCGGTAACTGCAGATATCTTCTCTTAGGGAAGACCATGTTGCTTTTCTCTCTCTGTTTCTGCTCAGGCCACTCTCTCTCAAATGAAGGAAAAATGAATTTTCAATGGTGCCAAGACATGAATAGAGGTATTGTTCTCACAGGGGCCTGAATACCTCTGAAATATATCAGAGAATTAGCTTGTCATTTTTTTCTGCTTCCTCCGTAAAGTGTTTTGAAATGACTAATACATTACCAAGAAGCGGCCTCTTGCATCTCATGCAGACTAATTCCCCAGAGCTCCCATTATGTCGGCAACCTAAAATGATCAGTTAACAGAGCATGTTAGAAGCAGTGAGGATGTGAATAAAGCACTGAGAGAAGAGAAAGCAGAGTTCTGTGGCTTGCCTCCCTCCTCTTTTAGTAGCTTGTCAAACACAATTATGCTCCTGTCATCTGCACCTACAAGACAGGATTTTGGTTATGATATCTTGTCTGGCATGTAGCTGCTGTTGACAGGCCCCTGTGACCCTGTTCCAAGCAGTCTGACTCTGCAGATGACAGGACCCTGGCCTAGATGCAAGAACGAACTAGGTAAGAAAAGACTTTACCCAGGAAAGAGAATAAAATGCTGGTGAAAGGCAGGTCACCTTGTGTCCTGATTGGTTCTTGACAGGCAATTGCAAGAGACTTGACTGGTGCATTGCACATGAACTACCTAGAAGACTACTGCCCACAGACCAGGGCATGTCTCAAGGCACCAGGATAGATAAGCTTGTGCTACCTACACTCTCCTACCAGGTAAGCAGCTCTGTGAAACACACACGAGATGTCGGGCAACTGATCGGCCTTCCCAGGAGCATAAGTAGATCACAGCACCAAAGCTGCAAACATGACATGTGTTACTCAGGCAGGGTGAAAGAAAAGACACTAAATTAACAGAGAGCTGTCATTATTCCAAGAAAATTGTCCACCTCTCTCTCAGTCTTCCTCACCTTTAAAGCAGAAAAAAAGAAGACTGAAAAAATGCACCAAAATTTTGACATGCCTTCTGAAAAAGAAAAAAAGTAGATTATTTCATCTACACTGAAACAATGCTGTCTATGTAATAATAGTATTTCCCCAATGCCCTGCTATAGTTGCCATTGGATTTTTAATTAAAAGAAACACTCATTCAGATGGGCTAGAGAACTCCAGTGCCTTGAGAAAAGTATTTTCAGCCTCGAATATTTTTTTTTAGGGTTGGAAGGCAAGTTTGGTTTTTTAGCAGGAACCTCTTTGGGATTAAAGAGATTGAGATTTAGCAAGTGATTCACTTAAGCAGGGATAAACCTTAATTTTAAAATCCCCTCATGTGCCCCTAGCTTTCACTGATAGCGTGTGCATTTCTAGTAAAACGCTGCAAAACAGTACGATGAGTTTTATTAACTCACTTTACAAACCTAAGCGTTTGAGGCCTCTAAGGATCAATGACAGTGAAGAGCTGCCTTCCAGAAGATGCACTTGAAACTTTCTTCAGTGATGTGTTCAGTTTAC
Source organism: Melanocharis versteri (assembly GCA_013397845.1). Lineage (NCBI taxonomy): Eukaryota > Metazoa > Chordata > Aves > Passeriformes > Melanocharitidae > Melanocharis > Melanocharis versteri. Next base: position 32,935 of record VZTG01010166.1, read on the forward strand.
AGCACTCCATAAACAAAGTCCTGCAGGAATCCTTCAGACCTGGAATTACCTCAAGGTGATGAAAACATGCCTGATGGAATGCTTGCATGAGACCTACACTCAAAATTCTTACAGCTCACCTGAGGAAAACATGCAAGAGACTGAAGAACAGCTGTGACATCAGATATCATGAATTCACAGAGGATGAGAACAGAAGCACGTTCTGAGCTAATGTTTCAAGTTCATCAGAGTTAGATAGCTCTCCCTAGGGAAGCTATTGACAATAACTCATGGCAATTACTCAACCACATAAAGCAGAGGGTCAGATTTTCTTTGGCAGGTTCCTTAAGCAAGAGTATAAAATAACAAAAATAAATATTACAGAGAGACACATGATGGCACAGCATGTTTTGGAAAAGTCCACAAGAACTCCCAAATGTCAAATCATGAGCTGATTGTGCAGGTGATCCCAAAGAAGCAACAATCAAACTGTTATGCACTGCTGTCATCTGTTCTTAACAATATATATTATACAGGAAAATAATTCAGGCATAGTTTAGAATTTGTCTAATAAGAAGGAGTGAGATTATCTTGCATATTGCTTTGTTTCTGATTTCAAATTTAATATGTTGTTACTCAACAGACTTGAAATACAAGAATTCCAAACCTTTCATAATAAACCTTTAAATAATATTTTAATACGCAAATTTTGAAATTCTAGAAGTAATTTAGGTTGACTCAATCCAAAGATTACGATAATTGCAAGGGTAAGTCTCAGATTGCAGTATAAAGGAAGAAAGTATTTCTGTGGTCATTTTGAAATATTATTGCACCTTTGACCATGAGAACCTGACATCCTCAGCACTCTCACAAGAAAACAAAATAAATATTAATATGATTACAGTACTCAGGGAGACTGATTAAAACTCATCACAGATTTAGTAGGCAAACACACGTAATTGAATTACAAACCCTACATCAAGAACAAAGGCTCATCAGAGTCCCATTATCCTATGTCCTTGAAACTACCCTGTATAGAAGCATGGAAAACCTGAAAGTCAGGAAAACATATGAGCATGAGTCTTGGAAGGCAGAGGACAGAGCTTCCAGTCACTTAAAGGAAGATACAAAAGATACAAACTACAGAAGGAAACTGAAAGCCATGGAGAAAGCAGGATGGCTAAAATTAGAGAGCTTCTAAAAATTGGGAAATAGGTAGGTATCTGTATCCATCATACAGAGGATGATGCTTGCCATGAAAAAATTACAGCAGTTTGGAAGATATTGATTACTGATATCAAAAACTCTTTTTGTTTACAAACAAAACTAGCCTTCATTATAGAGAATTGTATATTCCTTCTTTCTCCCTGGCTACATGAATGAGCACAAAACCTCTATTTGATAAATAAAACATCTGAAAATATATAGAAGTTTCTCTGTAATACAACTGACCATGAATCAAGTTCTTATCAGGCCTTAAAGACCGGTGGACTGCAAATGTGGAGGGACCATCTGATAAATAAAGCATATGTGTATTCAAGCATCCTTTTGTCTTTACAGACTGGAACTCTTACTCTGGTTTTAACACAGTCTTCACTATGATCCACACACAGGCCTCAGGGAAGCATGCGTATCATCTTTGTAGTAGTTTTCCATCTGCTTCGCACATCCCGTATGGTCCAACAGTCTTAAATATGCCTGATTAGTGCTGAAACATTACTCTCCTATGTCAGTGCCTCTGTTTCTCAGAATTTTATCTCTCTTATCCAAACTGCATTTGAAAGATTATACAGGGAATCCCAAAACGACTTGAGCAGATGGTTTAACCTCTCAGACCTGTGGTTGCCCTTTAACATGAATGAAATAAACAACACAGGTGACATCAATATTCTTTAAAGTCATGTATCTAAAAAAATGCTGCCACTTGGATTACAGGAAATGAAGAATATATTAAAATAGGATGGTAAATAGTCAGAGGAAAAAAATCTTAGCCACAAGGATGCTAACCACTTGATTAGGGCATAATCCCATAGATATTGATATACCATATATAATTTTTATTATTGAAGTAATTTCCTAATCTTTATTATTAAATATCACAATGTAAGTACTTAACATCCAGGTGGGCTTGACAGATGTACAACTGCCTTATTATAAGCATAGAAAGTAACATAACTTTTTGTGTATAAGCAAGTGTCCTTAAACTGAGGATTCTATGCTCCAAGTACAGTTTCTCAGAGTGTAAGACAACAAAGGGGACTCCTTAAATGTTGCAAAGGGCATAAATAGTCTGCTGGTTACAAGGCTGCACTGAGTTGCAGAATAAAGTCCTTGCCTTTTCAGAGGTACATGTGATCAACAAAGCACGGTGATGTACCATAGTGTCGCGTTCCACTGTGGGAAACTGTGAGTTCTTTTAATAATTGATGGTCAGGAACAAAATTAAGCCAAACGAGGCAAACATTGTATCTGAGAACCGTTTATTGGCAATGAATGAGCAAAATAAAAAGGAGTTACCCTACTAAAAAGGACTAGGAAAGACAGAGCAAGGGGAAGAAAAATGGAAGAGAGGGAGAGGGGAGACAAAGGGAGAAAGAAGGTGTCACCACTGGAGGTTGGGGAGTGCCATCGACATCCACGAGGCAGGGGCTGTGCACGCTGCCTGCTTGGGGATGGCTCCTGTGGCGAGGAGCGTGAGGTCCAGAAGCCTGGGCGAGGATCACAGTGGTGGCCAGGCTCGGAGGCGGGCAGGGTTGGATGCAGGTGGCTTAGGTAGGAACGTAGAGATGAAGCAGGCCGGGTGTTGGTCAGGGACACAGGGAGGCAGGACAGACGTGAGGGTGAGCAAGAGCCAGCAAGGGCAGGAGAGCCAAAACGCAGGCTGGGGCCAGGGCAAAAAGCATAAGACTCAAAAAGCCCCCAAAAAGACAAAAGGCATAGGACAGAATAGCTCCCCAAAAAGCATGAAACCAAAATCCCCAGAGGCTCATGACACAGTCATTTTTTATGCCCCTGGCTCCTCCCAAAGTCTGCCTGCTGACAGGAGACCATCAGCCCAGTCCAACCTTCCGTGGCAGTCCATGGCTGGGGACCTTTTGCCGTCTGATTGCAGAGTGTCTCTGGGGTACAGTGTCTTTGGTGCTCCGCTGCTGCCTGCCTGTCCCGTCCAAGACACTAAATGGCTGTCAGGCAAAGTCCACCCAGAGACAAGGCTTTCCTCCATCCTCTCCTAGCTGCCTCCTGGACGTGGCACATGTGCAACCCCTCTCCCACGTGCTTCTGACAACCATCATTGAGGCGTAACAAAAACTGAATTGGCTTCTCACACACAGCTTTCACTTATTTCCCATGCACACATTAAAAGCTTAATACAGACTAACAACATGCTATAAACACTGTGCAGATGATGATAATCAAGAGATATTTGAAAAAAAATGTTTTCAAAGTTATGTAAAACAGTTATGCACCTATCTCCTCTTTTTCTCCTCATATATAACATCAGTAAAACACAGTTCTGATACTAAGAGGGAAAGAAGAAAAAGTGGGACAACAGCTCCTGTAACATTCAGTGCATGTAAGGCCTTCAAAACAGATGTCAGCAGGGCAAAAATTAAAAAAGTTGAAAACTCATGTTAGCTTTGTTTCAAATCATAAAACTGAAAAGAATTCTTTTCTTTTAAAACACTAATTCACCTGTATGAAAATAGGAAAATATGAGTAAATTGGTAAATCAAACAATTTTCTCAAACAGACAGTGTATAAGACTGAATAGAGAACTGTTATAAATTTCTTCCAAAAGGAATGCAACCAATATAACTAAGCCATTTAGTTCTTTGGAACAGAATTTCCTTAATAAAAGTAAATATAGCAGTAAATCCTTTATCTTATTGTCTGTCAGTTCAAAGCACTTTTTTCTCCTTTGAGAATAAGCAAATGTTACATGACACCATGAATCAAAGTGAGATCTGTATGTTCAAAGCACACTTTCTCCTATATTTTAACTCTTCACTATAAAATAGCACTATGCTGCAATAGAATCATTAATTTTTTTCTGATCTCAACATTCTTAACTTTTTATCTGACTGTTTTTTAAAGTACTGTTACTATTAACAGCAGTATGAATCCTAAACCATGTCATTTACAGGCTTTGTAGCTTAGGTCATAGGTGCAGAAGAAGGATTTAGCTTAGAACAAAGCAGCCAGTGCCTTACTCAAAAGGAAATGCCAAATGAATAATGACTTTCTATATATACATGTAAAATTAATTTGATGATAATTTCCAGCTCACTTAGACAATTCATAATGGTTGTTCTCTAGAGATTAGGTGGGCTAAAGTTACTAAGAAGTAGGGATATGCATTACCACATTTTATTGCCATGTTGTAGGGAGTAATTGGTAGGCAAATTGCATCCCAGCCTTGTATCTCTCTCTCCTCTTTCTGCCTTTTTTCTTCTTCCATTCACTGCTAGTTTGACAGCAGTCCTACTCACAGACTGAGCATCATCTATTTATCTTCTTTTAAAATGTTTACTGCTGGTAAAAGTGCAGGATTGGTGACCTAGCTCTCTTGATATTGGACCTCTGTGTATCCTTCAATCCTAAAACATAATTCTCAGGTAATGTTTTTATCAGGTAATGTTTTTATCAACACACCATGCCAACTTTTTCTTGACTCCTTCAACAGTATTTGCTTCTGTGTCTATTGAGTGTCTTAGTAAGTTCTCACTTATCATCGTAATGTATTACAAGAGTACACAGTATACTGTAGGTGAATGTTTTCAACTTGTTAGAATAAGAAAGGCATTGAGCATGAAACAGAAATAAATGAAACCAGGCCCAAATATTAGGAGGTATCCAAGAGTGCTGCCAGTACACAGATTTTTCTGCCAGAGTTCAGTAAGACCAACGAAGTCAGATAGTGTATCATGACACTCTGGTATTACCCAACTGTGTCACATTTAGTATAGCATGAGAAAAGTCTATTCCCTTTTATTCAGCACAAGAATATGTGAGAAAAAAAACCCCAAACCCCAAATAACAAACCAAACCCAAATAACCAACAGCCATTAAAAAGAGAAACAGCAGTAAATTATTCTGGTTCATATATATTCATATAGAAATATGCTAAATTGTTTGCTCAATTCCTAAGATAACCAGAAGATTTAAGAACATTGTAAGAGATTTCATTTCTTGTCCTACAACCAGACTTGCTGAAGTAATATAGTTTCATAGTATTTCAAGGAAGTGTGTTGATTGATAGTAATTGCAGGCATTCCTTTTGCTGTAGATGTTTGAGTATCTCCATCTGGAAAATCAAGATTATTTTAGTAAACACATTTGGAGTTAAACTAAAGTAGGCTATTTGTGCTGGATATCTGGTGATCTGTATGAAATGAATATATCTCTGTTGTGGATTGATGTAATTTAACTGGAATGTGTCACTGAAGCCTAAGTGACAATTTATTTCAAGCTAAGCAGAAAGCCTGAAGAGAAAGCTGACCGACTCTGTTCTTACTTTGGGTATTTTTTATCTGTTGTGAGAAGATGACTTAGCCTTAATGACTGTGAATCTTGACTAGCAAGAATAAGATCTTTGACTAATGTTTAATAGTGAGTCAGAGTATCTCTTGATAGAGCAAGCTGTGTAAATGCAACCAATTGTTGAGATGAGTACGTCACTAGGGAAACACTGTATGCAGATGAGCATCAAAATCTTGAAAGGACCGTTAATTTAATATTTTAAAAAATATCCTAGGCAGCACTATTTAGGTTTCATTGTCCACTATAGTGCATAGTTGCTTGCTAGACACAGAACGTTAAAAATAATTTTAAGTAGCCTGGCTTTAGTTGATTTACGACAGCTCCTAAATATTATTTAAACAGCATTTCACATTTAATAAGAAACACATTCTACTTCCTTATGCCACAAAAAGAATGAAAAATAAGCGGGCTTAAGTAGAACAGCAGAATCTCTCCATTTTACCTACACAGAGTTTGCTAAGCAGAGAGTTGAAAATAGGTAGAGCTGAGAAGCAAGAAACCTGAAGAGTATTTTAACAGTGAAGTAAAACCACAACTAATGACTTCAGGAGACAGGAGCTAGGTGGACAAGTAAAGCATTACCGTTTTAAATATATGATATTTGGCTTCACCTCCCAAGGAAGAGGACTGGCACGGATTCAAAAAGGTTCGTCTGGCATGCTCGTGCCTCTGAGAGGGACCACACTGCCTGATGGAAACAACCACAAAAGCCGCAGTGAGAGCACAGCCTTCCAAAGGCAACAAGAAAGCACCCAGACAGGCAATTAGACTATGCCAGTGCTTGGCCTTGGCAAAGAGAAGGCAGGCATCTGAAATGGATCATCTGTCCACAAGAGAGATGGGCCCAGCAACCAGCAGATGGTATAAAGCAGACATCAGATAGCAGAGGGAAGCATTTTGAGCATGGATGACCCCCTCCTCTAGCACCACTATAATAAATATGATAGAGAGTTTGCACATACTTCTACATCTTGAAAATAATATTTTTACAGTGCTCATTGAAAACTAAGACAGCTGTGCAAAACATTGTTGCATGTGAAATATAAGACAGATCATAGATTTTTATGTCTGTTCAGTCTGCATCCTGAAAACTATTTCGTCATACGTGGAATCCTCTTTTCATCTCATTGTTTGCCAAACAACTCATATTTTAAGCTTTTTCCCTTGTGCCATGTGATAAAACTGTGCTGTAGGCCACATTTCTTTGTTGCAGATATCTCTGGAACCTACAGACCCTGTGGCATCTATAAGCATCTGCTTTAAAATACTGCTTTCCCTATTTCAGTGGTCTGTTGGCTTGCTGTTTCAGTACAATAATTTAAGAAAAGAAAATGAACAACTGCTGATGAAAAAAATAAGAACCAAGAACTTCATATCTTAACTTTGTTGGAAACTGAAAATATATCCAAACTTAACTGTTCTTCTTTTACGTATTTTCTACACCAAATTACATATGAATGCCAATTTCTTGTATAGTAAAGGAATGAGATTGGTGTAGTGATGTGGCGGTGGTTAACCGCCTCATGGATCTGCCCGAAAGACCTAGGGCAAAAACACCCAAACCTGTCCATTGGCTGGATATAGCCACCAGCCCCGAGACTTCTGCTTAGAGTGAGAATTCAAGTCACCCTAAGAGGCCCTCCCCGACTATTTGTCATATGTTAAGCCTTACCCTCTAATTAGTTTTCCCCTTTTCTTGCCCCTTAGTGACATATTTAATACGGATTAATCACCTCATAATGCCTTTCATTAATTATGCATCACCCCGTTCAATATTCGTGTTTGTTCTAGAAAGTTCAGTGTCGTTCAAATGTAATTGTTAGTCCATTGGCTACTGGTTACCTCTCCCCACCCCCTGTACCCTTATTGGGTCAAGTGTTTGTCAGTTATTGTTACTCCTCCCAGTTGCCTGTAGCCCATTGGCTAGTTTATGTATAACCCCTCCCCTCTCACCTCAGTTAAAAACTGCTGTAACCATCATTCGAGGCTCTTCACGCCCCCAGTTTCCCTGCGTTGCCTCTCCCTCGACCGTCGTCAGGAATAAACCCACCCCTCTTTCACCCGTGAAGAGACTCTCCTTTCCTTCTCTCCTCCAAGCGCCTTTTCCATTGGCAGGCTCGCCGTACCCTCGGTGCGCCTACGGCAGCCTGCCCGCTGAGGGTCTGGACCATCCAGCCCCAGCCTGGTATCGGGAAGTGCTGCGGACCCCTGGCACCAACCAGGCACCCTGAGGGGTTGCTGGGGAGTCACCGCAGCACAGTAGCAGATGTGAGTTTAAATAACAAAGCAATTGTTTCTAGTCTCTGTGTTTCAGAAGATGGTTCTGAGAGATGATGTATAGCACAGTCTTATAAAGCCTAAAGAATACACATCACTGCCAGAACCAAGAAATTTCCACTTAATTCAATAACAGGTTTTTCCTGGAAAGTTCTTGTAAAAAAACCTGTTGAACTAGCGTCTGGATAAGTGGACAGTGAGGTGAACTGAAAACTACTAAATTGGTGAGTACACAGAGTTGTGATCAGCACCACCAGGTCCTGCTGAAGGCCAGTATGCAGTGTAGTACCCTAGGTGCGGATACTGGTGCCAACAGTATTCAGTATCTTCCTGAATGACCTGGATGGTGGGCCAGAGCGCACTCTCAGCAGCTTTCCAGGTGATGTAGAATTAGAAGTGGTTGAGAAAGCAGATAGATTTGTTGCAATCCAGAGAGACCTGAGATGCTGGTGATCGGCCAACAGGAACTTCTAGAAGTTCAACAGAAGGTTGAATGGCAAGCCATTCTCCTGTTTGAGGAATAAGCACAAGCACCAGCCCAGGCTTGAGACTGACTGGCTGGAAAGCACCTTGTCAGAAAATGTTCTAGGCATTGTTCATGAACAAGCAAAGTACTCCAGTGGAGAAGAATGCCAACAGCCTCCTGGGCTGCATTAGGCACTGCGTTGCCAGAAAGCCAAGTGAAGCGATCCTTCGCCTCCATTCGGCACTGATGAGACCTATCTGGTTGTTGTTGCACTACTGGGTTCCCCAGTACAGGAGAGACATGAACATAATGGGCAGCACAACTGGGCAAAAGGCAAAGAGCCATGAAGATGAGAGAGGTCTTGGACCATCTGTCATAAAAGGAGAGGCTGAAACTTCTAGGAGCCTTTGGCCTCAATACGAGCAAGCTCCGGGACTTCACCAGTGCTTGTTAACATTATGCAGGTGTCTGTGAAAAGAAGATAAAGGCACATTCTTCTTGCTGGTGACCAGCTGCAGAACAGTGGGCAATGAACACAAAAGGAAATACTGGAAATTTCTTTTAAACACAGGCAAAAAAATTCCAGAAACATTTCTACAGTGAATGTGATCCAGCACTGGCACAGGTTGCCCAGGGAAGCAGTGGGTAGGTATCTCTCCTTGGAGATACTAAACCACCTGCTTGAGCAGATGTAATCAGGGTGACTCCAGAGATCCCTGCCAGATCCAGCCACTGTGTGGCTCTGTCACTGCGTGAACATGGTGGAGACCCATCAGTAAACATACTGCTGCCACTTTTTCTGAGTGATGCTGAGCGATAAAACTGTGCAATGCATATTTGCTACTAGATCCAACTTTTCTGGCTACCACCATTTACCAACATGGCACGCACCATCTAAATGGATCCAGATACAGATCTGTTAACAGAGGTTCAATGTAGCTTTCATCTTCCATTAAATAAGCATGAAACTCTGGTCAATATGATATGTTGCCCCATGATGATGACTGCAGAATAAAGCATTTGAAATCTTTTCTAAAAGAAAGCTGAAACATCAGTATAAACAGGGCTGCAAAAGAAAGTTACAGTGTATTCCACAGGTAGGCAAATAAACTCTAGGAAGTCTGCAAGCTGTACAGTTTATTTTTTTATTTCTGCCCTATAGCTGTAGTACTTATATACATATTTCCAGTCTCTGCTTTACTGGGCAAGTCTTCAACCATGTCATATCATCATGAACAACCCTTATCCTAAATTATATGCTTATTAACTTATTTTTCCATTTTATCTTTCACAGTGACATTTTTGTCTTTCAAATACCCCATTAATTTATGCAAAAATGGATTTTTTGTTGGCTTTAAAAGACGGACATAAGTGGAATACACATTTTTTCTGGTAAATTTTTTCTAATTTAATACATTTTTTGATGTCACTATTTAAGATGCATTGAAGAAACTCAATTTTCAGGTAGTAAATCCAGACTTCTTGAGGCGAAAACTAAACATGAGACCAAAACAAAAAGATGAGCAACCAAAACCTGTATATCTAGTCAGACAGTAGTCACCTCTGAAGCTGCCAATGAATCACACTTCCCTCTGGCCACAGTTATTGGCTAATAAGGCCTACTTTCTTCTTTACTGTCCAGTTTGTCATATGTGGCAATTGGACAAGCATACCTGCAATATGGAATGCCTTCAAAAGCTTAATTTCCTTTGGGTGGAAGTTCCATGCTCATCACTGGAAAACTTTGTGGGGGAGATAAAATACAAGAACAGAGGAAGGTTGGAGTTGTGAGGTCATCAGAGTGGACCTCAGTACCTTATTAAATCACTCCCTGGTGCACAGTTTTTCCTTTTTAAAACTGGCATAGCATGTAGATGTCAGTTTGAAATTCTGAGTTAATCATGTTAATGGTTACTTAAATTCAGAATGGCAAGACATATTTATTTTAGTTAGAGAATTCCAAGTCACATGAAAGCTGGAAAAGCTATATGTTATGTGTGATTCATCATCAGTTTTAGAATCAGGGCCAGGATTTCCTGCAGGTGTAGAAATGCAGGAGATAGTAAGAATGCTTGATGATAATTCCTACGTATATGTGCAACACCATGCCCTTTTTAGAGGCGGTAAGTTCAAAACCAAGAATGGTTCTGTAGAACAAATTCTTACTCAGTCTGGAGGAAGCCAAAACTCCATGATGTATAGTTACAGAATGTGATTAAGGCAAAGAACATCCAAATAGGGAAAACGTGCCTTTTTGAGCTTTAGCAGATAAATAGGAAACACAAAATTTGTGCTGTTTCTACAAAAATGTATACAACACCTAAGTTTCATACTATATTCCTGTGATGTAGTTTATCTCACCTGATTAATCCTGTTAGTCACAGGTTTATGCATTTACTTCAGTGGCTCTTGGAGATGTGCAGAACAAAACAACAACTTGGCCACACAATTTTTCAAGAAATAGCTATAATCATTATGACAATATTTGTCTACATATTTTTTCTCACACAATTTAACAGAAATACTTAATGCACATGAGAGGTAATATCTTTTTTAGTTAGCTGAATTTCTTTTTAAGACAACTACTCCAATCACTTGTTCCCCCAGAAGCTGGCACGTATTTTCGCAGACCTGATTCAGCATAGGTTTTAGTTATAGATGATAAAAGCTTTCTTCCATGGCCTGTTTAATTGTTCGTTTTAAGGTGAATTTAGATTGGTGATTCCCATTTCAAATATTTCCCGTGTCATTATACACAGGCATTTTTGGATTTCTAGTGTGAGCCCATCCTCTTCATCATATTATATGGGAGCTCTCTCTTGCCTTTTCTTAATATGCTGAGCATCTTCATCACTACCATGACTCTCTAGCAGAGTAGAAAGCAACGATGATTTTCCTCACTCTATGCTAGTCAGGTGTTATGTATAAGATCAAAAAAGCTTACATGACTGTACTTCATGTTGTCTTTTTTAACTGGGTGATAAACTTGTAGAGGTGCTAAGCTCGTGTAAGAGCAGTAGCACGCGTGTGCACGCATGTGCAGACTAGAGACACAGTGCACACAAAGAGTATGAAACAGCACCCCTTAGTGTCCAGTTCGAAAAGTTACAGCCATTTTAAAAACCCAGAAACATTTTAAAATTAGCAGATTCAAAGCCTTTGAAAACAAATTTCCTTTAAAACTATTAAGAGGAAAAATAGAACAGTACAAAAGTTGCCACTATACTACAAGACTGATGTAACACACAAAGAATACTGTCATTGTCCATAAAATACATAATTGGATTGTATAAAACAAAAATTTAGAAGATTCTGAAGAAACAGATCATATTGAGGGTTCTTTTCTTACAATTTAGGCTAACATCACTTTATATGTATAAGCAAACCATATGTTAACATTAACTGTTAATCTAAATCTTAAAAAGATAAAACTTAATTCTTCAGCACCTTTAGGTTGCTGAGGATAAAATTTATGCAGTAGGAAACAGAAACAGAACTAAGAGGAAATGAAGGAACAGGAATAGGTATTGTGAACCTGAAAAAGAAGTTCTGATTTTTCCAGCAGGACCTTCAGATTGGTCCTGGTCTGAAGAGCAGCAAGCTGTTGTTACCCAAGCATGACATTAGCCTATAGATGCACATGAAAGTGTCTGTCTCTTTGTCCAAGCCGCACAAAATACATCAGCTAGGTAGAGCAGCAGGGGGCTAGAAGAACAGGGAGAGAGCACACCATCCCATTAAACACCTCCCCACATGATTATGTTCAGGAGGCATTGTTGGTGCCTCACTGTGTAGGAAATGGTTTCACAAGCTTCCAGTTCTAAGAACTAGCATTCATTCTACTGTAGATTTCATTTTAAATGGATAATAGTCAAAGTCAGAAACAGTCCCACTTTGCTGATATTTCTTGTGTTTGTTTAGGTTTTATTGTTCGGGGCTTTTTTTCATAGAAAATACTACATTTAATGTTCTCAGAAGTACCAAATCAAGACCAGAGAAAATTACATTCTCTTACTACACTTAGCATTTTTCTCCCTACTATTTGTCTTGAGCACCTGTGACTTCTGAAAAACATCATTTTTGCTTAACACCAGCTAGCACAATGCAGTTCTGCAATGTGCATTGCCTAAGGAAGTTAATGCAATACTCACTTCTGCACAGGTAAGCCTGTGTATATCCTAAGATGCTGAGAATAGCCTTTCCTTATTTCAGATGACCTAAAACCACAGAGAATTCAGAATTTCAATATCCCTCAAAATATAATTTTTGAGATTTCTAAACTACTGAACTAATCCTTTTCATCAAATTCTGTAAGACTTTATTTATCAAAAAGGTTGAAGTATTTCTTTATAAAATACAGAAAGTAAAATAAAACCTAATAATTAGGCTTTATTTCCTAAGAATATTGATCTGATTCAGGATGCAAAACCAAATACACAGACAAATGAACATAAAAGATTTTAATTCTGACAAGAAATGGGGTCAGGTTCAAGCTTTCCTATTTCTGGGAACTCTGTGGTATGTGTGACAATTCTCATCTCTAAATTGTATGTCTTGAAATGTAAGGTCAAACAAAAAATCAACAATATTTCACTTATACAAATCAACTTTTGTTTTATTTCTTTATGAATTTAAACTTGACAAATAAAAATATGAAATAAAGGATGCAACCGACTAAATTACAAAAATTAATTACGGTAACAAGGGCAGTTTACTCCATGAACCATGATTTTTTTTCCTGGCCTAGATAAAAACCCAGATCATTTACTCTCAAAATCAAAATGAGATACTTCAAAACAAAGGATATACTCAAGCAGTTGGTACATTGCAGCTCTGCTTTAAAAACAATGTACAAATCTACTGTACTTAGCTAATTATTTTTCACCCTAAACATTGATAATCTTGTAACTGGCCTCTAGGCAGGTTAAAGAACTCTCATTAAAAACGATGAGAGCTATTATACAGTCTCATACAGGTATATATTGTGATCAGATCTGAACTTAATTGAGATGATATGGGCTCTAAAATTCAAGTTCAGCAAATTTTCTCAATAATTTAATCAGACATGGAAACATGATTTGCCTCTCCAGAATCTACAACTCAGAGTGATATGGTTACAACTCCCACGGAGAAAGCCTGTGTTATGTCTCCAGCTATTACGGATAATGAAGTGTTTCTGTAAAAAATATTTTTATTTTCAAGTTATTGGTTAGATGTTGCATCTCAGAAAGAGGTGTCAGTTTGAAATATATGCAGAATTATTTTTCCTGTTTCAAGGCAGCAGAAGATCCTTCTCTTAAAGATTCATTTAATGAGAGTCAAAGACAGCATTTGTCGGCAACAGAATTCACAAACTTTACTAATGCTAGACTTTGTCAAATGCGTTTTGTCTTTTCGACCCTCCCCCCTTACTTGGCAAACTATTAGATAAACAGAAATTGTTCTAAACCTTCAGATTAAACCGTTTTGATTGGATTTGTTCCTTATAAATGAATAAATCTTGATGAAGAAAAACTAGAGCAAATTATGAAAGCTGTGATCACCAAACAGTTGAAAGTCCACATTTTCCATGAAGCTTAATGAGGAGGACCCAAGTTACATCAGACAGCCAAAAGTCCTCAAGGAACCATCATAACTTGTACCTGTAAACTAAGGTCTTCAAAGATGGAGATAAAAAATTATACCTGTAAACCTGTATCATGTAGCCAAATCTTCTGAAGGGCTGACTATGTTATCCTCCACTGTCTTCACTTTGCTCTTGTGTGGAGTTTTTGTAATCTTTCATGGACAAAACTTCCAACCTATTTGCTATATTTCCATTTGAAACCATAAATAATTATGGGCATCATTTGCTGCCTCAAAATTCAGGCAGGTAACATTTCTAAAATAAGGCAGCTCAGTATACCTTATCTTTTATACTTCAGTAACTAAATGACATACTCTAAATATAAAGATTTATAAATGCAGTATACTGTCATCTGTGCATTTTTTTAAAACTGAAAATATACAGACTGGGAAACTGTCATCTGGAACCCTTTGAGCCTTCTAACTTGTTTAATTAATTAAAGAAAAAGTGTGACATATAGTGTAATAGTAATTTGAGAAACTTCAGTTACTAGTATTTCTAGCTATTAACATCTGGCCAATACCAGTATAAAGAACAACAAATGCCATAGAAGCTTTAGGGAAGAAAATCTGTTATTTCAGATTTTTATTTCTCAAACTTAGTGAATAACAGGAAAACAGAATTGTATACATAGTCTGAAATTGGACAGCTGAAGACAAAGAAAGGTGATGAAACAATGTTGAAAACAGAACTAGATAATATGTCTGTCCTTATCACATGTAGACTGTAGGATGTCTAATAGTATGTTTATATGCCAGGGCAGACAAAGTTTACGGAGTTCATCCTAACAGAGAGAAGTTATACCCCCAGATCTGATGCTCTGAGGCTTTGAAATCTTGCTGCTAAGGTTTTGTCATGTGAAAATCAGATTTAGTGTAAAATGTTAGGGTTCTTATTTATTCTGAAGCAATTTTCTCACTCTTCAGATTCAACCATAAAAGCTTCAGTAAAAGTCTTCCAGTAGGAATTCGGTATACTGACCAATAGAAATTTCAAGTTAAAGATAATAATTTCCTCCTTTCCCCACCCCCCAAGAAATTAACTTTCTAAATCTTGCAGACTTTACAGTACCTTCTTTCCCACTCTAGTGCCTGAAAGTTTTGGCAAGTAAATTATAAATGCTTACTTTACAAGAATTAAATTCATAAAGCAAACCAAAAAGTTGTCTTTTTCCTATAATCAATTTCAGCTACAATGGCATAGTAAAAGGAAGGGAAAATTGAGCAAGTGTAAGTCCTAGAGTTTCATTATAAAACATAAAAGTACTTTAAGTGGAATTTTACCTTTCCACAGGAAAAGTGATTTAATGCTCTAGCTACCTTAAGAATTACAGGGGTTGAAAAAAACCTTATTGCAGTTAGCTAGCAGAATCCTATTCATAGCAGTCTTTGGATCAAGATAAAAGAAAACACAGTTTTCTAATCCTCAGATTATTTTCAAGGCCCCTTGCAGGTAAAAGTTTTCGTTGAAGAAGATTTATGGATAAAATATTTATCCGGATTGAAATTCTCCCTGATGAAGCATAGACGTTTCAGTCATTAGATTGCAACTCTTGAAACGTGTTTTGTTTTTCTAATACTATGTAAAATCATTATCCGGTTACAATATAAGTTACAAGAACCATTATTTTGTGTTGAACCTCTCATCAATACCATAATTCTTCCAAACGCAGAGAAGATAAGAACTAATTTGAAATTGCTTGACAATGGTCTACTTTTTAGTTAAACCATGGCACAAATTCAACATGTACCTGTAACACATAAATTTGCCTGGCATTATGTGAATTCTGTTGTGCTTAGTCTGTTAAAATGGAATCAAGTTTTAAGTTGCTTGCAAAAAAAATCTAAATTACCATATTAGCATTCTTGAAGGAAACCAATTAGTTACAAAGAATGAGAGATCATCTGGTATGTAAAAAGTGCTGGTTTCCAAAATCTCAAGATTTTGTTACATAATGAGAACAAAAGCACTCCAGGGCCTGAAATACACGTAGAACAGCTGATAAAACTCAAAGATATGACATTAATATCAAGATGTGATAGGAAGTCAACAGTGTCCAACACATGCTGAACAATAACTTGTGCTAGAAGGAAGTAAACTACTCTAAAATAAAGGAAAGATTTCATAATTAGTGATTACCCATGACTACTTTGAACTTGGATCTGTATTATGTCACTTCACTACACTGTTTTCTAATGTGTGTGTGTATTTCTTCACTTCTGCTCTTAGATATTTAAAGTACCAGTCTTCATCCCAGATACTTAACGTGCATTTAACTAGTAATTTTAAAAATTTGACCAGTGGTACCTTATTCTGCTTATGTCAGTGCTATGGAACCCTCTAATGGAGGACCTTGTGATATGCAGCATTACAGCTAAGAATTTGACAGAGTAAAAATTCTTTTGGCAGAATTTCTCAGCACACAAATTCATGACAAAAGATCATAAAAAGCTGAACTTGAAAAAAAAAATTTCATCAGGTTTTCAAAACAAATATAAATTCAGTACTGGTTTTGGTGGGTTTGCTAAAAAAATCATGCTGAACCTTACCCATATGTTGCTATAACCTCTTCTGCAGTCTATTATGAGTTCTTCCCTGTCCTTTAATTTATGAGATTTTAAGCTTTCAAAAGTGAAAAATGGTAAAACAAGAAAATAATAACAGCAGCAATAATAATCACAGAATCACAGAATGAGTAAGGTTGGAATGGAGCAGTGGCAGTCATCTAGTCCAACATTCCTGCTCAAGCAGGGTCCCCTAGGGCAAGATACTCAGAAGTGTGTCTGCATGGCTTTTAAATATTTCCGGTGAGGGAGATTCCTCAAACTCTCTGGGCAATCTGTTCCTGTGCTCAGTCATCCACACAATAAAGAAGTTTTTGCACATACTAAGGTGGAACTTCTGTGCATCAGTTTCTGCCCATTGTTTCTTGTCCTATTTCTGGGCACCACCACAGAGAGCCTGGAAACACCCTTTTGATGCCCTTCCTTCAGATACTTTTAGATATTGACGAGGTCCTCTTTCAGAGTTCCCTTCTCCAGGCTAGATAGACCCAGCTCCCTCAGCCTTTCCTCATATGAGAAATGTTCCAGTCCCTAGTCATCTTTGTAGCCCTCTGTTTAACCTGCTCAAAGGGGTCCATGTCTCTCTGGTACTGAGGAGGTATAACAACAACAACACTTATGGCACTTAAAAAGACAAGTAATTAAAAGCTGGAAGTAACAAAAACTCCACTTTTATAGTTATGTAAACCACTCAAAAGTAGGTGACTTAGGGATGCAAGTTCCAACTCTGAAAAACAATTCGGGAGCTATAGCCCCCGGTTGCACATAGACCTTTAGCTCCAGTAGTGAATTCTTCTACCTAAAGTATCTGGACCAATTTTGAAATGAGAGTTAACTTCCCAGCTTACTTAGAGCCTTCTGATTATTTCAAGCTATTATGCTTCAAGATAGTTTTCTATACAACAAACTGGATTTTCAAAAGCAATGATTGACTTGCTAGTTTGTTGAGATGGGCTTTAAAACTGAATGACTTGGCTGGGATCCAAAGTGGCAATGCTCATGCCATTGCTTCCTCCTGGGGAGTGGGCCATGCCAACCAGGGCAACCTTGGCTGCCTCAGGATGAGAGTCCTAGGGCTGACTTCATCAAGGGTGTGTATGGCTATGGGGAATCCCCTTACACCCCTCCTAGGGAACCTGGATGCTCGACTGCCTCCCTGAAGTGCCTGTACACAAATACACAGAGCACGGGGAATAAACAAGAAGAACAGGAAATCTATGTGTGGTCACAGAGCCATGATCTCATGGCAGTTACAGAGACATGGTGGGATAGCTCACCACTGGAATGTTGTCATGGTGATGCCAAGATGATTTTTGATTTTTCTTTTATATACCTTTTATACAGTTCTATGTATGCACAAGTATTAGCATGCATACACATAATTCTTTAAGTCTGCTAACTTAGCATAGTTCTAGTGTTCTGTAGGGCCAGGAAACCAAACACCCCAGAAGCTGAGGCCAGGAGACCAAACATTCTAATATCTTGGGGGCCAAGGTCCCTTAGTAGAACATATTCTGTAAACTAGAGATTAGCCCACCCAGCGGGGGGGAGGGCAGATTCCATAGATGGGGAAGATATGACACCATCCACCCAAACCCCCTTATTGGGTACCTTTGTTAGATATGTTAATGTGTAAGGTCTATAAATTGCATACACTATTTACAGTGGGGGGGCATTGCGATGCATTCCACCTTGGCGAAGTGATGCATCGAAAAGATCCTCTTAAAGATACCGAGGTAAACAACTCCCTCTAACCCTTTAACCATGTCTGCTTTTTGTTTCCTAAGACCAGGAAAAGGCATCAGTGGATTCTTGTGTACTTTTTAGAAAGGACAGGTCAGCGAGCTGAGGTGGTGGAGTTGGTCTTTATGTGAAAGAGCATCAGGCTCTGCCTAGGGACAGACAAGGAGTTGAGAATTTAAGGGTGAGAATTAAGGGACAGGCTGAAATGGGTGACACTGCTGTGGGTGTTTACTACATGCCATCTGATTAGGAGGAGGAAATTGATGAGGCTTTCTGTGGGCAGCTGGAAGCAGCCTTGAGATCACAGGCCCTGGTCCTCCCCTGAGAATTCAACAACCCTGATATTTGTTGGAGGCACAACGTGGCTTGGCACACAGTCCAGGAAGTTCCTGCAGACTACTGATGATAGATTTTGATGCCAGTGGTGTAGGAGCCAATGAGGAAAGGTGTGTTGCTGGACCTTGTACTAACAAACCAGGAGGGACTGGTTGAAGACATGAACATTGGTGGCAGCCTTGCCTGCAGTGACCACAAGATAGTGGAACTCAGGATCCTGCATGGAGGAAGCAAAGCAGTTAGCAGAACTAGCTCCCTGAACTTCCAGACAGCTAACATAGGCCTCTTCAAAGACCTACTAGAGGAATCCCATGGGACAGCACTCTAGATGAGAAGGGGTCCAGGAGAGCTGGTCAATATTCAGGCATCACCTTCTTCTAACTCAAGACGAGTGTATCCCCATGATCAAGAAATTGGGGAAAGGGGCCAGAAGCCTGGATGGGTGAACAGGGAGATTCTAATAAATCTCAAATGGACGAAAGAAATTTATGGGATGTGGCGAAAGGGACAGGCCACACAGGAGGACTCTAGGAACATCCTCAGAGTATGCAGGGATGTGGTAAGGAAGACCAAGGCCCACTTGGAATTGAGTCTGGCAAGGGATGTCAAGGACAACAAGTACATCAGCAGCAAAAAGATTAGGGAAAATGTGGGGCTGCTATTGAATCAGATGGGTATCCTGATGACGGAAGACACAGAGAAGGTGGAATTACTGAATGCCTTCTTTGTCTCAGACTTTACTGCTGAGGCCATCCTTCACAAATCCCAAAGCTTGGAGGTAAGAGAGGAAGGCTGGAGAAACGAAGACCCCCTTGACTGTCAAGGGTTTGGTTCAAGATTGGCTTGGCAGACTCAACACCATAAATCCATGGGCTCTGGTGGGATGCACACACAGGTGCTGAGGGAGCTGGCAGATGTTGTTGCTAAGCCACCATCCTTGAAAAATCACGGAGAACAGGAGGCGCCTGATGACTAGAGAAAAGCCAGTGTCACTCCCATCTTCAGAAAGGGCAACAAGGAGGACCCAAGGAAACTCCTGGCCAGTCAGCCTCACCTTCATCCCTGGAAGGGTGATTGAACAAATCACTCTGGAGGCCATGACCAAGCACATAAGGACAAGGTCATCAAGAGTAATCAGGATGGATTCACCAAGGGGAAATCAGGCCTGGGCCAATCTCTTAGACTTCTGTGATAGCATGGCAGGATGGGTTGACGAGGGGAGAGCAATGGATGTTGTCTACCTCAGCTTCAGCAAGGTTTTTGACACTGTCTCCCATAACATCCTCACAGGTAAGCTCAGGAAACATGGACTAGAGGAATGGGCAGTGAGGTGGATCAGGAACTGGCTGAAGGCAGAGCTCAGAGGGTCATGATCAGTGGAGCAGAGCCCAGATGGAGGCCTGCAGTCAGTGGTATTCACAAGGGATCAGTACTGGGACCAACCTTACTCAACCTGTTCATCAATGACCTGGAGGAAGGGATCAAATGCACCCTCAGCAAGTTTGCTTGGCACTAAACTGGGGGGAGTGGCTGATGCACCTGAAGGCTCTGCTGCCATTCTGTGGGGCCTTGATCAGCTGGAGGGTTGGGCACAGAGAAACCTAATGAGGCTCAGCAAGGGCAAGTGTCGGGTCCTGCAGCTGGGGAGGAACAGCCCCAAGTGCCAGCACGGGCTGGGGCTGACCTCCTGCAGAGCAGCTCTGAGGAGAAGGACCTGGGACTCTGGGTGGATCACAAGTTGTCCATGAGCCGTCAGTGCCCCTGTGGCCAGGAGGGCCGATGGTATCCTGGGGTGCACTGGGAAGAGTGTGGCCAGCAGGTCGAGGGAGGTGATCCTGCCCCTCTACTCAGCCCTAGTGAGGCCACACCTGGAGTGCTGTGTCCAGTTGTGGGCTCCTCAGCACAAGAGAGACAAGGAGCCACTGGAGAGGGTCCAGTGGAGAGCCACAAGGACGATCAGGGGTCTGGAGCATCTCTCTTATGAGGAGAGATGGGGGGAGCTGGGGCTGTTTAGTCTGGAGAAGACCGAGAGGGGATCTCATCAATACATAGAACTATCTCAAAGGTGGGTGTCAGGAGGATGGTGCCAGGCTCTTTCCAGTGGTGCCCAAAGCCAGAATGTGCAGTAATGGCCCTAAACTAAAACACAGGAAGTTTCACCTCAACATGAGGAAGAACTTTACACTGAGGGCGGCAGGGCACTGGAACAGCTGCCTGGGGAGGTTGGGGTATCTCCCTCTCTGGAGACACTTAAAACCCACTCAGACACGTTCCTGTGTCACCTCCTCTAGGTGACCATGCTTTGGCAAGGAGGTTGGTCTGGGTGAAGTCCAGAGGTCCCTTCCAACCCTAATGATTCAATGATCCTGTGATTTTGAGCATCCAAATTTAAATACAATGCAAAAAGGCATGACCACTGAAGATAATTGATCCTCCTCTGAAAACCTGGCATTTGAAAATTTATATTGTAGGCATTTCGATTTTCCCACTCCCTTTTCTAAACTGTGATTTTAGATACAGAAAGCTTTGAGACTGAGAGTATTTGAGGAAATAATACGGAAATAGTTTTCAATTTTGGAAAATCAAGGAATTTTAAAGAGGTATATGTGCTAGCCGCTGTTTCAGGTGCCAAATTGCTATTTCTTCACTTTTCCTTGAGATTCTATGAAACGTAAGCTTCAGAGCTGAATTGAGTTTATATTCACCTTTGAAAGGCTAGGAATGTACAGTATAAGTGGAAAAAATAACATATTATTAGCTTTCCAGCCTTTGTTAAAAATTAAAGAAAAGGTGCCTGAAGTGACATCATTTGCCATTCCATGCTGTTCAAGTACAGTAACATCACTTTTATTCCAGAGAAGTCACATGCATCCTCCAGGCAATGTCAGAACAAACGCACAAAAACTGGAAATCCAGATATATCATGCTAGCTGCCACAGAGCTGCCGGGGAAGCAGCTTAGTGCAAGGCATTGCCCAAATTATTCTATTTCATTGCACAGTGCTCAAAAAATGTTGGCTGCATTATTTTGGTATACTCTTCCCATTCCCCCATCCTATTTTTGCGTAACATTCAATCCTTGGCACACAAGAAGCATCAGCCCATTTGCCTAACATGACCTATCCAAAAATAAACTGCAGATGACTGATCTTTAGTATTTTCAGCAGATGGCAAAAGAGGTTCATACTGAATGGCATAAACTTCCTAAAACTGAGCACGGCAGCAGCCGACTCCTATTAGACCAAAGGGAAACATCCCTTTTTTTGTTACAGTAACAAAATTGTCCCAAGCTGATATCTGAGAATATTAGAAGAAACATACTTTCTCCCTAATTTTACACTGAAGCCAGACCCTTAAATAAATTCTATCAGTAATGATATAAAAGCCTTTCTTTCTGCTTCTTCCTGACAGACCTTCTCTAGCACGTATTTTTGTCAGTCTTTTCTGATGTTGTTCTCTCTGTGCATTTAGGGAAGTAGCACAAATGACACTGTGCCTGCGATGACTGTGTGGATCACCTGCACAACTTGTGTGATTTACATGTTATCTGAATCTCACACCCCTGTAGCTTTGTTTCTGTGCATTACTCTTTTCCTCAGGACAGCGGTCTTATTTACAACAAATTGCAATCCAGAAGAGAAACAAACAGAAGTAAGAATTGCTGACATTGATGCCACTACTTTGTATTAATCTGTAAACTCATATTGTCTTCTCCAGCCTTCCCAATACACGAGCCCTCCCACTTATCACCAGGTGCTCTATTAAAAAGAAAACAAACCCAAAAAAACATCAGCACCTGAATTATACACTTCCTGTGTCATGAATTCTCACAAATGTATAGTACTAGCCGAATTAGAAGTTAAGAATAGCCCTAGGTGCAAAAGCTGAGAAATGCAGGGGAAGAATCACAGGTTAGATTGGATCAAGGATTCTTAATATCTCTGTTTCTTAAAATATAAAAGATAGTAAGTAATTTTGTCTTTTTTTTCCATTCCATTTCTAACCACAACAACATGAAATAGCCATTTTCTATGCTATTCACTGCTATGAAGAATTATTTTATTTTTATTTTTATTCTGTAATGTAATGTTGATTTTTGAGTAGCATCAGTACTTTTTCAGTGAAGTTGCAGGAAAAATGCACCAGATGGCTCTATGGTGACATTTGTGTGGAGTAGACTGCCAATAACTTGATCAGAGTATATGTAATGTCTTCATTCCGTGAAAATATAACTGGAATAGTTATTTTAAAACTCTGGATAAATACCTTTATCTGTATGTATGATACTAGGAGCAGGACTGAGAGAGAGGTTGAAAAAAAGGCAGAAAATTATATTGAAATTTAGTGCCTTGACTATGAAAAAAATCAAATCTCAGTCAAGGTAGGACTAAATGGATACCCAGAACCACATTTCAGTATGTAGTTCTTGACTTATTCCGTGAGTGCTACACACTAATAAGGAAATTAAATCTGAATTATTTACTATACTAAACAAGAACTAAACTCCTTATTTGTATACAACCAGAAAAAGGCTGACCAATTTTCCTTAATATTATAGGCAGGGTTTTTGAATCTTCATGTCTCTTTTTCAGCTTCCTGTACAAAGTTGTGCCTCTCAAGGCAGGAAGGGCTCAAGTCTTAACAAAAGGTTTTAGGCTTAACAGGGGTTTTAGAACGAATTCAGCTTTTGATTCGGAAGTGAGGAATGAGAATTTTGGAGCTGTGTTTCTGCTGGGCTAAGCGCCTTTTGCAATACAGGAGGGGCAGATGCAGCCTGACATACAGAGGATGTGGAAAGTCAGGGCAAGGCATCCCATGCTTTACAGAGCTGCTGCAGGACTGGGATGAGACGGGTCATTAGCTGGTTTTGGAGGAATTGAGAGACAGTGAGCTCTAAGCGCCAGCCATGAGTGAGAGCTGCTGGCGGCACAGCAGAGTGGGGTGGGGTGAATGGGAGACAAAGAGCCCTCTCCAGCTTTCCCAGTCAGATCATGACTTATAAACTTCTGCTTCACTGACAGTTTCAAATGAGTAAAAAGATTAATTTGAGAAGAAAATATTTTCATGATTTTTTTGAGAAGATCAAAACATTACAGACAAAGCTGTTAAGGCTTTTTCGAAAAATACTGTCTATCCTGTTCATTAAGATAGTCAAGTTTTACAGAGAAACCTAGATGCATATTGGTCATCAGGCCAAAAAAAACAGCAAATAAAAATACACAAAATTAAGTAATTGCCATTTAATCAGTATTCAACTAATGAAAGCACAGTACAGAAATCAGACTGTTCATATTTGAGATAATTACCAGCAATATATATGTTTCCCAGAATCTGACTAAGCTAAAATTTTTGTAATAGCAAGTGATGCACAAGTGTCATTTACTCACTAGTTTTTAAAAGATCAGTTCCTTAAATCATCACCATAAGAGAAGTCAGAGCTTTTTCCTTTTAAGTCCTCTTTGTAAAGGCATTACCCAATGTAAAAAAAACCAAAACCCTGATAAACTAGAGTACTATAATAATATTTCATCAGATGCAAAACCACTATAGAAAACAAATGGGATATTAAAGAAAAATTTCAGTACTGTTAGAATAAATTTAAAAAATCGGTACCTGCACAGCATTTCCAAGGTTTTATGGTACTTGTATTACAACCTAAATAATCTTAATAGCAAAAATCTGATTATTTAGTGTTTACATACAAAAAATCATAGTTCTATTTCTGAAAATGTCTCCAGGTATAATGCAACCAAAATGAATGCTTTCACTTAGTTTTCTCTGCAATTTTTCAGTGAACATTTAGAAAGTGCCAGACAGATGGATCCTAGTGTCTCTCTCTGTCTTTCTATATTTCAAACCATCAATAGTTGACTAAGCCCTGTAAAATTGTAGCCAAAATGGTGGAATCACAAAATTGGAAAAGACTATGTTTTTCAATCTTCAGCTTTCTTACTGAGAACAAATAGAATTTTAAAATTTTTGACTGAACTTCACAGAATCATAGAATTGCTTGCCTTGGAAGGGACCTTGAGTTCTAACATTCATCTAACATTTCATAAAACATTCTGTGATACAGATTTCACAGACTTGACAGATGTATCCAATTCTTCTCTGTCCTTATTGGAATGTATCTTTTCCTTGATATATGGCCTGCCTTTGTTGCTCTAATTTAAACCCACTAACTCTTGTGTGGACACAGATTAAAAACTGTTCTCCCTGTTTTTACAGCAGTTGCTTACAAATTTGAAGGTCATATACCTTTCCTTTACGTTCGTACAAGCACACAGTCTGAAACTTACTTAAAGACACTGTGAGCATCAGTCAAACATAATTTCCACTGATGGGCAGTAACAAATTTCTTTATACGTTCTCTAGTCTGAGAGCCACTGTTTTCTGGATGATGCTCTCTTCTAGTCACAAAGCAGAGCAGAAGTCTTCTATATAATATCTGTTTACTTAATTCTGACTGTGCTGTCCTGCTCTAATCTCAGCATACTCAATTCTATCAAATATGTGTCCCACCAGGAGTACTTTTCCCCTCATCTCTCTGACAATAAAAAAAAGTGTGGGGAAGTGGTAGTGAAATAAGGAGAAAAAAGAGGCTAGTATAATGTACCTCAATGCAAAGCTTTCATTAAACTCACTGAAAGACTTGTCTGAGATGGAACTGAAGTGACACAGAAAATGGGCTTTTTAGCTCACCTTCAAGTAGTTGGATGAGGCTTCCCTGACTCAATAAGAGTGCATTTGAATTTGTGAGTCCCTTTTTTCAGTGCAGCACTTCAGAAATAGGGAAGAGCAAGGTCATATAATGAGTGTATTACTTTTGTTTCCCTCTTTCATTAATTTTGTCTTCTCAGATATACTTAAAATTTTCTTTATAGAGACACAGAACTCCCACTAGCTTACTACCACTAAGCATTTTATTTTGAAAATATAAATAAGAAAAAATTTCAGCTCTCTTACTATATTTGCTATTTCAGCTATTATACTGGATTTCTGAAACTGTTATGATTGAGTCATCCTGCCTAATACTGTTACAAGATACCCAGGGTAATAAATATGTCCCATTAATTTTACTCTCCTGGAGGATAGATATCATGAACATGCCAGTATTACACAGGAGAGATGACAAAGAGCAGTCTCTTAACAAGAAAAGGATCCCTGTGTAACTGTTTTTATTTTCCCACAGACCCAGAAAATATCACATTCAGCTCCTGCCACAATTACAACCAACTGGACCCTTTATATTGGCAGGATTTTACTATTTCAGTTAAATTATGTAGAGCTGTACGATTAATCCACTTTCTCACATGGAAAAAATGATGTTGCTAATGGCTGACTGTGTCAGACAAATGCTGGTGCGTGTCTGAATCCAACCACAGTTTCATTTTGTTTCATAATTACAGTGAATGCAGAATATCCTATGAAGGAGGAGAGTCAACTGACAGAGGCAAACTTAAATTAATGTCAAGGAAGACCTATTCCCATCTTTTTTACAGATAAAGCAGAGAATAAGGAATGATTAGGTAAGAAGATGAGAAAGGAATTATATAGGGAGCAGAACAGGACTCTTGGAGAGACTATCCAATCCTTGGTATCCTGCAGTTGGTACAGACCAACTGCAAACGTGATCTACAGATATGATAGTGAGGCCTTGTTCCTATATAGAAAAGCAATCCAAATCATCCAATTTCCTCCATCAGGGAATTCAGAAGGGATTTTGAGAAGTTTCCTGCAGTATTTGTCAAGTGCTGAATTCCTCCCGTGATGTTCAAGATTTTCTAAAAATATCAGGTAGGTAAGGAAATTAGGGTCTCATATCTCTTCCTTTTTATTTCAAGCTGTAGATTTTTCCAAATGACCAGGTGGTATCCTGACAGAAATTAAGCAATCAGAGCAAAAGAAAAATAAATTCCTAAGCAACAGTTTAATGAAGAATAATAAAAGCTATGTGCTAACAGAATGGAGAAGTAAGCAGTAAGATGTTAATTCTTTCTCATTTGTGTGAGTGCTCAGTGAAAATATCTGAAAGATTGTACAGGGACTCTGCTAATCTCATGTGGAAGATGCCAAGACAGGAGCAGAGTCATGCTCTAACACCGCCATATTCTGCCAATTTCCTAATAGCAGTAGAAGGTTTCTATCCTAAATCCCTTTCATTGACATAGATTATATCTGGAGTTATTAAGATGACTAAAGAAAACTTACACAAACTCCATGGGGAATTTTGATGCCAGTCATGCTCATAGCTGGGGTCAAAAGCCTACTGATGTGCTGACCAGAAGAGAAGACATCTGCAGCATTCCAATACACGTTTCTCATTAAAACACTAAGAACAGTAAAT
This sequence comes from Melanocharis versteri, assembly GCA_013397845.1. Lineage (NCBI taxonomy): Eukaryota > Metazoa > Chordata > Aves > Passeriformes > Melanocharitidae > Melanocharis > Melanocharis versteri. The sequence goes on from VZTG01010166.1 coordinate 59,813, forward strand.
AAATGTAGCTGACATATGTTCCCCTCTCTTTTTGTATCTTCTGCAAATAGCTAGCAGTGTATGCTGAAAATGTTATTCAAGAACTAGAAAAGTCAAGGCAGGCAAGTGTTTATAGGTCTGCCTAGAGAGAATCGGCACTGAAAATTGGTGGATGCCTCCAGATCTCCAAAAATCTAGCAGAAATGCAGATATTGAAGAGTGGAGTCAGTTCTTACACTGACTACACTTCAGTTCCTATCACCTGTGATAGGAAATAAAATTCTTTAGCACTCAACAACCACAGTGTACATTGTAGCACTGAAATAAAATCAACAAGCTCTGTGCCAATCTTACTTCTTGGGGTAACAGTAATTCATGCTGCCCTCAGCAGAAAGTGAAAAATCTAGACTCCAATGGAAAACTCTAGCTTAAAGTCTTGATGGCCAATGAGGGAATATTCAAACGAATGTCCGTAACATTAGGAGTGAAACCTAGTAAGAAAGCAGGATGCAACACCATATGAATTGCAGCATATCATCACTGTGACACAGGATGTCTAAACATCCAGTGCTTTCAGCTCTTCTTAAAATGGTAATGCAGCCACAAATCAAGAGAACTGTTGATAGATGGGGAATGCAATTTGGGGCATTTCTCATGTACACATGTACAATCTCAGTCATGAGAAAAATGTGTCTATTAGAGAATCAAAATCTCACTTCTGGCTCTGACAAGATCCAATGGGAGAAGAGGAAGGGAAAAATGTTTTGGAAGTTGTTCAACATAACTCAGTGTCTGAAGACAGAAAAATAGGGGAGAAGGATGGAGAAGAAAAAAGTGAAAAGGGCTGCCTTTTAGAGAAAGTAATACCTAATGACATGCTATAGTGTCAAAGCAAAAAGATGAAGCCAAATTGTAGATATTGTATACATGGATTAATTATAAAACAGGTAATCTGCAACTGCAGAAACTTCAGGATATCTTTCTACTAGCTCTAGGGCCTGACTTGTCAGACGCATATGCTGATGTAGCTAACGTCAAAACTAATGTATATTAGCTGCACTCATATTTGTGTCAAATCCTTTTATATTTCATGCTCTTTTTCCTTTGTTGTGAAGAAATCACTGCAAGTGTAAGCAATTACACTTGACAGAATCTTGCAGATACATTGCAGTAAGTAAGTGATGACTCTGTTCTTCACTGCTCGAAGAACAAGAAATTTTCTTGCTTCTACCCAATAACATTATCCTAATTTCAATTGCATTAGTCTCCAGAACGGAATAACAAAAGTGGTCCATAGGCTGTTATTTCTTGATTAGATCTTTGCCATCACTTCATGCAAATTTATCTAGAGATATGGGATAAAAGGCAGCAAAAAGTTACCTATGGGGAAAACAATTAATATACACGAAAGAATAATTTTCATTTAGCAGAAAGCTAATCCCTTCTCTTAAGGTTGAAGTATCTGTAAGTCTTTTTTCCTTTAAAGGCAAATCTAAGATAACTCCATAGTAATACAACTTGCAAAGTCTTACCGACTTTTCAAACTTGTCAAAAAAATGGCCAGTGGACTTTCAATTACCATATTTTATGAGAGTGTGCTTCTTTCCTGGTGCTGGTGCTGGCACTTTTCTGACACTGAAATAACACCTCAGACAAGACAATCTAGAGTAGCTGTCTGAATCAACTTACCCTTGACTCAGGATAGCCCTGTGCTGGGCAGGGACAGCATGGGTCATCAGCTGTCAGGGTAAAATGGACAGTAGGATTTCAGCAACCTATGCTTAGGTCAGTGCTTCCATGGCAGAGTTCATGCCCAAGTGGTCAGGTAGTATTCCCACTGCTGCCAGCCAGGATAGAGTAAATTTCACCCAGGGAAAATAGTTTGTTTTTTTTTTTTCACAAAAGAGGTAATTTCTGCTCATAACCGAATGATGTTAGGAATATCTCATAAGTCAGAAAAGAGAAAGCAATACCGACTTTACAACTTACTTCATTGTGAATAAAATAAAGGCAAAAAAGAAAAAAACAGGATTGTTTTAAGTCAGAAAAGGGTTAACTGCACCTCATTTCTCCATGCAAGAATGCACAGCAATAGTGGCAGGCACTGAAGCTAAAACAAGGTCAAACAAGTGGGGTTAAGCAATGTGCTACTGGCTGGAGCCAATCATATTCAGATTGTTCATTTCTAACCTAGCAAATTACTGAGGCACAACTGAAAGAACTGTCAACTTGTGGCTTTTGCAGAATGTCATGACTGCTATTAATACTGTACTTCAGGTAATTTAGTTGTCAGGATGTGACAACAATATTCAGAAGGCCTATAGTATCACACTGCAAAAACGTAGTGTAAGATTTATCGAGATAATTGTGTTGCCTTAAAATATCTAATGTGTTTGATGGTAATCAGTAGTTTCTCTTGGAAATGAATTTCCTTTATAGATTTCAACCCTCCTCCCACCACGAGATGCACATGACTCAGTGGGCTAAGGAGTACTGTACTTGTTTCAAAGAAGTGCGCTTACCGCCTCTGCCAACAGCCATACTAATATGGACAAACTTAGAGAATTACGCTCTGCAACCACCGTTAGCAGCAATGATGATGGATGTCAAAAGGCAGGACGGATGAGCAGCATGAGCAGTAATGTGTGGTGGAAAGGGAAGAATTCCTCTCTCTGGTATTCAGAAAGTGCCAGTCATCTGAATGTCTGCCTAGAAATAAAACATCAGCCACAAATGCAGCTCATAGCATGACTGTCTGCTGCAAAGACAGACACCTCATGCATTAGGACTAGCAGACAGTTTGGTCAGGAAGGCAAAGAACCACAGGGCCAAATAAGGGAACTCAAACTGACTCAAATGTTTTACTGGTGTTATTTAAGATTCATGCTCAAATGAAGTCATTATTTACTAACCCCAGAAGTCATCTGTTGTTGATGGAGCTCTCCCATAGTATCTGTAACACTCCATGAAATATTCTTCTAATCTGATAGCTGTAAATACTGAGGTCCCTGAGTAGAGAGTTTAGCTATACTTTCACCTTAATTCTGCTGAGAATTGCAGTTTCAACAAAACTCCACAACATGTTTCGTTGTCTTTACAGCTTTGGTCTCAGTAAGGCTAAAGTTTTGATGAGGAGAAGGATAAAATCAGTCTCCCATTTCAGCGAGAGGACTGATGCTTCCCATCCAGCCTGCAGCACTGGGACAAGACAAGGAAAGATTTGTCCTTTTTCTGGATGGACGCAGATGAGCAGATTTTCTGTCAGTTCTCTTTCATATACCAACATGTCACCGATGCTGAACTGTTAAATGCTATTTAATTTGTTAAGTGCTTATTAAAGTTGCAATCATATCAATACCTGCATGGTGCACATCCACACCAGGAATAATGCCCAGTATACTTTATATATGTTCTAACCCTTTTAACATTGTCATTTCCTTCTTCAGTTTTCTAAAGTAATATAGACTATGAGAAGACATGCTGGTCTTGTATTCAGATATCCTAATTTCAGACCAAGGATAACCCTATCAATTCTATTTGTAGTTAGATGCCGCTTCGTTCTAGTATCTTTTCATGTCTTTGTGAATTCCATGGAAATGAATGAGAGCCCTCTTCCCACGGTAGTGGTAGTTCATACTAGCACTTTCTTGTGTGGTTTCTCTGGTGACTACTTCAGGCCAATCTGTAGAGTTTCCTTCAGTAAGGACAGTATTTGGGTCTTTTTCTGCTACATATGTTTCTCCTCAGAAAACCAAACTAGGAACAGGAAAACTCAGAACATTTGGGTTAAGCAGTCATTATTTTGTCTGTTTCTGTTTTCTAAAATTTTCTCTCACTTCTCACTACAGGGTTTTCTGTAAAATAAACTTCAATGCAGTGCAACGTAGAGACACAAAACCTCATCTGTTTTTCTAGAGTTGTTTGAGTACTAGAAGTTAAAGCTTTCTTTTCTTCACTTTTTTAAAGATTTATATTTTTTGCAATAGGTAGGTGGGAAGAGTTCACCTCTAATCACTCACACAGTGGCAGTATTGCTGCTGTGTCCTTATTTCTGTGTCTTTACATTGCATAATTCTGCACCGCCCTCTCTACATACTGAAACCATTTCTCCACAGCAGCCGCTGGAGTAATGTAATTTTCATAATCCACTTAATAGCTTTATGTATGGAAAGTATTAATAAGAACTAGTGAGAAAAGAAAAAATATATTTATCTTGTCCTCAGAAAACATAGTACACAGGTACCACATCTGCACCAGGGACATCTGCCTTTTTCAAATGTAAAATGATGCTGAGGACTCTCCCATTCTCCATTTTTGTTTGTCCATTGAGCTTAGAAGCCGTACAAGCAGAATAAGCTCACCGCAAGCATTGTATCAAGCAGCTCTGACCAGTCCTGTCTGCAACACCAACTAGTTGCCATGGCTTAAGTCCACTGACTGGTAATAAGACCATCTTAGCAAACAGTGAAGCATATCCATCATCCGTGCCATGACAGACTATTAAGAAATTATTTCCTGTATCTGTTCTGAGATGAAAAGGAAAACACCTCTTCTTGCCCAAAAATATGTTTCTTTCTTGAATGCTGATTCAACCCAGGAGCTGAGAAAAATGAGAGAATACATTTTGTAGATAGAAGCCTCTCTAGTGTGGAATTTTTTGCCTCTGGTCATACCTTTCAATGCATTTCTCCCCAGCGCAAAGTCTTTGCCAGTACATCTGACATCCAGATACATCTGGAAACTTTTTCAGTGTTCAAATTTTACATTATCATCTAAGCCACATTAGGCTGATATTTCAAAAAGCTGTTCACTATCAAGAATCAGAAAGACTTCACTATAACAAAACCGTAACATTCAGGTCACTATGCAGAGCTGACAATTTGCTACAAAACATATAAAAATAAACAGTAAAATACCTAAATTACCATTTGCAGATGTCTGAATCAGACTATTTCTTATCTAAGCTTAAATGCTGAACGTAATTCTTTCTTTTCGTTCTTCCAACTGTACTTGGCCTATTATCATGCCTGCCCGAAAATACACACAATCAGTAGTAATTTTAATTCCCTCCGTATCGATGTATCAGAATACTATAATTCAATGCTCTGAAGATCTAGTTAATGGATATAGTTAACATTTTTTCCCAGAAATTTGTGCTGCTTCCAGCACTCCAGAGTATCAGTGGAGAAAGACACCTTGCAATGCCTAACAATATGAGCTGGTGCTGCTTGCTGGAACCACCACTGGAACAGCAGTAAAGCAGGTAAAGGTGCCCAGGGGGTTACCAAGGGCTCCTTCAGCTCCATTCCTGCTATGAGACATGGAAGGATCTGGCTACCATTGCTGGTGTTGTTTGATGTCCTTAATGAGCTTGTGTGTCTTACCTTTTGTCACTAAAATGAGTTCTTGTGGGCACCAGCCAGAGGCTGGTATGTTGTTCCTTCTGAACTGGGCACTGTTGCACTAATACCTGTTTTCTGGATATAAGGTTTTCCTCTTGGAGCTATCCTCTCATAGAGGGCAGGTCTGCATTCTTGCTCAGCTGAGACAAGGGTTCCATGCCCTGATTCATCTTCCAGTCTTCCTGGACTGAAAGTCAATGCTCAAAAATGTGGATATAAAACTCCCAGGGACTGAGGCGACAAACTCCCCTACTTTGATTCTTCACACTTTCATTTTAAATAGAAGTGGTTCATACTAGTAAATGTGTGCAGCATGTCCTGTGTTAGTGGGACTGTTTTGGACAGAGCACTTCAATAAAGCACACTCCTGCAGCCACTGCATGAATTACTCAACCTGGCCTGAAGGAGTAACTTTAAGAAAGGCCAAAACCATGTTTAATAAACAAAAAGTTAAGCTTATCTTCAAATTAACTGCACTAATACCACATAACTAAATACTTTGTGATACTGATAATGAGTTGCTGAGATTTTCACCTATAGCTGAACCATGTAACTACAGACTGGTTTAATGGAGGTGAAAAGTTACTGTGTTTGAAAGATGCTGTATTGTCTAAAGAAAACAGCTCAATCAGAAGACTCTTTGTATTGAGAAAATCAGCCTCATATTTTCCTTATTTTTCTTTTACATCCACCTAGTTATTTTAAAGTCAAGGTTTATCTTATGATAAACATGCAACTTGTCCACTAACATGTAAATCAGTTTTTAGTATATATGAGTAAATTGTAGACAAATCCACACAGCTGGAAGTAAACAAAATATCTTATCCTTGCTGACATGTAAGCAAGGAGTAATACTTTGAAATAAATTCTTAGAAGAGAAACCCCAATAAGTAAAATCCACAACATTTTCAAGACCTACTTTAATTTCCAGCTGTCATCAACCTCTTCCCATGTCTGAGCTGGAAACAGAAATAAACATTGAAAATAATTTTACAATGTTTAATTTATTGTGAGAGTAAGTTATGAAATATAATGTATAAATATAATTATTTTATTGTAGATTTTTTCTTCCTTGTGCAGAGTGTTTTTAAGTTCTTCTTATTTATGTTTAAGTCTTTCATCCTTCAAGTGAACGCTGCCTTCACCAGAAATTTGAATAGTAAACCAATTAAACTGGCAAAACCAAGTGAGCTCTGGAGCTGGATATTTGGCTTCATAAAGATGATTGTCTAAAGATTTTTGCATGCTTTATGTTGGAAAGAGCTTCACTTAGACATGAAGGTAGACAGATGTTCTTGTAAAATCCAGATCGTTTGCAAAGAAAAAGGGAGAAAGACTTACACACATTTCTTTCCATTTTATAGCAATTTTAATCTTCTTTAAAATGCATTGAAAAGCACTGGGAGGCCCCAAAATCTTTTGGTTCTGTCCAACTGTCTGCTTCAGCTTCAGACCTAGCCACAGTGTCTGCTGTTTGAAGCCTTTGAAGTATCTACAGATTGGACTTACACTGCCCTCAGCAACTCGAGGGAGGAACCAGTGGTTTGAAGGAGAAAAAAATCCTCTGCTCGCAGCCAAGTTTTGACTTATCTGTCAGCTTTGGTCCAATCCAAAGTTACTTCAAAAGGCTTCAAAGTGCAGACACAGTGGCTGGAGCTGAAGTTTGGAGATTTTTGGATCCAGGACTCAATAACATTTTCCAAAATTAAATTGCAAATGGATTAAAATGAAGTAATATAATTAAATATATACTCCAACTCCTTTTCTATCCCTTTGCACTCTACTGATAAAATGTACCCTAGAAAAGGTAGACATTTTACAATCAAAAATTGTTTCATCGTGGTTCAGTTTAATTTAATAACCTCTGTTCTATCTGTGAAACAACATGAAAGATTATTAAAAGATAGTTGTCTGCCTCAGGTGCTGAGTAAAGCTGGTCTTTTACCCCACTGCTGAGCTCAAGGTGAATCACTGTTTCCTCATATAGTTACGTGCAGATCCTTGATGTATTTAAAACCTTTATTGAGATTTATGAAGACTCTGGCTCACTACTCTCCTCATTTCTCAGGCTTTTTTCACTATCAGAATATCAGCAATGTTTTAAAACAATATCAAAATATACTAATTTAAGTAAATCTAATTAATGTGGGATTCCAAGATCTCCCTACTAAACAGAGTGTCATTCTTAAGGCTGAAGTTTTTACTAGAAGGGGTTCTTTGGTGAGAGGAGAACAAGCATGGCAAGAGGGTGCTTTGGGGAAGGCCACTTTGGATGCCCATTGAATGTCCATTCTTCCTGGTCAACAGCAAGAATGTGAACTCTAGTTGTCATATCCCAACAAGATACTGTAGCCTATTAAGTCAATTGAGAAAATTCTCTCTCTCTGTCTTCCTTTTGAAGCTCCTAGAATTGTTTAGGTTGGAAAAGACTTCTGGGATGATTGAGTCTTTAACATGACCAAGTCCTCCTACATTAGGCAAATAAGTATTTCCTTGGATTCTACATTAAAATATCTCTGTAAAATTTCTCTGTTACTGTGACCATACACTTTTTATTCAAGGTGAAACTAGTTTAGGAAAAGCGGTGAAAAAATCAGTCTGAGATATGGCAAAACCTGTCGATTAGTCACTCTTCTGAAATGCAGGAGCAAGTAGGTATTTCAGGTAGGTGGATTCAGGGAGCTTTCTATTTCTGTCCGATGTTTTTGTGACCTCTCAGAGACTGATTGCCCTGCCGACTCCGAAGAGATACTTACAGTAGCTTTTAGCTCTGTCATTCAGCACAGAAGCTGTCTAGCTGTGGAAAAACATGAAGGTTTGTGCTGGCCTCTCTGCTTTTTAATGTCTTTTGGTAGGTTTTGTTGAATTGAGTGTCAGATGCTGCTGACACCTCTGTGGGTTTTGCCCACTTTAGTTGCGATAAAGAGAAGCAGTAAAATCTGTTCCAGACTACTTTTGTTACGGTGAGATAGCCGAACCTGAATGATTCTTGCAGAACTTGCTAAAGAGCTGAAAAGTGTTTGTTCTTAAGGACAGAAGTATTTTTCTCTGTTCTCACCAAAAAGCCTTTCGTCATAGGCACAGAAATTATTCAAAGCTGTCCCAGTTATTATTATCGAACACTAGAAAAATCTGCTAAAGAAAGTAAATAGCAAAAGAATGGCCTTCTTTGTGCTGACGTGCCTCTCATCAGGGAGGGAGGACTGTCAAATAAGAGAATCCAGTCAGGTAAATTCACATGTTACAGACTAAAGTTGTAACATAGTAGACATAGAAAAGACATATAATGCATTTCAAAAGAGCTAGGGAAGCATGTTCATACAGTGCAAAAGGAAAAATTTATTTATTTATTTAGAATGTGCTGGAAATCCCCATTGGTGATCATCAATCTAATACTTAGCATCAACATTTCTGGTTAAATGGATTACTGCAACTGTCTAATTATATGAAGCACTGTAAAATTCCCTTCAGATGCACAATTGTTAATTAGGCAGAATACTGTCATTTGATTTTCCACACACATCTACTTCCTGCTACACCAAACATTTCCACTGACACATGGTCACACTTAATACAACATGGAAATTTAATGAAAGAGCCTAGAGCAGGAAGCAGAAATAAATGCTTCACATAGCTGAGAACTAATTTGGGTAAGCAGGACATAATCACCCTTACTTGGCTAACTCTCCAACCAAATATGTGAAAACAGCTCAGATTTCATTAAGTCCAGTTGTGAACATGTGATCCCTTGTGCCTTTTTCTTTTCATCCTGCAAGTACACCTCTAACATCTTCATCAACATTTTGTTAAAACAGTCAATACACCAATTGGCTGAGTAATTTCCATATTGCACTGAGTCTGGCTGGGATGGAGTTAACTTTCTTCACAGCAGCTTGCATGGTGCTGTGCTTTACGTTTGTGGATAAAGCAGTGTGGATAACACACCAATGTTTTTGCTATGGCTGAGCAATGCTTGTACAGCATCGAGGGTTTCCCTCTAAACACCTGCGTCCCCAAAGGCCAGTAAACTGGGTGAGAGTCAAAGTTTGGGAGGGAACAAGACTGGAACAGCTGACCCAAACTCACCAAAGGGGTATTCTGAGTTTCTTTACTCCCTTTGAGATGGAAAAACATTCAGATAAAAAAGAACAAAACACTTCATATATTACTAAATGAAATCTTTTTGTCCAGACAAGTCCTCAAAAGTTTTCATGTCTCCGGCTAAAGAGTCACTCTTTCCCACTGCCTTCTGAAGGCAGACATAGGGAGGCTACCCCTCTAGAAGAGATGAGTTGGCTTTACTAATGATTTTATTTCCCAAAATCCAAAGATGAAGAAACTTTGTACGAATTTCTGTGTTATATGGGTAAAAAAATGTAAGTGTGGAGAGAGATGAAGAAAACAAAGATGCTCTTTGGTAAAGTTAGAAAAACAGAAGCCCAAAATCCTGAACAGTAGAAAATTATTTAAATTTTTAGAAGTCTTTTCAGCAAGAAATCAGGAATACTTGTTTAAAAAAACAGTCACCAAACTAATTTTAAATTTAAAGACTCTTCTAATCAGAAAAAGTTTTATTTTTTGTTAAATTTTGTATTCATATTTTAAAAATAAGGAATTGAGAAAAGCAAATACTGAATGACTGAGTCCTCCTTTGGCAACTAATACACAGAAAGTTTCAGTGAAAATATCAGCTATAGGCATATTTAGAGGCAAAGGACAGAGATGCTAGTTTTCTTTTTGTACCTCTCTCCTACCAAAAGGAATATCTTCTATCAGGTACAGAACAGCTTTTGTAAATTATTATTATTGAGACAGATGAGGATATTTCAAGAAAAATCCAGGAAGTATTGCCTCTCAGTTTTCTGGAGTTGAAACCAAAAATATTTCCAAATAGCACACTACTCTCATGGGAATGAAAAGTTTGACCAAGATACAGAAAGACACAAGTGAAGGAGAAATAACATGATCTCATACTATTCTATACCAGACTTCAACTTGTAGGTAGTTATAATTGTAGCTTTAAATAACAAAAAGAGAAGATAAGCATGTATTCTTCAACATCCAGCATCTCATTTTCCTATTCCTACACCTATCTGTTTTTAAAACATTTTGTAAAGCACTTACACAAGAATTACAGGGAAAAGGAATAGAAAAAAAAATTAACAAAAAGGAAAAGGAGAGGCTTCAGGGCCCAAGAGTCGTTTAAGTATGTCTCAACTTGTTCCAGCCTCTGAATCAAGGTACAACATTTTGTAGGATAGTAATGAGTAAGAAAATTACTTTATCTAAATAATCAATTTAAAATTGCTTCACATTCTTCAACTTGTAATCACTTTTAGTTATTTTTAGTTTGCATGTCCTATGATTTTTATTCTGACTTTTGTTCCCTGCAGGTAAAGCATACCAAAGTGTAGAAATACCCATTTCCCCACAGCTAATAAAAGTCAGAATATGTTCTAATTAAGAAGTTAGGATGACTCATTATATAATCCACCGTATTCATAAATGTTGGGATCAAATGTGAATAAAGTTTTCAGAGCAAGATGTATGTAGATAATTTAGCCCTACAGGAGACTACTAGAGCCAAGATTCTATGCTTTACCAAATGCATTTGCACTCTTTACAGTATGGCTAGAACTCTTCTCACTGATTTTTGGAAATGCTGTATGATCTTTCTTATAATCACTTCAGAACTTCCATTAGCTTTTGTTAACTACCAGGATAATGGTTCTTTGTTAATCTTTCTAGTTAATTATCCCTTTAAGACAACATGTTTTGCTTTACAGTTAGATTTCAGCTGTGTTTTCTTGAAGTCCAAGGGAGAATAAATTACAGAGTGAAACAAGGACATGGCACAGAAGCATTGAGACGTTCTTTTTCCATGCAAAAAATTCAGAAGGGACTTGGAGAGGAATATATTTTTATTTTACTTTCAGCAGGCAGCTCAAATTCAGTTCAGTCCACAATGGAATTCTAAGCTGGACTGAAGAAACCAAGAATTGTTTTCATGTTATAGCCACTATTAATTTATAGGAAACAAGGTGTAGAAATCACAAATTAAAATCAGGCTGGTCTAGAATACTGCAATTCACAAAGAGTTTACTTCGTTGTAAAATGAAAAAAAAAAAAAAAGTCCATTTATGCTTAGAATTAAAAGTGAAAATTTGGGGAGTTTTGTATCAGAATAGAAAAAATAAATATAGTTGTTAACATGAGTACGTTTTTGAACACATTGCTAAAAAGTCCATAAAGAGAGGGGGGAAAAGCAGTATTTATTTCTGCTGGTGAGAATGCCACCATTTTCTTTATCTCATATTATCTTGAAACATTCTATTTGACCTTGGGGACCTATCTGGAGAGAAAAGACTTACTTAAGATTTTTGGCACAAGACAGGTCAGAAGATATAAATAAAGGAGCATCTGAGAAAACTAATCCTAACAACTCTGAAGTAAGAGTACTTTTTGAGAGGTGATAGTGCAATAATTTGGGAAGTAATGGGGAGAGTATTTGAAGAAGTTTATGACCACTACAATTAACAAGTATATGTGTTTTCTCTTCACAAGCCTGAAACTGTCTCTTGTGGTAGCAGTAGATGGGTGTTAGTGCTGTGAATGCTGAAAAACACAATGTATATCAAGTCTTTAAAATATTTCTATTTATAATTACATTTATGTATTATTTATAGCAACTTATATAGATCATGTTAGGCTTTAGGCTCCTTCTGAGCCTTTTGGGCTCAGAAAAGCAGTTGCAAAACAGAAGTTCTGTTCCAGTTCTATCTGACCCAGAAGTGTCTTTCAACTCACTGCGTCAGCATTTCTCTTCCTGATGTGCTTTGTATTGTTAGTTCCCCAAGGCAAGGACTATCTATGATTTCTGTGCATGTAAACAGCACGGAGAAGTTTCAGGCTGAGCTGAGGTGTTTAGGGTTATGCTGTGTATTCACCGATGTATGTGTAACCAAGAACTTATTTCAATTTCTAGTGAGGTCTCATTAGTTTCATAAAATTACAAGTCCTCCTAATTGCCAGTAATTGTTGGCCATTTTGTTGGTGCACTCCCAAATCTTGATTAGGAATTCCAAAGAGGCAAACTACCAGCTCCCTTTTTGCATTCTCTCTGAAAACATACATAGTTTAGTAACTGTCCCTCTTTCTCCAAAAATTCAAATGCTATCTGCAGCTGGATAAAAATCTCTAAAATTCTACATTGTCTAGAGGAAAAGTTGTCAAGACAAAAGTCCAGTTTCAGGTAGACATTACAGAATTGTGGCTAAGCAGGAATGCCAAATATAAATCATATAGACTATGTTGAAATGTCTGGAAATTGTTTCAGATAGTATCTGTGTTCAAGTCATCCTTGATTAAAAATGCCAATTAAATACCATACTAAGTATTTTCTAATCATAAGCAGAGGAAAAGATCTATAAGGGCTTAAATAGGAAGGACAACAGAGGGCCTTACAATTATCACATCTTTTTTTACTATTAACATATCGCTCATTTTGTCACTGGAATTTTAGAAGCCAGGGACCTTGTAATATGGAGAGGGAGCATTGCCAGTCTGTGATCCTGTATTGCCACACTTGTGGCTTCGGAATAAAAGCAGTCTCAAAACACTAAGGTTACTTGCAGTGGGAGTGCTGTTTTTAATGAGCAGTATAAAGAACAAGCCTTTAAAATTAAGGTTGTTTGAAAAATTAATTTGGCAGTGCTGTGAAATCAGTATCCTGTTACTGCTTTTGCACTTTTTGTTCAGGTCTGGATGTTTAGTGAGCTGAATCTAGTGGCAGAGGCAAGTAAACTCCCTTTCCCCTGAACCTCCGGGGTCCTTACAAGAGCAGTGAGGGGGGAAAGCAGCTATTAAGAGAAATTTCAAAGCTTCTATAAAAATAGTCAGAACAATCCTGTTCCATGAATTCTCCTTAAAAACCTGAGAAAGCTCTCTCATTATGATAAATACTGCAGGAAAGGAGAACAGGGAAAGGTGCATTTTTTGGCCACACAGGTAAGGTGGCTTCTACCCAAGTACCATTTTATCATAAGCAAGTCTAATGCCAAATGCCATTATCAAACAGTTAGGGGCCTAAAGTCAGTTAAAAGATATTTTATTAATCTTACTACTAACAGTATTGCTATTACCACTGTTGAATAAGCCAAAGTAACAGGACGTTATGAGGAAACTTAGAAGTACTTAGCCGTGCAAGAAGAAAAAATGCCATCCAGAACCTCAGGGAGCTCTCACTTAGTCTTGAAGGATCTTGGCACAGAGGGCTCACTGCAGGGGCACACTTAGCTTGTGAATCTAAGTACACTTTTCTTAAAAGCCCAGAAAAGGGACATGGTTTGAAATTCATAAGAGAAAATTCAGATACGGAAGAAAACCAAGTTAGCTTGAAAAAGTTTTTCATGAATTAGCAGCAGCTATGCTAGTTACAAATTACATAAATGGCTAATGACATTGCTTGTATATAATGCTCCCTAATCTCATAAATTCACCACAAGCCTAATCACCCACTGTTATGCCACTTGTGAGGTTTTTTAGGCAAACCACATTAAAAACTGCTGTCTCAGAATCACTTGATATGCAGAGAACACAGTTTTACTCAGAGTAATCAGAGGGATTAATTTAATATCTCTAGTAATATATGCGATATTCTTTAACTTATGTCAGTTTAGAAAACCAAAATTGAAAAAAAATTGTTTTGTTTCACATAGTATATACAAAGTCCTTAAAGAAGTATCAGGCTTCTGGACCTAGAATACCTTAGAGTTGAGCTCAGCCCAGGTACTCAGGTATACATGAGGGGAAATTCAGAGAAATTGAAGGACGCAAGTAGGAACTGAGGGTTTCTTATGAACTGCAATCCATGCTTCAGATGCCCAGAACATTAATGACTGGAAGACATGGAAAAACAAGACTAAGAGTCTGAGCAAATGTGCACTGATGAAAGCAGGAACTCAGATCTAAGTGCAGTTAACAAAAAGGAGAGAGCTTTTAAGAAACATTCATTTATCTTACAATATTTATGGAAGAAACATAATTTTATCTCTTAAAAAAAAGAAACACCCCCAAAACCCCCAAAACAAACAAAAAAACCCGAGTGAAATACTTTCTACACTCAGTCTCAGATTTTATTTCATTTCAGTCAGATGCAGAATTCCTTTTTTTTTTCATACCATTGTTGAGTTCCACTGTAAGAGATACCTTGAAAGAATACCTCCTGTAATCGCTGTTTGATATACATTGAAAATCAGGTATCTTGCAAGTGCTGCAAAGCAGAAATCCTTGAATGGTTCATACCAATTAAACCTAATATTTGTTAGAGAATCACAGACTATCCCAAGTGGGAAGAGACCCACAAGGATCATCAAAGTCCAACTCTTACCCTTTGTCTTAGCAAGACACCCCAAGAGTCACACCATGTGCCTGAGAGAATTGTCCAAATACTTCTTGAACTCTCTCAGACTGTGACCACTTCTCTGGAGAGCTGTTCCAGTGCCCAACACCCTCTGGGTGAAGAACCTTTTCCTAATATCCAACCTAAGCTTTTCCTGACACAGCTTCATGCTTTTGCACTTACTCTCATAAGGAAGCTGTAAAACTACTTGATCAGTTTAATCTGTGGGATTTTATTCCTAAACAAAATCTTAGGTAACCAAAATTTACTTATACACCAACAATCTACATCAATGGCACCAACAGATGCCACAATCCAATCTAGTTTTGATAATGAGAAATTTGGTGTATGGTGTCTTTAAAGAACGAGGATAATATTCAGACTACCTCTGTTTACTGTGTAGATTCCAGCTGATTACATCAAGCTAAATCAAACTGACCTTTTGGAAGTACAGGGGGAAAAAAATAATAGCCCAAACTACTATGGAGAAATAATTAGGATTTGAAGAACGGTGATAAAGATGCTTATGGGGAAAATGCTATTTCTAGATGTCATCCAAAGTTCCAAAACTGTTTTCCAATGCTGTGAACTAAAGAAAATGCAAAAAATATTTCTTGAGAAAGAACGTAGATGGTAGAAGAAAAAGGTTCAATGAGCATCTAGTACTCTAGATTAAAACAGCAGTGAGCTATTTGACATAAAACCTGGGAAGAAACCTGGCTGCTATGCTCAGTCATGGTGTATGATGATACCTTTGGAGTAAGACCCAAATGTTTATACTCTTAATTACTTTCTCCCCCACTTACCAAGCATGTACAGGCACAAAAATATAAATGTTTAAGACATTTCATTGTCTTGATTGTATTGTACAAGTTAAACATAAATCAGCTTGTCCAACAGTATTCATTCAAAGACCTCAAAGGCAAATGTAGAAGGAAAAAAGGCATCTGATTATCTTTAATGATGGGGGGTGGGGGAAGCAGTCTAAATCTGTAAAAACCTCTGCTGCAGGTAATGTCATGTCCCATTCCAAGTGTTCTGACACTTTTCTGGCACTGTATTATTTTACAAGAGTTAAGCAGATAATTTCTCTGCACATCTGAATGGTGTTTTTCAAGAATGACAAAATTATAGATGATGCAGATTGTAAAGATTCTGGGACAAGCTACTTTGGACTGATAAATGAGAGGAACCTCTAGATCTGGAGTCAGTTAATCCATTCCTGTTACCTACAAGTAATTGTTCTGGAAAATCTGTCCCTAAATGATGTGCCATAGTACAGTTAGTTGGCCTGTATATTTATGGTAGAGGTAATGTTGCCAGCTGGCTCCAACAAAACCACTGTTCTCTCAGGCTCGGAAAATGGAAAATTCCATACTAGTGAGGAGCTACTGTGGGAGAGATTCCCCTTGTCTTTTCAAGGAGAATGAGATACAGCACAAAGAAAACTACTTTTAACATTTTTTATATGGTCATTCCATAGAGGCTCATATATTGGTGTGGTTGATCTTGATTGGATGCCAGAGGCCCACTGGAGCCACTCCATCACACCCCTTCCTTAACTGGACAGGGGACAGAAAATACAAATAAAGGCTTGTGGGTTTGAGATAAGGAACAGGAAGAAATCACCCAGTAATTGCTGTCACAGGCAAAACAGACTTGACTTGGGAAAATTAATTTAATTTATTACCAATCGAATCAGAGCAGGGTAATGAGAAATTAAATCTTAAAACACCTTTCTTCTACTCCTGCCTTCTTTCCAGGCTCAACTTTACTACTGATTTTCTCTATCTCATCTTCCCAAGAGGCTCAGGGGATGAGGAATGAGGGTTTGGTCAGTTCACCACATTGTGCCTGCCACTCCTTCTTCCACAGGCGGAGGCGTTCTCGTACTTTTCCCCTACTCCAGCATGAGGTCCCTCCATGGGAAGCAGTCCTCCATGAACTGTATCAGCATGAGTCCTTCCACAGGCTGCAGTTCTTCATGTACCTCTCCAGGGTGGGTCCTCTTTCCATAGGGTGCTGTCTTTTGGGAAAACCAATGTTGGTCCTCCATGGGGTCACCAGTCCTACCAGAAAACCTGTTTCAGCATGGGCTGATCTTTCCATGAAGCCACAGCTTCAGCTCCAGGGGTCACAGCCTCCTTCAGGCATCCACCTGCTCCTTCAGGTCCACCTGGTTTGGGGTCCTCCACGGGCTGCAGGCTCCACTGTGAAGTGGCTCCACTGTGGACCGCCGTGGGCTGCAGGGGCACAGCTGCCTCACTGCGGTCTTCATCACAAGTTTCAGGGGAATCTCAGCTCCAGTGTGTGGAGCACATCGTCCCTCTCCTGCATTGACCTTCGTGTCTGCAGGGGTTGGTTCTCTCATATTCTTGCCATTGTCACTGATGGGCTCAGCTTTGGCCAGCAGGAGGTCTGTCTTGGAGCCAGCTGGCATTGACTATGTCAGACACAGGGGAATCATCTGGCCATTTCTTACAGGAGCCATCCCTGCAGGCCCACTGCTACCAAATTCTTGCCACACCCACCCAATACAATTGGGTATCTAGAATACCCACCACCTTTTTCTTCACTTATCCTGCAATTAATCTAATTAATAAAAACAGGTGGATCTATGAAGTTTGTGGCTGTGGTAAATCGCATCAACAGCTTGCCCAAGAAAACTGCAAAGAGTGTCCACTGGGTCGACTTAGCTGCCGACCACAAACTCCTGATTAGGGTGAGACTTTTTAGTCACCCTAGGATGTTTTCATTAATTGTTCATTATTTGGTAATCCTCACCTTCGAATTAGTGTCTTCTTCCCCGCCCCATTGTTACATGTTTAGTCCTGCTAAATCATCCCAAGATGCCTTTCATTAATTGTGCATTGCATGTTAATCGCTATCCCCTGATTGGCTTTCTTTCCCCTGCCCCTTGTTCCATATTCATGTTGCTCTAGAAAGTTCATTGTTCCTTGATTGTTCATTGGTTGTTGGTTATCTGCTCCCACCCCCCTCTACCCCATTGGTTGATGTACTGATCAGTCATTGTTGCTCCTCCCAATTGCTTGTACCCTATTGGTTGATTTCTGTGTAACCCCTCCCCTTTCACTGAGTTTAAAGTCCCTTGTAATGGTCATTCGGGGCTCTTCATTCCCCTGGTTTTCCCCTCGCCACCTCCCCTCAGACCACCGCTGAATAAACCCACCCCTTTTGCGCCCACGAAGAGTCTCTCCTTCGTCTTCTTCTCCTCGGCGCCCTCTCCAACAGCGAGCTGACCATACCCTCGGTGCGCCTACGGCAGCCTGCCCGCATGAAGCCTAATCCGTGCAGCCCCAGCCCGGCGGTGGGAAGTGCTGCGGGACCCCGGCACCAACGAGGCACCCTGCGGGGTAGTCGGGGAGTCACCGTGGCAGAAGTTCTCATTCTGCAGTTTCTTGACAAAAACACATTTAGGGAGTAATTCTCAATCCTGCAGGCTGAGGGCACAATCCCACAAGCATGTGTGCTCCCAAAGACAGGTTTCAAGTTCCACCAATATTCTTTTATCTGAGCTGCCTTCTGAACAGCTGTAAGGACTTAAAAGAATGTAGTTAACTGTCTCAAATCACTGTCAAAGAAGGAACTTCCCATAAAATAAGCTACCACAACAAGAACTTGAGATAGACAGGGATGACACAGCAGGAAGGAGCTAATTTCAGGCCTAGTGGATATTATGGTTTGGTTAGCACCCGGACAAAAATTCCCACTGTGGAAAACTGTGGGCAAGAAAGCAAGTGCTTATACACTTGCCATTTCAAGCTATGGGAATGGCCCCGTGGATAGCTGGGACTTGGACTGTATAAAAGCGGTACCTCCAGAAGAAAGACTCAGGCATCCCCACCTCTGAGAAGACCAAGGTGAAGAAACACCAGCAGGTTGCTACAGGAATCCACGTAGTGGTGATATCTTTGCTTAATATCTCTCTCTCTCTCTCCCTTCCTCTCCTCGCCCCCACTTCCTATTTCTCTCTATCCCTTTATCTCACATTTACTGTTAAATAAAATCTGTACTGTTGGCTTTGCCATATGGTCTCATTTGTACCTTAATTCAGGCAAAGGAATATCTTATAATCAGATCATAACAACTGCAGATTGCAAATGTAATAGTATTCTCCACGAGCTTATAAATCCATTTTTGAATAGCCATGCATTAGCGTGTTCTCACTCCTTAATCACCAGCCTCACCACCAGGCACATTTACACCATATTCACTGCTCCTTTTCTAGGTATTCCTTCAGGTCATTGACTACCTTTTGGAACTTCATCATTTGTGCTGAAGTTCCACATAAATCAGCCAGGAAACTATCACTGAATTTCCCATAGCCATTATTTAAGCCATTTAAAACTAGCTGGGTAAAACATTTGACAGTATGCTGAAGAAAAGTACTAAAGAATGTAATTTCCTGCTGTGGAAGTGGGAGTGATAAGATAAACTAATGTAGCATCTCCATGCCCAATATCCACAGTTTCTTGATCATTAAGGCTCTAAAAGGATGATTAAGACAGCTACTTCACAGCATCACTTGATCTTTTTATTTTTTTCTTTTTTCTTTCTTCTTTCTTTCTTTCTCTTTCTTTCTTTCATTCTCTCTTTCTTTCTCTTTCTCTCTTTATTTTTCTTTTTTTTTAACATTTAGGCTATTAATTTCTCAGTATGATGGCACATTTTTAAAATACTTCTGTTAACAGCAGTCTTTTTTTTAGTGCATCTATCTTCATTAATCTCCATTACTATCTGGTTATATGTCTCTAAAGCACTCAGCTCCTCTGCAGCTCAGAGGGCAATTCACACCATATATCATTTCACACAGTCAGTTATGACATTGCGTTTCTCAAGAGAGAAGGAAAGGGAAAAAGATTCCTGCAGTGAGATTTTCACTTGAATCCCTTTCTGAACATGCAACAGCAACCAGCACACAGTAAATCCATCATCTGGGAGTCAGACTTATTTGTACAGACTGTATTCACAACTGTGTATTTTTTTATATAAAGGAAAAAAAAACTCCAACAAAGATGATAACATTACATTTGAAAACAAAACCAGTATTAAATACTGGTTTTAAATGAGACTTAATACTAAATGGAATTTTCATTTTACAGCTTTGAAAGTTTGAAAAAAGAATATTTACTTTTAAAGATTACCCCCAAATTTTTTTCAAGCATAGTTCTGCAACCTTCCAACTTGCTCTTCCTTTGAATTCTTACTGTTAAATATCATCCATCTTTTTATATTGTTCACTTCTCATTAGAAATATGACTATTGATAAAGTTGTAGAGAAATGTCTCTTAGATAACAGAAACTGATTTTTGATCTTGTGACATATTTTGTATATTCTCATAAAACCTATTGAATATTTCAGATAGAATTGTTTTTGTTTAAGAAATTATACACTAGAATTGATATTTCAATTGTGAATGTTGTATTTATCCTTTTCTTTATAAAATCACCTTAAAAGTTACTGTAACAAAATGTGTGAAACTGACAAATTATTGTAATAAAGACTGAACAACCTGAAACAGGTTGATTTTATTGACTTGTTTATCCTAAAAATGACAAATGTGGAAAAACAACCACAGTTACTCAGCACCAGATCACCATAATCTTGTAATACAACATGAGAGGTTGAAATAAGTGTTTAGTATTTTTCCCTGCTTTCTTATTTCTGCTCCTTCCGTTAAGTCAAGCATTTCAACTGTAAAGAAAGAATTTTTGTGCTGGACAGATATATAGTGTTGGTCACTATTTCAGTCCTCATCACAAGACAAACCATCCATCAGATCTATGGTAGTCACTAGTTTAAGCTACACTCAAGTAAGAAGGCAGAAAGTTATGCATCCATTCCACAACATACAGAAGTTTAAAAATACATTTTAAAAAGTCTAGTGGGGTAGTCCTAGCAGATTTCTTTTGTAAGATAAATGAAAAACGTAACATAAGAAAAGTAGGTACTAATGTTTCTAACTATCAAAGCAGTAAGGCTTTGGAATAACCTTGCACTTAAAGCAGTGGAGAAAACAATGTAAACTGAATTTTGATGATTACTGAGAGGTTTATAACAGGAATAAAAGGATGGTGTGTTCTGCCATAGTGGGTGTGTTCCATTAATTTATTTCTTTCTGTCTTTGCTCTTTGTTATCTTCATGCACTAAATTCCAAGATAGTTTGCTTGAAAGAAAGTGGAAGGTACTTATGGCATGTAAATACCTCACAGAAGACTATACTCAAATATCCTTAACTTTACTTGTGTCTTCAACAGAGTTTTCAGAAATGAACTCCAGGATTTGCATTTAGAAAATAAAACTTAAGACAGAAATAATTGAAAAAAAAAGCAGATGTGGAAACTGTCAAGACTTTGTTAACACAGATCTCACTTAATTTTTATCTCACAGAACTAGATGATCTCTTAAGAAGGAAAAGAGAAGAAATAGTAGACAGAGAGTTCAAGCATATCCAGAGTAAAATGAATGGATACAATATTTTGAAATTTTTAAGAAGTACTTAAGAACTGGGGGGAGGGAGAAGGAAAGAGGAAGAAGAAATGATTGCTAGAGAGGCTATTAATAACAAAATTTGGTTGTTGTGGTTTTTTTCATTACTTTTAACCAGTTTTTGACTGATATCAATGTAAATAAAATATAGAAGGGAAAGAGGAGTTAATTTCTATGTGTATTCACAATATTTTAGTAGTATTATTCATGTAATGATTATAGACAATATGTTAACAATTATACATTTACACGGAATTTCACAATAGAATAGGACAGCTTTTGTTTTCTGCAGAACTCAGGTAAAAGTCAAGGACAAATTCCTCTTCCTCAAA
Source organism: Melanocharis versteri (assembly GCA_013397845.1). Classification (NCBI taxonomy): domain Eukaryota; kingdom Metazoa; phylum Chordata; class Aves; order Passeriformes; family Melanocharitidae; genus Melanocharis; species Melanocharis versteri. The sequence continues at coordinate 81,438 of VZTG01010166.1, forward strand.
CAGGTCTCTTAACTGGGATGATGTCAACCTGATGGTGCTCTGTAACCACTACCAGACCACAAGCAATGTATTTTACCATAGGCCTCAAGGCCAATGGGGACAGTGTCAAAAGCATTTCTTGTTATCATAAGCAATGTTTTTTAGTTAAAATAATATCAAAGATCCACAAGCCACTTAGCTACATCTACAGAAACTAAAGAAAAAGGAAATAAAATTAATTCCCATACTTCTAACTGTTAATGTCAATCTCCTGATTTTTAGTTGCTTAATGAGGGAGAAAATTAATTAGAGATGGTTGTTCTAATATGTGTGGTCATTTTCCATTGCAGATGAATTAGGACAGAACCACTGCTGGTTATTCCTTTTGCTTGTATGTCAGCTCTCCTGAAGAACTGTTATATTGAAGCCTTCAGTTTGTAGGTACTGGTGAACACCTAGATATGACAGCCTGCAAGACCAACTAAAGTCCTGATGCAATCTTGTGATTTTACGCAATTTATAACTAGACCACTAATTATCTCTCATTCCTGCCTGTACTTTTATATGTGTTCCTACTGTACCGTCTGAGGACAGCTAAGGTTTGTTCACATGGCTATCTTGGACACTGCTGTTTACATTCAAAACAATTCTTGTTGAATAGTATTTATACTTGAGGGCTCGCCAGCTAGCCAAAGGGACCATGACAGAAATTTGCCAACCGGGATGTCTTTCCCAGGAAGGCCCTGCACCCTGTGGGGTGCAGGCTGGGGCCAGCAGGGCCAGGGAGCAGCTCTGGGGGATGGAACTGGCCAGCTATGCACATGGGCAGCATTGTCTAGGCACGTGGGTACAAGACAGCCCCAGAGCCTGGGAAGGGATTGGCCCCTCTCTACTGTGTACATCAGACCACATAGCGAATCTCACCCTGCATGCAGGGAAGACATCCACAAACTGGCTGGGGGTAAGAGGAAGCCACCAAGGCCGTGGGGATGAAGCTTTTGCCCTGTGAGGAGAGATTGTAAGGCATAGTGAAGTGATTTTTCTTCCATTCTTATGCCAGGATTGATAAAAACGATGTAATAAAAAAATAATTTGGCTATTATTTTGCACACTTTTTCATGGACATTTAAACACACAGATCCTGAAGGAAACTAAATGACTGAGCTATGTCTGCATGTAATAATAGTGGGAATTTTCAGCAGTATGTTGAAATGTGGATATGACAAAATACAGCTGCAAGTACATTTTTAACACAATTAAAATAGGTGTGGAAGTCACTGAAAATATACTGCTATAATATAAATTTGTCATTTTTTAAAAAATAGCAATTTAAATTAAAATGCAGTTGTGTTTTCTGAAGTTCAAAACAGCCTGTGATATGTACTAATTTTAGCAGATTACCATTTCTGAAACAAGAGAACAGAACTAATATCTGCCCAATACACAACACTTTCCATTTACAGTTCTTTTTCTTTTCTGTCCTTGCTCCTTTTTAAGCAATTTCATTAAAGCTAATTCATCTTGTTGTTGGATTTTTAAATCTCGACAAGCAAGTGATTTTAAATTACTAATTGAAAAATCACTCGCTATTACTGACAATGCTACATCAAAGGTCTATTTTGGATATCAGGTTTCCAACAAATTCACCAGCTTAATACAAAGGAATAAAATACACTTATTTTTGTTTGTTCGTTTGTTTATGTGTTTGTTTCCTTTTTTTTTTTTAGGGGGAGAAAAGGGGACAGAATCAAGAAATAAAAAGGTCATAGAACTGCTTCCAGAATCAATCACTCCCATGTTTTCTTCTCTGTATGTTAAAACCAAAAGGAGAAAAAAATGTTGCAGACATATGCCAAACTCTATGAATTCCACTTAACTATACAGCAATCATGTAATTTCTAAATAAGCATAGATTATCCAATATCCCTCACAGGTCCTTAGGCACATTTCTTAATATAGATTAAATATATATTAATATATATACATTTCTTAATGTATATTAAAAATAATAAATTAGATTGGTTTAGACTCATATACAGAATGGAATCTGCAACCTATTTTGTCACAATTCCAGTTTCAATCATAGTGAACTGAAAAAAAAAGTTTATTTCTGATTAAGATAACACATGATGTTATCAGCAATGCATGCAGGAATAACAGCACACCTTTCTTGCAATACAAAAATGCAACAGATTTTTTTTGCACAGGATGGGAAAGAAGTAAAAATTCTCATTGTGTAGAAAACAGCATCTAGAATTTTCAGTAGCAAGTGAAGGAACTGACTCTGGCTACACATTAAATCCATCTTTTGCTACCTATGAATTCTCAATAAAATTCTTGGCCCAGGTCCTAGCCCAGAAGCTGCACAGTGGGAAGGGTATACAGCATCTGAAAACTGAAGTCAGTGCATGGAGAATGGTCAGCAGATCTATTTCTGTGATAATGACAGCACAAGGAAAACTTATCTCTGCACAAAAAAGGGGGTAGGTACTACACTGAAAAATTAATTCCTTGAAGGATAATACCCCACCCATCCTTTTCGCCCAAACCTCACTATCTTCTGATTCTAGTGGAGATCCACTCCTATCTTCATCATAAATAGGAATTATAATTAATACCTATCACAGTACATTCACATTCAGAAAATAATATTTTTTTCAGAGCCCACATTAATCCAGCAGAGGAAGAGAGAAGAAACATTGCTACTGAAGGAGGTCAGGTAAGGATGACACCGAGTGAAAACCTACATGGCACAGAAATAAACTTCCCATTCAAACAGTAATATCTCTGCAGAATGAGAAATAGGAAAGACTTTTTGGATAAGATGTCGTAAGCATAAAAGATTGTACAAAATGAGGCAAAAAATTAATTCATTTATTTTGAAAGCACACTCAAGTAACAGCCTCTGTGTAGCAGAAAAAATATTACAGTGGATTGTCATTTCAAGGTTGGATGTTATATGTCCTATATCCTGTAACAGATTCTTTCTGATAAACCTGCTGTTCAGACTCTACCAAAAATCTTGCTTCCCCAAAACTCTGCAAAAATCTGGTATGACCAGACTGACAAACATCTTGTTATAAGTTCAGTGGAGTACAGCCAACCTATTTGGATTCAGGCCTGCACTGCCAGTCTGAAAGTTAAAAGGAAGAGAAGCCATGGAAACCACAGAAGAACAAAAAAAAAAAGACTTGAAGGTAACCTTCAAATAATAATTTAGTAAGAATATTATGGAATATTAATTAAAAATGCCAACAAATTAAACACATTAATTATGATGTAAAAATTGCAATATGTAGCAATTTTTTTTACTGAAACCACGTTGTGCTTATTGATACTGCAATGGAGGACAAGCAACTCTGGATTTATTCTGATTCTGTGGTCATCCATTCTTAGGTATTCAAGTATTTACAATTCTAAATCTAGATATTAGAAGCAGACTAAACATGACAGTACCGTTCTCCAAGTAAGCACTTGATTCTGACCTGGGTTTATTCAGGTCTGCAAACCCACTTGTTGATTTCTTTATGTAAGCATGGAAATATATGATCTTTGTTGATAGGTATGCTTGTACAAAGCCATTTAAAAAAATTGTGTGTTCTTTAATATCATCATTGTGAGCTTTATGGCAACCATGAGATGAAGATCACAGAAACATATTAACAACCTCAGTAAATAAATACATAAGTAATTAAATAATAAAACAAGCAAATTAAAAGAAAAGGAAAGGAGACCTAGAGAAACATATTTTCTGGCACTCGCAATGAAAACATTAGAATCCAAGCCTTCTGATCATTGGTGTAAACTTTATAAGCATAGGTGCATTTTGCTGACACTATAATTACTGCACAGTTCAGGAGCAGGAGTTTCCAAAACCCTTTGGCAGTGTCCTAGGCCAGAAGGAACTTAATAAATCAGGCCAGGCTATGGCCCACATGACAGCTAGGAAATACACAGGCATACAGACTTACTTTTAGGTCCGAAAACTAAATTTAGACTCTGAACCCAGACAGTGATTTTTCAGTAGTACACTTTTTCTAGGAATAATACTCTTGCATAATTTTGTGTGACCCAAAAAGGAAGAAGCTTAAGCATTTCTAACATTCTCTAATCCCTTCAGTGTGTTAACTCCCTTAGACAGTTAAAGCTCCCTAGGCTGGATTGTCCAGCCGTCATGCTTAGGAGGCAGCCTGGGCCCTAGTGAATGAGCACTGTCCTTTCATTTATAGTGACGCTGAGAGGCATTAAGCAGGGTTGGGGGACAGCAGGCAGAGTCTCTAGAAATGTGAGAGGCAATGCTGATCAAAAGTTCTGTCTGTATTCACTGCAGCTAAGAAAGCCCTGTACACGTTGAAAGCAAGAGAAGAGCTCTTGAAAAGCCTGTGATCCTAAAGATATCTCAGGCTATAGTTCATAAGACTCTTTGTAACCACTGAAGGCAAAGCTGAAAGAATAATCTGTAAATTGTTCCTCTAGTCTGTTTCAAACAATTGATTAGTGAGCATTTGCTAAGTCTACATTACTTCAGACTGTTGAGACCTGTGTTGCAAACATGGAGTCTACATAGGCATATTCACACAACAAAGGGGTCCACATATCTCCACATATGGCATGTATATTATATATTCACAAAGAAAGAAAACTAACTAACATTAAAGATATACCAGCCCTCATACGGAATTACAAAAGTGTGAGGAATGGTAAATTTGCAAACACCGAAAGCGATGCAATCACAGTTTTTACCAGCATGATCAGTTAATATTTGTAACGCAGGAAGTCGCAAACATTTGCACAGCAGTAGAAAGAGGTATTCTCAGTCAAGGATGTAGTCTAAGTCCAACAAAAAGGAGTACCTTCCTACAAAATATTTAAATGAGTTATTCATTTCATCATCAGCAGCTGTTAAAAGATTATTATAGCTCTTTACACTCATGTTTCGCCTTCTGTAGAATAAGGTGAAGTTCATGATCTCAGGTGGAAGAGGGAGTTTGGAATATCTCAGGTCAGTATCCTGTTTTTCTTGCTAGAGACCTTTTGTATTACTCTTTCATCTACTTGATGCTTACCCTTCACCTGTTGTTGTTAGTTAATTAATTCCATACAATCTATTATATAAATTCTGCCAATTATATAAAAAAGAGAAGTTGCTCATTTTAATGAAGTGACATGTTATGTCACTTCAGTGATGTTGAGTGTTTGCTTTGAAAAGCTAGACTTATACATATTTTGATTGTAATAACGATTCTAAACTAATTTTCTTATTGAACTAATTACACTATGTTTCAAAAGACTTCTATTAAAATGCACAGACGCTAGATTTCCACACATAGAGAGCATTCATATATTGTATTAGTGCAAAACAAGCTACTAGCTTTTTGAATTATGCTCACATAAGGTGGAAACAGTGTAATGAAAAAAGAGCTTCCAGTACTTCAGTGAGGCAAACAGAAAAGCTATTTAATCTGATAGACTCTAGGAAAATTTTCAGTTGTAGGAAAGTGTTATCTGGAACAGATATGCATAAATTTAACTCTGTTTCATTACTGTGGTAGATCAGTGTTCCATGTCATGACACAAACAATGGCTTGGTTGTATTACGATTTTTCATCTTCCTAATGTGGGCAAGGCTTACAACTCAGTCTTTCTAAAAATGGCTTCCTTTTCTCCTGTCTCAACACCAGCACCCGATTCAGTCATGGGACAGTTTTGGCAGCTGTGGGACCTGGATTCAAGGCTTTGGAATGTAATTTTTAATTTTTTTTTTATGAGTACTGGTGCATTGACTGGCTTTCTAAAAGAAAAATATAGGAACAGTCAGGGATCCAAAAACTCAACGGTCATGCTTCTATTTTTAAATGGATGTAAATATTATTATTAAGAGGCAGTCAGAAAGATGGACAAGAGTGTATTCAGATACTTTGGTATCTGAGTACTAGTAGACATTTAGATATAAGGAAAGTGGCAAATGCCAGTGGTCCATTCTAACTTTTGTTTTAGATGATCCACAGATCTCTGAACATCATTAATACTTTCCCTTTTAAAAGCAGGTAAGCATTTAAGACAAAAACCTTTATCTTAAGGCAATTTCATCTGGAGGAAAAAAGTAGCAATTATTAAAAATATAACCTGAGAAACATTCCAAAACACTTGTGATTTGGATCTCTCTGAGGGGATTACTTTCCAGAGAAAATAACAAAAAATCTTAAATAATCTTAAATAATTCCTGGTCTCTGGGAGCAAATGAAAATACAGACAGCTCTGCTTTATACTCCAAAATACTCAGGTCAATATTATAGTTTTTCCAGGACAAAATAATGATTTTCAAGTAATTGGATCATCAACAGCATACATAGGACTGTCTTAACTTTTACCAGAGAGATCTTTCACCTACAAAAAGCAAATACAAGGTAAGGGTAGTCAGAAGAGAGCTCCTCCTATCATCCAAGGATTTGTCTTTATCTGTCGTGTCAGCAGCTGCATGGGGCGGGGCCTGTAATGCCTAAGGTCTGGTGATTTCCTGTCCATGAGGAGCTCAAATCTGGATTCTGCAGCATCATTTTATAACCATTTAGAGATACGTGATTTTTAGCTGAGAAGCTTGGAAATTCCTTAGTCAACAGGATGAGGATCCTCTACTGTTACATATAATATATTTATAGTACAATGCACTATTACACATAAATAAGTCAGAGTACAAAGAAAAAAGAAGTATGGCTCAAAAATAGAATAAATAAAATGTTCATGATATTTATATTCTGAAAATTAACCTGCCCATCTAAAATGCACAAGCAATAAATTCTAAATTTCAGAATCAACTGGGAAAGAAATTTAGATATACATCTAGGTTTTCTTCATGTTTTACAGGGCTTGCCTTTCTTCTTACTTCATAATGATGTAGAGAAATTCTAGTCAATAACTTTATCTCAGAATCAGACTTCAGCACAGAAAACTTTGGATTTAATCTGAGGTTTTAAACATTTGCTCAGTTAATCAGATACTTTTTATAGAGTTACCTCAGAATTCCTGAATATCCAAAAGTATCATTCCTGACTTGCAGGAACACATAAATAGGGAGTTCCCCAAAAATGTAGGAGTATAATCCTTCCGATATTCTTTAAACTAGGAATTTCCTGAACCTGAAGTTTTCTGTCTAAATCCATTACATTTTATATTAATTTCCCCAAGTTCTTAAATTATTTTCAATATTTTTTCCAGAAGAAGTAGGAAAAACACCATAATTTAGGAATTGTGAAATATACCTCAGAGGCTTCCTTTGAATAATTTTGTTAGTGTAATCTCAGCTATTGACTTTGAACAAGACAGAAAATGATAAAAAATATAAACCCTCCCCTGGCTTCTAATAATTTTCTCCCTGACAAAAATGATGATGGAGCTACACCAACAAGCTTGGGGTTTAGCACTTATATTGAAAAAGAAAATAAGAAAATATGACTATAGTATTAAGAGGCTAAATCATGTTTTCTCCAAAGTTTGAAATATAATTGAAAGATAAGGAAAGCATTTCTGTGAGTCATTTCAATGACGAAGATTAAGCCTTTACATAGGAAGCTTATTTTTCATTGGACTGAATATCACAATCCAAGAAATTTTGGCTAACCTGTACTTTTTAACACAATCTTGCAAACAATTGCTTAAAACTGCTTTACAAGCAGGTAGTGTATTTTCTCACTAAGCATCTTTACTTTAGTAACTGGTTACTAGAAAAAAAAAGCTCTTTTGATCTCTCCAGCTTTTGCTGAGAATTGCCAGGCGTTACTATAGCATCATTGTCAACAGTTTTTAATGCATAGGCCCAGAAAGATATGTAAGTCTGCTCACTGATTGTGGCCGTTATCTCATACTATTAAAGACTTATGTGGTGCCTCTGGAAGTACGTATCTTCACCCAAACAGTTGTGGAGTTATGGGGATATTACTTTTCAACATCAGAAGTGAATCAACCATTTTGGATGCTCCCTGCTACCCACAAAAATAGTGGTAACATGGTCTTTTTTAGAGGAGTGAAGATGCATACTTCAGAGAATAAGTTAAAAATATGAATCACCGGCCTGAATTTTCTCAGAAAGTGTCAAGTCAGTTCATGTCTTCATCACGGGAAAATAAAAAATTTAACGACTTTTTAAGACACTAGCTCTCCATCTTTCACTGAAGCTCTGTGTGCACACCAGGTTTGAAAAGATGCAAACAGAAAAGCCTACCTTATGTAAGTCACAGGACTTCTAAGAAGAACCAGAGTGGGAGATTTACTGGGGAAAAGAGGCTATTTGTGTTTCATTTGTCAGAAAAACGATTTTACATAGGTTTTCTCATTAGATACACCATTATCTCACTGGCAATTACAGGAAAGAAAGAATTGGTGCCATGAATTAAGAATGATTGATCCTGAAATACAGTTTGTGCTTTTCTTTTCTGGAAAATTGTACTCTATATCTGCTTCTGTAACAATTTGTGTATCACTCCAGTTGAGTCACTTGTAGCATTTTGTTGGATACCTTAATAATCATGTACTTTGATTTGTAGATGACTTACCTGTTATCCGTAGCTTGACAGACAAAGATGCTGAGCAGTCAGGATTGCATTTGAGGTCAATAGTCCCCCCCCTCAACTTAGTGCTGTGTCATGTGAGGTAAATTGAAAAAAAAAAAGGGTTCTTATGTCTCAGAGCACTCAAGAAAAGTAGATGCTTTTGACCTAATGTCTATGAACCTTTGAATCTACATGCATAAAATAGGAACAATATCCTGTATATGCTATGGAGATTTTGTAAAACCAATTCACTAGTATTTATGAAGCAGAAATTTGGAGTAAGTGCTGAAGAAAAGCCTGGTTGAAACTAGTGCTTGTCCTTGAAGTAGACTACATAGCTCAGAGTGAACAAGTCACACACATTTAAAATATTTCACAAATTTTGAAAAGTTATTTCAAGTTCTTCCATACTACCTTTTTCCTGCCAAATCAGTCATGCAGAAAAAACATTATGTGCTTCAGTAGCAGAAGATAGTATTACAGAGAGATGAGGTTGGTAAAGAAGTTCTTTAAGTCATATATAAATGTAGATTGCAAAGTCATATTTTCTGGGCACTATTCAGTGTAGCTGTGTTCTCAAGCACTCCTGACTGCACAGAAAGATCATAGGAATGTCACAGGATCCTTGTGAAAGTAATTTTAAAAAATTACACTGCCTTGAAGTGAAATCTATGAATATTTTGCAGAGTACTTTCTGCTTGTGTGAACATAAAAAACTTATAAACATGCATACAACCAGCACAACTCAGAAAAACAACAATTCACTGGTACCAGTACTGACAGAATTGTAATAAAGTGCCATTTTCTTCTCTGGACCACAGAAAAGAAATGGTTTTAAAGAAGAACATTACGGGCATTCCGGCAGCAAAGCAATTGCTTGATAAAATCCTGAACTGCTGTAAAATTACCCAAAATGGTAGAATAAAGTGTTGATTATGATTGATCTGAAATTTCTTTTAGCAATAGTAAAGCATTAAGGACAACTTGTCTGAGAGCAGATGGGTGGCAAAAACACAGTGGATTGCTTAATACCTTCACTACTTTTGTTAACTGGTTTCTTTGACTTGAGCAATAAGACTTATCAAAAGACTGTTCTTCTGAAGTCCTAGCTCTACACACTCCCACCAATGATAATTGGGTAAAATTCCCTCATGGGCAAAGAAAGATAATCAAAGAAAGGTAAAACTTGATTGAAAATAGGCTAAGCACGGCTGTGCCAACACAAATTTCTAGAGTCTCTCTATCCTACAGAGTAAATAAATACTCAATTCTATAAAGTATTTAATCCCTAAAATACATCACCAATTCATTGTTATATCAGATGCTAATGCGCCACTGCTTCAGTTAAACCACAGTCTTTTAGACACCAAGATGTATCAGCCCTTGAAAATGTCAGACCAAAAGTTTACAAAATCACAGAATAGGTAAAACTTAAAGTCAAAATGGGTCATCTGGTTCAACCCAAGCAGGGTCATCCCAGAGCACATTGCACAGGATTGTGTCCAGATGGCTCTTGAATATCTCCAGGGAGACTCTCAAACTTCTCTGGGCAACCTGTTCCAGTGCTCGGTCACTGCACAGTAAAGAAGTTCCTCCTCATGTTCAGGCGGAGCTTCCTGTGTGTCGGTTTCTGCCCGTTGCCTCTTCTCCTGTTGCTTGGCACCACTGAGCAGAGCCTGGATCCATCCACTGATGCCCTTCCTTTAGATACTTGCATGTATTAATGAGGTCCCCTCTCAGTCGTCTCTTAAGGCTGAACAGGGCCAGCTCCCTCAGCCTTTCCTTGTAAAGAGAGATAGCCTAGTCTCTTAATCATCTTGGTAGGGCAAACTTGCTGCAGTTTAAAATCAGCTGGCTTGTTTCATTTCATATCAAAGCCTGATTAAGCATGACTCCCAAGTTATTTACTTCTACATTCTTTTCTTTAAAAGTATCAGCTGCTAGACAACATGAAATCTTTCAGACTTGAAATAAATACCTTGCCAGGCATATACAGAAGAAAGTGAAAATATATTTTTCATAAAACTGTTTTCCCTGTTTGTTAGATTTCTTGGTATATTTAATAAAATTATTCCTTTCACAGCATTTTTTTACATAACCTATAAATTTATCTTTACTCATTCATATTTAATAAAAAAATAATCTCCCTTTGCATGTACAAAGCAAAAAATGGTAACAACTTAGAGTGCTAAAATTCTGAACAAGAAAAATTACCATTAGAAAGCAAAAGACCAATCTGTGTGTCTTTTGAAAAAGTTTGTCTTTAAATAATGAAACCTCATATGCATTGACACCCATGAACCCTCTCTATGAACAAGTCTTTATTTACATGGAATTTACAATATTTTTAGGGTAACGTTTTTATGTTAAAAAATCTATTTTGTTACTTTCCATAGATTAGTGAAGCAGAATGAAAGACCTATCACAAAAATCTCTATTTCTGCAATAATTTCTTATAAAATGTTTTGGAATAATAGAAGATTCCTACCGGGTCTTCTGTTTTGTGGTTGTTCAGCAAATCAGACAGGAAATCATCATGAAGACTTTCTCTCCGAATCAATGTAAATTCACGTAGGAAAACTGCTCCTTGATTTTGGTCTCCAAAAACCTAGAAGGAAAACATGATATTAGGAAATGCAAAATTTTAATTCTGTCGAAGACATGAACCTAATATCCAGAAAAATATGACTGGAAGATTAAAAGGCCAGTTAAAGGTCCTCTGTCTTCCACTACCACACTTATTCTAACCAGACAGCATTGCCATTAATGACAACACTGACATGCATTTAAAGAATGTCAGTAAGTTTATAAATAATTTCCATTTACATGAAATTCTTTTGTGAAAGAAGTTTCTATATTGTTATTTACATCTATGGTTTATAAGATAGTTAATGTTTAAAAACTCTTTAGCTAAATGAGTTAATATTTAAATTGCATTTTTACTTTATGAAACAGATCATGTTTGTCCAGCATTTTGACTGCTCTATCATAAGATAGAGCTTAAAACTTTGAAGGGACAGAAAATATTTATTTGTAAGTACTTCGGCTAGCAAACTCCAATATGCACATTCATTCAAAATAATTTAAACTAACTTTGTATCTATTGTTTTTAGGAATATATATGTTACCTGAGAAAAATGTTGTTTCTTCTAGTGATTGACTAACCATTTAATATCAAAATGTCCTAGGTGCAATTATGACATTTTTACAGATTTTAGAAATAAATAATGAAAACAATTTCACATCATTCTTCAAGCTCTCACACCCATTTTTTCTTTGGTTGTTCAAGCCAAAGAAATTTGTTTAGGTACAACATAAATTTAAAGTGTTGGAAACCATTGAAATATCACGGAGGCTTTTGGAACATGTCAGAACATTGTTGTTTCATTAGACTGACTCTAAAGAATTCTACTACACGTGAAATAGCCATAAAGGTTGTTAACAAACAGGAACAGGGACTATATTGTCTCTGGAAATCTAGTAGATTTTTCAGCTACCAGGACTTCACAACATATTTGGAAGGCCATTCAGTGTGAGAGAACAGTATGTTTTATCAAAATGACTAAGTGAGAATACTTTATTTGACAACAGCAACCACAACACTAGTGTGAATTAGGCAAAGGCAACTACCGTAAATAATTTATTTATATGAGAATCTGATTTATGTTTCAGAAAAGAATCTTTTTCTGTTTCTCCATCACAGAGACGGATACTATATAAGATACTATAATATACTATAATGAGGAACAGTAGATACAGCATTTCCTCACTAAGATAAGCACCGTACTTATAAATGGACTGTTATTACTCACAAGAGCTGCAATTACATTTTACTTAGAAGAAAGTCCCTCGTCTGCTGTTTTTATTATGACTATTTCTTCTCTTCATCTTTCAGTATGGCCAGGTGCCATAGTTAAGTTGTGTCTACTTATTCTAGCCGAGAAGTTCAAAGAGCCTGTGAGTACCACGATGTTGTAGTGTCCAGTGGGACAATGAAGCACAGATTTGCTTTCCACTCCCTCTAAAGGAGTTGGTATTGCTTTTTGGGAGGAGGAAGTCCTCCCTGCCAGCTAGGGACCAAGATCAGAGCTTCTGTAAAGCTAGGGCAATTATAATGGACTGACTAGAAGAAGATCTAATTAACTTATGGGGGGGAGGTGGGAATATCTTTCTATGAAGTGGGTAATGGGAAGAGTTAAGAGTCCCTGAATCCAAACTATATGCTCCTAAATATAATAGACCTTTTCTTTGATGTAAAATTCTTGCCTCTAGTAGTGAAATAGAGGGCACCTAATTCTTCTGGTTGCTTTGAGATCCTCTACTGTAAATTTTAAGTTTAAAAAAAAGGAACACAAGAATAAAAAAAAGAGAGAACATCCCATAAAAGGAATAGTTTTACAGGAGTAGAGTTTTAAAATTTACAGTTAGCTTCCCATCTTGTAGATAACATTGAAAGATACACCCACTGATTTTATTGTTATATTATTGAGTCATAGCAATGAAGAATCCCCAGGGTTGTCTGAGGAAGAAACAGGCATGTGCCCCAAAGAAAAAGAAGCTTTGTTACAGACACGTATTCTTTTTGGACAAATCTTTATCTTACAAATAAAAATCTTCTTGAAATAGCTCATAATTCATAAAAATATTTCAACTCAAGATTGGCAAAAACTATTCAAACAGTAAAAGTAATTTCAAGAAAGGAGATCTTTTATTTTACTTTGAAATAATAGTATCTACTTGTGATTTTAAACATTTGCAATCAGTAAATCTAATGATAAAATTATAAAATCATAGAATTGTTCAAGTCAGCAAATATCTTTAAGATCATCTGGTCCAACTTTTAATCCAGCACTGCCAAGTCCACCACTAAACCAAGTCCCTAAGTGCTACATCTACTTGTCTTTTAAATACCTCCGGGGATGGTGACTCAACCATGTCCCTGGGTAGCCAGTTCCAATGCTTGTCAACTTTTTCCGTAATGAATTTTTCCTAATATCTAATCTAAGCCTTCCCTGGCAAAACCTGAGGCCATTCCCTCTTATCCTATTGCTTGTTATCCTGGGAAAGAGAAAAGACTGAGACTCCTTTTCTCCAGGCTAAATATCCTCAGCTACCCTAACCCTTTCCTCATAAGACTTGTGCTCCAGACCCTTCACCATCTCCATTGCCCATCTCTGGACACACTCCAGCATCGCAGTGTCCTTCCTGTCACAAAGGACCAAAAACTGATCACAGGATTCAAGGTGAGGCCTCACCATTGCCAAGTACAGGGGGACAATCACTTCCCTGGTCCTGCTGGCCACACTATTGCTGACACCAGCCAGGATGCCTCTGGACTTCTTGGCCACCTGGGCACAGCTGGCTCATGTTCAGCTGCTGTCAGTCACTTCCCCCAGGTCCTTTTCCTGTGGGCAGCTTTCCAGCCCCTCTGTGCCCAGCCTGTGGCACTGCCTGGGGTTGTTGTGACCCAAGCGCAGGACACGACACAAGGCCTTGTTGAACATCATACCATTGGCCTTGTCCCATCAACCCAGCCTGTCCAGATCCTTGTGTTACTAATTTCAGAAGTCAAATTACAAACGATGTAAAGAGTCACTTCTTCACCAATGATTCACCTTCCTATTTTGCTTATTTTCTTCCTATAAAAATATACCCAGATTCAGAAAATTCTTTTCCTTATAAGAGCAGTCAGCTTGCTGTTACTAAAATTCCAATCTGTTTTCAAAATTAATGAGATCTTTTGATAAAGAATGCATATGCAAGATCAAAAATCTCAATAAGTTATTGCTAATCTTTGGAAATTAACTGTCTACCATATCTACATTAATGCTCTGACTACTTCTAATTACGTATGTGGGAAGGAGGTGTCAGAGGCACTATTCCAAAAGAAGGGACATAGCTAAGTAGTAGCTCTGCCAAAAAAAGTAGTAAAAAAAAAAGATACTGGGATCCTGAAGATGAAGGAAGATGAGAAATAAAAAAAAAAAAAAACAAACAGAAGAGCAGTAATGAAAGAATGATTTATTTTTCTTTTAATTTAGTAAATATTAATGATAAAGTCTTGAAAAAATTAAGAAGACTGAACATATGTGGTCATCTAAAGAAGGTTATTCTCTCCTGATTCATATAATATACTTTTCTGCTTTGAGTAGTAGTTCACTCTGGTTTTGCTTTAACTTATACATCCTCTGACAAAACTTACTTCAAGTAGAATATGGTCATCCTTACTGAGAGAGCTGGAATCAATCCATTAAAGATGAGTGTCAGTAAATTGGAATAATGTCCTGAAAGACTGTTTTCCATTTTTCAAGTTTTCCTTTAAGTCTTGGCTACATATATATGACCATTTCATTCTCTCAGGAAAACTATTTTCTTCATAACACAGCCATCATACCTCTCATCTATCTTCATTCCGTTTATGATGAGACAAGCTTAGAAAATACCTCAAAAAATAACCCAAAGTAGCCTTTCTTAAGAAGTGAGCAAACCAAACAAAGAAACAGTGGCCTGACAGAAATCCAACCTTTAGCAGCAGCAGTCATAAGTATCAATACGTGACTTTTCAAGAATTTGCAAACAACATTGTAAATGAGGTTTCACTAAAGCACATGAAAATGAAAGGCATATAATTGAAGTGTCTAAGCATGAGGAAGATATCTGGGTATTCAGTTGCTCAACTGATATTGCAAAGGAGCCTTTTATGAAATTGATATGAGGTAAAATTCCTGCAAACACCTAAGCAATAATGTTTTTCTCATTTTAGCTCAGTTTCTATCTCTCTTAAATAAATGCAAAACATTAATTGTTCTATTAGATCCAGTGGTGTGAGTCCATATGGCAGAAATCTTTGAGGAATCAGGTTTACTAATATATAATTAGAAAATAAAAGACCCAACACAAAACAGAGGATGAAAGGAGCTATCCCAGCCAACGCAGTCTAAGTTTTCTTGCACTTTGTTACTGTCACACTGTGGAACTAGCTTCATTAATTTTGCTCTTACCAGCAATAAAGTAAACTACTAATAATTATTGTTACCAAGGTGTAATAGTAATATTTTGCTGAATTCTCAAGGCATAAGAATAACAACACAGGCCTGCAATCTGATGCAAATAATCATGGTACCTTTGATATCACCTTTCTCAGTACAGAGGAGGAATTTCAAAGTACCTCACTCACAAAGCAGAAATATCAAATGTGACCTCAAATATTTATAATTAACCATTTAGGCACATTCCAGGAGTAGTTTCAAGGTGACAGTTGCTCTGTTAAAGCTTTTTATATTTTGTATATTTGAAGTCTAAAGCACACAGAAAATTATCACTAGTATCAAAACTAGAGGCAAAAAAATTGTACCGGTTTATTAAAAATATCTCTTCTGACAAATTGTTTAAAAAAATCAGATTCTTTAAGTTTTCTTTTTTTTACCAAGAGGCCTACAGTGTTTTGACAATGAGAAGAATGATTACTTTGCTGACTAGCAGTATGAATCTCTTGATTTTCTTGACAGAAACAAATTAAAACAGGAAACATGACAGAATTTAAGGTATTAAATATCAGAAAGGGTAGCCAGTGACATTTATAGTGAGAGATGAGGAACGCAGGCTTTCAACAAACCAGTTATTGTACTGCACTCCAAACACCATAACAACATGTGCATATATTTCAACTCTGAATTACTCTCCATAAAACCTAACAACAACATTCCACTTTACTGCCCACACTTCCAAGACAAAGAGTGCCGCACTTTTATGTGGATGACAAGACTTTTACTGCATCCTTCAGCCCCGCCAATCATGCAAGAAGGAAAGGCATCCCAGAAGAGTCAAAGATGTGTGTAAGTAGCTGCTAGCTGTCAAATAAACTTGATTCCTACCATTGTTGCCTCAAGAAATGGTTTAACAAAATCTCGTAGGGAATTCTGAAATAAGAAAATTATTATCATTGCCTTTAATCTGCCACAGTTTTGTGCTGCAATGTTGATCCAAATTTTCTTTTTCTTTATTCTCCAAAATTAAATTAGAAGAGGGGTAGGTAGAGGGGGGTACAAGTCCAATACCAGGTTCCAAATTCAGAAGCAATTATAGTCTGGCTCCAAATCTAAATTCTGAAAGCTGTTTGTCTTTACCAAAGTTCATGTAAGAATTTAAAATATGCGGAAACATTACTGCCCAATTCTGCCACTGTTAATCATTCTGAACAGTTCTCATTCTTCCATGGAGACCCAAAAAGATATGCACAATTTAAAATCTATTCTGCATGTCACCTTCTGGGAATTTCTTGCATATGACCACACTATGTTTTTAAGAAAAATATATCCTAAAGGAGATACTACCCTACTTAATTAAGGACATCATTCTCCAAGTGCTATGTTTTCTTATTATATGTTTCAGAAGCTTTCAAAATTTTCCAAATGAATTTTCTAAGTCCCCATAGAGAAATATGCAGATTCAGGTGAACAGAGAGACTGTGTCAATGCATTTGTAAAAGAGTTTAAAATTTGAAGTGTTTGCTGTCATGGAATCAACTCTTGCTTTAAACCAAAGATTAGAAGAATCCATGTGAGAGATAAGGTAGAATCCAAAGTAAAAATCTGATATTTAGACAGAGGTAGCAACAGCTCTAGCTTAGATTTTTCTTTCTCTTTCACCATTTCTGTCTCAAAGATTGGACCCTAGAGCTGTGAAGATGACTGTTCTCCCCATGGAAAATCTCTTCCCTTCCATGAAATTTAATTTTCTTGTATTAGTTCAAGCAAATGGTTTTATTGCTAAAACAACAACAAGGACAAAACAATAAAGCTTTTATTTTTCTTTCATTTTTATGAGGTTTGACAAGACGATGTGTTTCATAGTGGCCTAGAGGCCACTGTTGGAAAGTTAAAGAAAATTGTGGGCTGTTTTAATAAATCATCCACACGTGATGGCATTAAGCTCCCAGAGCTTAATGCCCAGTGACAGTCCCAGCGCATAGTCCTGTGACAAATGTGCTCATGTGAGTATAGATAGTTTTCATATGAGCCTCTCCATTACAGGTATGCTGGACAGTCACTCTCTGTTATTGGTATACAGAAAATGTTTATTACCACGTGGGAAGGCAGAAGAAAACTCAGGTGATTGTACACACAACTCTCAGGCAGTCACAGTGAATAGAGAGGGCACAAGAAACTAGTCAGATTCTCAGCATATTAACTGTGGTCAGTTCTTCACCTTCAATTCTTTATTACCCTTGGCAAATATTCAGCACCTCTGCTGAAGGTGGAAGAGACTGTCCCACGCCTAAGCTCACTGCTGTCAGTATATTTTTTTCTGTCTTTCCTGTAAGTAAGGTTTGAAGAGAAGTTCTCTTCGTTCATGCAGAATTCTTTTTTTAAGGTAACCTTTAGAGGTTAGTTTCACAGCTTTTCTTTTCACAGGTAGATAATAGCTCCTACTTGCCTTACAACCCTTAGATTTTATGGATTGCATGCCCTGGGCAGGAAAAGTTATGAGAGAAACAAACAAACAAAAAAACAAACAAACAAGTCTTCACCTCTGTGGAAAACAATCTTTTCCTGAGACCTGATTATCAACAATATTGCTTTCTGATTCCAGTCTTTCCAAACAGTGATGAAATTATAGTTTCTGAATTAACAGCCATTCTCTTAGGAAATTGGCTACTGTTTGTACTGGGTTTGCAGGTTTAGAATTTTTAAAGACAGAAGGACGTTCTTGTTTGGCTTCTCTGAAGGTACTCACATGGTGCCTTAAAATACTAGCCTAAATAGCAATGTATTTCCCAGGGGAATGTTTTATTCAACAGAGAAATGTTCCCACCGGAAATCTTTTTTCTAGTCTTGAAATATATTTAATCTTTTTTTCTTTCCTCCTTGCCTTTCCACAGAGACAGAATTCATTATTATCTTAATGGTAATGTCCTGACTTCTTTTAAAGCTCTGTGAAGGAAATGTGGGTTTGTGCTAATTATTTTCAGTTCTTAAACAACCACAATAGCAGAGTCTGGTTAATGTTTTCATTGAAAGAATTATTTAAGCTCCATTTCAGTCTCTCATTATAAATGAACAAAAGAAACAAAGTGATTTGCACTCAAGAATTACAGCTTGAAGTGTCCCTCAGACAAAACCACCAGCTACTAACATCTTCGACAGACATTAGCAATGACGGGGATAAATTCGTAAAGCATGCACACGCCTACACTTGACCCACAGTGTACCAACAAGAGAGAAAGCCAATATGGCCCTATTAAATGGAGAGGCAAAAATGCAGAATGCACAAAAACACAGCAATTATTCTGCTGCCAAGCAACCACTGCACACACACACACACAAAAAAAAAAAAAAAAAGAAAAAAGGAAGGAGGGGAAAATGGAGAAAGAACAAGGGAAAAAAAAAAGCAGACTGTGGGGATAAAAAAGGTGAAGTCCAGTAGAAGCAAAGAAACCAAAGCTACAGAATTCCTTTAGCATCCTGCTTATTAGAACCTTCTTTCTGGTGGTAGTTAACACAAAATGCATAAAGTTACAAAGCTTCATGAACAAGAGCTGAAATTATACTTCAGAACTACCTAGTTTCTAATTTACTGGATAAACAAGAGATATTTAGATGGGTATGGCTTCTTATCTTCATGAAAGTTATTTTTTAAAAAAATTATAAATTTATACTGTGATTTGAGCAAGAGAATCCAAGGCCTAAACAGATTTGCTTCCAAAACAAGCCAAATAAATACTGTTATTCAAAGTACTTGAAAGCAGACACACAAATTTCTATGATACAAAATTAAAGAAAACCAAAAGATAAGGTCTGAAAAATTCATTTTCTGCTATTTCTTTTGCTGCCTTACTTGGTTGACCATGAACAGGTACGGAATGGTTAACTCAACTGTAATTATTTAGAAGCTGTACCAGTTTTTAAATGGCCAGAATTAGTATGTGCCATGCAAGAAAATGGAGTGAGTAACAGCTTTAGAAATCCTTCTACAAGCTTCAGTATGTTCATTTATCAATGCACCTTGTCACTGATCAGCAGTATTTTCCTAAGGGCCAGAACAGACCACAAACTATGTCAAATTGCATGAACAAATAATCATCTGAGATTAGCAAGATCAGTCATTCCCAAATGTCATGTAATCAGCAGTACCTGATTTCAAATTATTATTGTCATGGAAGTAAGCATACAATAAGACTTACCATTGTTTTGTAACATATATCACAATTAGCTGTACTTAAATTATCACAATTTATTTCTCTTGTTATTTTTGAGCATGTTAGAAAAAATGATACTAATGCAACTTTACCAAAGTCAGAAAATAACAAATGACAAATATGCATTTAGGAAAATAATGGAATTGATAATCTAATTTAATCTAGAGACTGAATAATTTAAAGAAGTCAATATTTTTCTTCCTCTTTGAATCCCATTGCTCAGAAGGTTTTTTTATTTCATCTATGAATCCCCTCAGCTTCCTTGAATTTTCTGTTTCGGAAGAAGAAACTGGCAAGTTCTTCAGAATCACTTCATCAAGCTTCCTGGGAACTCTGAGCCTTGAGTCTTTTCCTTATGAAAAAAAAATTCACAATTATAATCTTCACATTTTCTTCGGTACTTGAATTTTGGGCTTTTGTGACCAAGTACTGATGAGTATCACTTTTAAACAAAGGAATCGAGCTACTCATTTGGCTTCTCCTTTTTAACGTTAAATGTTTTTATGTTAGAGAATAAGGAGCTCTGTAGAAAATTCACTGAGCTGACATTATGGACATTGTCTCAAATTCTACTGACATGGAGTTCAACCACTTGCAATGGAAGGCCCTGTATGTTTTTTTTAATTTCTATTATATTATTGCAAAATAAGGCAATTAATTTAATTCTTCACATGGGATTATTTGTGAAAACAGTAGTTTGCTTATTACTGTCTTGTCATATAGTTGTGCCTCTGACCACCTCTATTTTATTAGGAACTAGAATTTCAGGAGTCATCTACCAGATTGCTGATGGTTATTGCCTTTATAGTATTTTCTGCTAATCAATTCTTACAGTATTTAAAGCAATCTAGATACTTCAAATAGCTAATACAGTAGTAGAAAACAGTAGTAGTGCTATCTTTATGACTTGCCACTCAATTAAGTAGGTTTCAGTGACTTCATTTCTTTACAACAGAGCACTTCACACACCATTTATTCCAGGTGAGTATGCTTTTTCTTGGCTGGGTAGCCAAACTACCATCGTTCCCAGTTTTGTTTGTACTTCATCACCAGATTCATAAGCTTTTGTGACAGCTTGCAAAATACTGAAATAGAAACCATGATTTTCTTATGTCTGTGAAATATTAAGTCATCCAGCAGGAAAATTATGAGAATAATAGCTCAATGGCATGAGAATTTTTATATGTCTTTACACTGTGATTTTCATTGTAATAGAAGACATGATTCATAGATTCTGAGGAATCTTTTTCTTCAAATTGTATTTTAGTTTAAAAATACTCTTAATGAGATTTGTGATGCTTTCTGCCACTGGTAAGACATGTTTTAATAACATTAGAGTCCTTTTCATTCTGAATAGTTTGTGAACACAGGAGGGTTTTTATGACTTTTGTTTTCCTCTGGGGGTTAAAAAAGACAAAGATTTGTCTTTATAGGACTGGAGATTTCTTTCTTTTATCCCTCCATATTTATTATATCTCTAATGCATGTGTTATCAATGAAGTCAGTTGGGTCAGACTTTTGCAAACAGAATTTCTAACTTCTCACAGTTCTTGATACTCTAAATAGGGATCTGAATATTTCAGGAGATGATGATAGCAGGGCTGGGCCTTTAAGACAAATTAGCAAGTAACAGACCAGATATCCAGCTGTAGTAAATTAGCACAACTTCATTTAAACAATTGATTTATACCAGCTGAAAAATTATACCTGCTTAACAAAAACACTTGGGTTTTTTTAATCACAGCAGGACTTTGTAATTATTTATTCAGCATTCCGTACATACATCTTTTGGGCTATACTGCTCAGCAGGTTACTATGTTTCTAATTTACTTTTAAAGGTATTTTGAGGCGCTGTTGTCTGAGTGCAGTGGCCATTGACACAGCAGCTGCCCAACACTCTGAGATGGTGCATCCAGCAAGGTAACAGCTTCCTCACACTGTTTCCAGCTCATGCTAAACCCCACTGCCTCTTCCAAGCGCAACCAAGATCCCCTTCACTCCCTGTGTTACCAGGTGTCTCCCTGTCTGTGCACAAAACATAGCACCCCTTTTACACTGTGTTGTGTTCCTACAGTCAATAATGAGATCATTTCCTAGAACATGGGTCATACGCCTTTTGTGACAGACTTACTTGAAACTTGTTTTGTGTTAGATGCTGTTCTTAGTCTCACCAAGTGATTTTCAGCATTTTCAGAGTTTCACAATATTCAATTTATCACATTCATTATCAGGCTGTACATTTCAGACATAATTCCTGCATTAAGCCATCAGTGGTCTCCACATTACTCATAAATAACTTTTGGATAAAGGAAAATATGTATTTTAGAAGAAGCATCCATCTAAAAATGCATCTTATTACTTGATGATTAGGGAGCATGAAGTAATATCCTGTACTAGCACAGGTTTATTAGACTCATGACACCCGAATTTCTCCAAAAATAATTTTCAGTGCTCTTTGTCATATCTTTCTGTTTAAAACACTTAACTTAGTGTCAGTTAAGCCCAGCTTAACTAAAAAAAGAAATTGTATAATTGTATATACAAGTGAAAGAAATACCAGCAAAGTGTAACATCCAGCAGCTGGTAACAGCTGCTAGAAGGTAACTACTTGTATTTAAGGCTGAGGCAAATACAGAGGCAGAATCCAGCAGCCAAGAGAGCCTGCACAGAGGTAGACAGAGCAGAGAAGCAAGCAGATTCTCAGTATGCTGATGCTGCTCTGAGGGCCTGCTTGGCTTCAAGGAATTTGAATTCGACTCCCAGCATGAAGTTATTGGAATTGGTATGGCACCCATGTAAAACTGGAAAATTCATGTCTGTTCAGGGTTTGATTTGTATCCCAGAGACAGAAGACCTCAAAACAATAATACAAAAACAGAAAGAGCAAAAGAGTAACACAATAAAAAATCCTCAATCTAATATAAGAAAAAGGATTAAAATGTAAAAAAAATCTGAACATCGAGCAGAGAAATTTGGTGGGTTTAATCTGTAAATTTTACAGTTACATTAGCTAAACAAAAAAAACCAGAAACTAGACTGACCTTTTTCAGAAATAAATTTTTATATACACTATCTTCTTTGAGGAATGCAATGAATTACTGAAATCATGATCTGCATCATGAAGGTGTGGAAGACTCCAGCACTAAGTGGAAGTGGATAAAGCTCATGGATTTTTAAATTTGAGTTTTAAACAGGAAGAATGTAATCTATAAAGAGATGGAGTAAATTTTTTTCCAAGTTTGTTTATTCACACTCAGCTGTAGACCTCCTGAAAATAGCTATCAATGCCTTGTTGTTGTAGATGCATATCAACATTCAGTGCCAGTTTGCAGCAGAATATCTGACACAACTAACAGTGTACAAAGTATGACATTTCTTCCTGTTCAGAAGATCAGACGCAGGCCATTAAGGAGAGAAGGAAAAATTCTCTCCCTCAGATCTAATAGAGTGTACTCAGTCACAGTATATTCAAAGAAAGGAAAATGAGGTGCTATTTCAACACATGAAACAGTCACCATGATAAAGTGAACAAAAATATCTTTGAATGTCACATGCTTCACACCACCAGATTTAATCACACCGAGGTATCATGATTCTGGAAGACAGTTGTGGTCTTTAAGAAGCAATGTAACAATATCTTTTCTGCTGACAAAAATTAAAATTATTTAAAACTAAATTTAGAGTTTGTTGGTATGATGTATCACCTGCCCTGATACGTTCAGTAGCAAAGTAAACACTGAGCTGAACTTACTTTTTTACAGTCTCACATCTCAAGAACAGAAACAGAAACGTGTTTTATGGCTCCCACAAGACAGTTTATTACACCTTTCTCATAGTCTTCAAGTCTAAGGAGAAAATAATTATGGGAATTTTCTGTGTCTACACAGGAATACTTCCTGTAGTGATTGCACTCACAGGCACATCTTGATGAAGGACATTAAATTTCATGTAAATAATTTCTGAGATTAAAAGTTTCATGCTTCTCCATTTACACTCTAGAAAAAGGCAGCTGATTTTATGAATGGCAATGAAAAATTCTGTAAGAGCTAATATACTCCAAATCTTAGAGTAGCAAATTGAGATACTACACATAATAGCTGCCAAAGAGCTCTCACTACTTCTTTAGTCTAATGCCACCACCATCCATCTCCTTGGGACTCTGGTAACACACAGCAGCAAGGAAAGCAGGAAAAATGAACTCTCACACAATGGTAGTTGAAATGATGGATGAGAACATAGATAAACAATTCTTACTGTAGTTGAGAGGCTTACTCTTCTTCTGGTCTCAGAACCCAAACAACCCAAAAGTTAGAAAACACAATTCAAATTAAGTTACTAAAGTATCTATGAAATGAACAGTACAGCTCTAGAATTCTTTTAAACACAAGGAATCTATGTACTCAGAAACACTGTATTTAAGTTATGACATAGGTTCCCTGCATTGAGATAATAAGGAAATAGAGGAACAGGAAGGCAGAGTAAGAGTAAGTAAACATAGTATTATTAGAGGATATTGTTACAATTAATAGGTTTGGAAAAGAAAAATACAATATGCATCACATATTTCATATATATTAAAATACACTCCCTAAAATAACTTTTTCAAATTTGAATTTATATCCTTACAATCCTGTTTATTCTAACTCTATTAGCATTCACAGTGTTGCTTTATTGTTGTTTAAAGTTAATTAAGAAGAGTCTTAGATTGGCCATGTATGAGCCTTTGCTTGCTTTTTCAACTAATTTTTAACCAGCTGTTAGCAATCTTTAACAATCTCTAAATACAAATTGGTAAAATTTTGAATTAAGTCTAGCTCCTCAACACAAAATCACTGAGCATGAGACTCTGGTGACACTTGGAACAACAAAAAAGCTGGATGACATTCAGTAAAAAGATGTGCTTTTGGATGATCTGCAAGCAAACAACTAAACAGATGGAACAAATAATTTGCTGCCCAAAATCTGGCTAAGCAATGACAGTTTCTAAAATATTATTAGGCAGCCTGTAGAAAATGAAGTAATTGTCTCACTGCCATTTGTAAAAAAAACAGGGGTAGTGATCACAATAATTACTTTCATATTTGAGTCACTGGTGAGTCAGACGAGGCTAAGTCAGACTAGAGATAGACCAGTACTACATCAGACAGCCCACGTGTTTAAATAATTCTCTGAATCACAAATGAAGGAGATGTTTATTGAGTATTATTTTTCATTTATAACTATTATAAAATAAAGCCAACTTTGCTTTTATGATTAGAATGTCAAATTATGAGGAGTTTGGATTTCACACTAAAACTTCTACAATATAAGTTTAGGTAGCAGAGTGGTCACAGTAAGTCATCTATTCAGTACATAAATACATCAGGCCAAGTAGGAAGTCCAGACATGATATGGAAACTAACATGTACCCTAGATTCCAAGCTCTGCCTTCTCTATTCTATGTATTATTGCCTTCCATTACGCACATTAGGTATTGGGATATTTTTTACTTCTCAATTTTGTCATATTTTGCCCAACAAAATACCAAACCTATTAATCTGTGCTTCTGTCTCATTTGAATATATGTTGTGTTAAAGACAGAAACTTATTTCATTCCATAGAAAATCAAGGAATTTAAAATATGTCTTGTCTTGACATATGAAGCTATATTTCATACTACTATTTTAATATCAGGTGGGGTTATTCTGAAACAGCTTTTCAATGTGAGTAATGCTGGAGCTAAAAAAAACATAAAAGAGAAGATGTAGAAAATGAGGGTGTTGCACACTGTTGGTGATGGGACTAAATGGTCCTGGAAATGCCTCTTGGTTCTATCTGCTCTGGGGCACGTACCCTTCTGATAAATGTACCTCAGCATGCAAGTCACACTTATTTGAGGAAAAAAGGGCAAAACGCTTTCTCTTTCACTAGATATGAGGCCTTGAAATTGCCTTGCTTCAGACATACTTTTTCTTCTTCAGTTCATAATTTTAATCAGATACAAATAGTCACAAGTTTATTATGTATTATTTTCCTTTATTATTTATTCGAAGAACTAAACTTAGAAAACATTTTGGCTAGGATTGGGAAAGGATTATTTAAGGATAATTATAAAAATAAATTTGGCACACTTCAGACATCTTATCCAGCACAGGAATATTAATGGTACCTCCTTGTAATCCCTAAAATGTATTTATAGGAAGTATTTTTATCCAAACTAAAGCAGGAATTTGTAGGACATCGTGAACCAGGGAAATCATCACTTGACTCATCTCAGGCAATTGTAAGTCCTCTCTACAGTATGTATTTTCTCAGCTATTACAAAATCTCATACATCTGTGAGTGCTCTTCCAGGATTTAGCAGGACTAAAGAGGGCTCCCTTACTACAACTTTAATTTTACGAAATGGGAAATGTGATCACTCGAGTATATTCATATTATTGAAATAATGCAAGAAACAGGTGTTTTCCAATAAGAACTCAGTTCCCAGTTGCACTGTTCCATTAAACGGATTTCCCTACTTCTCTCTTGCCTGACAGTGACCCAGTTCCAGAGCTGCTATATATATTCATGTGAAGCAGGAAAACTTTTAAAGGTTGTTCAACTATTTAAAGTTTAGTTTTCAAGAAAATGGATCACTTCAGTTTTAATTGAATAATTTTTATCTATATTACACTAGCACTTATATAATCTAAACACAACAATATGCGGCTAAGAAGGAAGCAACTAATGGTCATTGGTTTGATGTGCTTTTCATGGGCTTGTAAATTGCTTCAGAAAAATAAATGTGAGACTCCACCTACAAAAAGCTTCGTATTTCTAGAACCAAAACCACAAATGGTTTTGAAGTTGCTCAAATACTTGGTTTCTTGTTTTTCCCATCAGTTTCATTTCTCCCAGGAGAGGGAAGTGCTAAAACTCCATTAAGACAGACCAACTGCTCTTACAGTCATCCCTGATCAAGAAAGATCAGGAAATACTAGCAGTCTTACATTAAATTTTCAAGCAATTCCTCCTTAAATTTTGCAGATTCTTGTGCACATTCTAAATCCTTACAGGAATTAGGCAAACTAAATCTAGAATCCTTATCTTCCAGGATTTTCTCCTTACCCGAATAAACATGCCCAGCCAGAGTTCAGTGAATGAGGAACATGCAGCTCCTTGTAACATTAACTTCCTAGACAAAATACAGATAGACTCTGCATTAATTTCATCTTCAGGACTATTTAAACTTTCTTTTAGAAATAGGCTTCTTTAGTTATTTCCTGTCTAATAGACATACAGAAAACTGCTTTGAATATGCACAAAACCAAACTGAAGCCAGTGTAAACTAAACCCACTTATTTTATTTCAAGCTATCACATTTCACATTTTGCTTCACTTATAGCAGGTTTGAATTTTGAAAAAAAAACCAAAAACTTTACTGATCCAGACTTCCCTTTCCTATTTGATTTGCAAATATAATTCTACCAAAACAATAAGGAAAATGCATCCTGCAAGTAGTTACTACCAGCTAAAAACTTGAAAATATCCAGTTTGGTAGCAACTTTCAAAAGTAAACTAGGTGGATAAATCTTTGATTACTATATTTCAAACAAAATTAGCACAGACTATTAAATACTTGCATCACTTTTAAAAGGTGTAACATTGATTCAGCTACTCTCATTTTTCAAATAAGAACATACCAGATTTGATGCCTTACAATTTGAATTTTCAGAACCTCTCTTTTCACAGCAATAATACGTCTGTGGAATAGGAAATTGCAAAGTTGGATTAAAATGCTAAGTACAGTTTTACTGACATGAAAAATCATCTGTACAAAGTAGTTTATGCAAAAACAAGTAACTAGGATCAGGCTACCAATTACATGTAATTATCCTGCCTGTCCAACACCACTTTTTTTACCCTTCACTCTAGGTAGTGCATTGATGCTGAAAAATTTTGAGAGACCGTGCTATAGGCTGAAAAATCTTTTGCCCTGGAGAATTTCTTTGCTTCTGCATTAAGAGGTCATGACATCAGATTAACTGTGATTGAGGATCAATGCCACTCAGAACTGGCTTGACTTTTCAACAGTGTTTGTCTCACTACATTGAATACTACTTTATTTGCAGAGAATTAACAAGTAGAGTTTGTTGGTCTGACATTGAACAGCAAGCCATCATTTAGCTGCTTCTTGTTTGATCCATCATTCAATTTTCTAATCAGAAAGGAAAACCACATTCTGAGGGCAGCCTGACAGATCACATCATAGGAGCAGATCTCAAATCAGCAAGACAGTTATGAAGCATTTGCTCACCACAGTGCACATCACTCAAGAGCTGAAGTGTAAAACATGAATGATAAAAAACAGAGACATGCAGTCATCTTTTAATGAGAATCAAGAGGATGTGATGTGAGAAGAATGGGAATTCATTTTCAACACTTTTCCTCAAATATTCTGCATGAAGAATGTATCTCTTTAGGTAATATACTAGCCTAGTAGCAGAGAAGGAAAAACCCAAAACAAAACAAAACAAAACATAAAAAGTCACTGCTGCCAAAAGGACAACATACTACAAAACAGCAAGG
This sequence comes from Melanocharis versteri, assembly GCA_013397845.1. Classification (NCBI taxonomy): domain Eukaryota; kingdom Metazoa; phylum Chordata; class Aves; order Passeriformes; family Melanocharitidae; genus Melanocharis; species Melanocharis versteri. The sequence goes on from VZTG01010166.1 coordinate 109,710, forward strand.
AGAGGCTTTTTGTAATCCATCCTCTTTTCCCTGAATTTCTGCCACAGGGATCTCAAACTACTGGGTCTCTGAGGAGGAAGAGATGCCAACTGTCCTCCTCCTGAGCAGCCCCTAGCTGTTAATTCATGAAGTGTCAAGGAAAGGCAGCCTGTTCGCTGTGTCCCTCAGGCTGGCTGTCTAAAGCAGTGGGTGGTGACTTAGTGGGATGATGTAACCCAAAGTGGCTGTCGGCAGTAGGTCACGGTTCATCTGCTTCCACTAAGGAATTGCAGCTGTGCAATCTACAGCCTTTACTCAGGAGAAGATTGGCCACATGCTTGAAAGCATTCTGTAGCTGTTATTTCTATCTTCCCCAAAGAAAGACACAGGAAAGGAGGAGATTAGAGAGAACAGCAGTGGGTCACTGGTATGGCCAACATCCAGCCTCAATGAGACAAGGGCCATTAAACAAAGTAATCACAAAGTATTAAGACACACAGGTGAAGACTTAAGGAATATAATGGCTAAAACAAACAAAATGTTTGAAAATGCTGTTCAAAGTCTCCAGCCTCCCAGGTACCACTCCACCTTCTGAGCAGTTGTACACTGCAAAATGAAGCAGAAAGCCTGCAAAACCAGGTAATTTCAGTACTTCAGAAGAAAGGGCTCATAATTCAGAAAAACAAGGTAGCACGAAGTGGAAAAGAATGAAAACATAATGTTAGGAAACTGCTGATTAGATCCCTTCATTTCATAGGAGAGCTAGTGGATTTCTCATTTCAATGTGTGCTCTTTGTCTCTCATTTTCATGATAGACATTCTAGTGAAAATCAAACCAAGGAATTTTTCCAGAACAAAAATAAACTAAGGAAAATTCAATTAAACTTGAAAGGAAAATACCTCAAGTTTCTCCTATAGGTATGTATATGGTCTAGCCTAGTATCAGGGATGTGCCTGTGTGTGCATCCAGTGAACTTCAGTCACGAAATCCCTACATAATCCAATATCTCCCCAGGCTGCCATCTGCATCGGCAAGAAAACCGATTGATTTGGATCAGTGAGTTGACTACAACAGAGGGGACTTACTGAATCCTAGCCATTTGCAGAACAAAATGTCTGTCTACTTCATCCAGAAGTGTTCCATGTGGAAATTCTGGATTGTCTTGAAGATGCTTCCTGAAAAGTAGTAAAAGTGCATTTACCAGTTTGTATGTTTCAATATGGTGTTTAGTACCCTGGGTGGGGGATCCCAACCTTCCTTCAGATATCCTCTAAAAGATTCTGTTGCAGAACTGAATAAAAGTCCAGAAATATAACAGTTATAAATAGTCAGCAGGAACTCTGCAAGTGCAGACAGGGTCACGTACAACAGTCCTTTGTACATGGTTAATATGGTTAGAAGCTAGTTTCTCTGTAATCCAAGCCAACCAATAATGAAGGTTCACACACATAAAGAAGTGGTCACACAGGACCATCCAAGTGTAAAAAGTGGTTCAGAGAGTTTCACCTGATCCTGCTGAAGACAACAAGGAATCTTGAGATCATGATTTGGAGAGTAACCACTCATGCTGTCTGAAAGAATTAACACGAGTTCTATCTTATGCCCTGGGTTTTTTATTAAACAAACTTTCTGCCTATGAGCGTCTGTGCAATAGCCAGGCACTAGCTAAAGCAAGAGACAATCAACATATGTAGCCACAAACAGAAGCAATACAGGAAGGAAACTTCTCTGGAGAATAGAGATACATGAAACAAATTTCACAAACACATATATTTCATATGCAATATAAAGAGTCTCACTTTCAAACTGGTAACAAAAAAAATAAAAAACAATTAGAACAGAACGGAATAGTTCAGTTGGAAGGGATCAACAATGATCATGTAGTCCAAATGCCTAATAACTAGGTAACTGATGGAAGACTGTCAATTTTCAACCTAAACCATCCTTTTAAAAGCATATTTTCACATAAATTATAGATCTGTCATGTTCAGTAAGAAGTTTCACACATACAGATATTCAGGTGACTTATAATCCAGTTATTTTTCTTATTAGAAGAATTGAATTGCATAAGGACAAAAATAAAGAACTGCTGCTGTTGATCACCTTTGGCTGTCAAAAGGCAGAAATGGAAACATGACTCTTCATTTATGTAGGCCAAAAATGTAAAACACGATCTTTCTTTCGTCAGGGCAAGGAGGCAACTGAAGAGCATAAAACATAAAGAGAAGAAAACCTTGTTTTCATAACTCTGAATCACAGAAGATAGAAAATTACGTAAAATACAATACAAAAATAAATTTTAAAATTCCTCTGAAAAATAGGAGAAATCACAGAAAACATGAATAAGTGGAGAGCAAAAATAAAGTAGGAATTACAGAGGGTGAAAAAGATACAAACTTGGCTTAGAAAATTAATGACATCCATGAGAAATAAGCAAGATTTTTGTAGAATTATGTAAGAAGACTGATCAACACACTGAACAGACTACAGTGATGTGCATTAAGAGGCAAATCTAATTGTAAAACCAAACCAAAAAACTTCTGAATGAAGGTAATGTGAGGAATGAATTGTTCAAGAAGAGTGAAAATAGAACTGTCAGGTATGCTTTTATGTATTTAAAAATTATCTGCGAGAAAAATTAGTTTGTGAAATAATTACTGAAAAAGAAGACTCTAACAAGACTGTAGAAAAAGTCTGCCAATCACAACTACAGTCCCACTTGGATACAGGCAAAGATCTCATTCTTATTATTGGAGAGGAAATTACTGGCAAAGAGTGTGGGTTTTTTACAGAAAACTAACACCCCAAAGATATTTTGGAAAAAAAAAGACAGCTAACAATGGTAGGCTTAGTAATTTGTAGCTGTTGTAGCTAGTAGAACTTGAAAAATGAATGAAAAGCATTTAGTCCACAAAACTAGAAAAAAAAAAAAAAGAGGAACTACTTGAGGACTAGTTTTAGTAGGCAGGAATGAAATAATGGAAAATATGCTCAGATGTTTGTTTACTTAAATAGAAAGATAAAAAGATAAAAAATAAGTTAGTAGAATGGGCTTTTATTGCAGAATTATCAGTATGTGAATGTTGCAGGCGGTGAGGGTGTCTGGCT
>VZTG01010169.1:9355-22716 GCA_013397845.1 Melanocharis versteri
CCCCCCGGCCCCATCGCTCCTGGGCCCGCCGCCCCGGCACCCACCGCCCACGGACCCGAAACCCCGCTCCGTAGCTGCCCCCGCCCACGCCAAGCCGAGCAGTGGATGGCCGGACAGGCAGTAGTTCTGGCTGTGCCCGAGAATTCCTCGCCACCTTCGGCCTCTCCAGCCCAGCTTGTCCCACACCCGGGTTCCCCTGCCTGCTTCCTGCCCCCACTGGGGGTCCTGTGCCACAGCGACCTGCTCGAGGCCTCGGGTCTCTCCCCCTTGGCAGCAGCTCCTGCCCTGGAGCACAGCTCCAAAACCCCACCTTGTCTCTATCCTGGATGCATGATGGGATTTAACCCCGGTGAGCTTAGCCCCCAACTAATTTTGGCTCATTTGTCCCAGCAGGGTGGTGAGAGAACTGGGCAGGTGAAAGTGAAAAAACTGCTGGCTGAGATAAAGGCAGTTTTACAGGTGGAGCAAAAGCCACACATAAGCAAAGCAAAGCAGGGAATTCTTTTACCCCTCCCCATGGCATGCAGGTGCTCAGCCATCCCCAGGGCAGCTGGGCTCCAGCACGTGATGGTGATTTGGGAAGACAAATGCCATTACTCCGAATGTCCCCCCCTTCCTCCTCCTTCCCCCAGCTCTACGTGCATGATGCCATACAGTGTGCAATATCCCTTGGGTCAGCTGTTCTGTCTGTGTCCCCTCCCGACTCCTTGTGCCCCCCCCAGCCCCTCACTGGTGGGATGAAGAGCAAAATAGGCCTCAAGCTGTGCAAATGCTGCTCAGCAGTAATGAAAACATCCCTGTTATCAACACTGTTCCCAGCACAAATCCAAAACACTGCCATACACCACCTAATATGGAAAGAACGGACTCTACCCCAGTCAAAACCCACATAGTGTCACCGCTGAGGTGTCAGGATGCTGCTGCTGTCACTGTACCTGTACTCTGTGCCTGGCTGGCTGCTGAGCGTACTCCTTCTCCCCAGCAGTGCCTTTGTCCCAGCAGAGTGGGCAGGGACACAGCTTTCGAGCACAGCTGGGCCAGGTGTCATGGGCATGTGCTGGCAGGAACAGCCACCACCATGGCCACAAAAGATGCTCCTGAGCCAGCCTCTTGCCACAGCACTGCCACGGATACTTGCAGTAGAGGGAAGTAATAGAGATGCTTGGCCTCCAGGATGAGAAGAAACAGCAGAACTGGGCAGCCAAACCTGGCCCAAACCCTGACTGAGCCTGCAGGGAACACGGGGGAGGTGACAGCACCGACAGCGCTGGGATGCTGGATGACACCTGGAGATGGGGCCCCAGGTCGCCAACTCCACCGTGTGGCTCCCGGTCTGCAGAGGCTCCGGCAGCAGGAGGATTCATGCTGGTCCAGCTGCCTGAGGCACTGGTGCTGCTGCTCTGAGGGCAGCGCAGTGCTGAGGGCAGGGGCCCAGGGACGCTTCAGCCCAGGGGACAAGAAGGGACCAGGTAGCAGGGACAGCCACTAGCACAGCCCTGGGGCCATAACAGCTGTGGAGCTGCCGGCGCTGGGCTGGGAGGGTGAGTGAGGCCAGGAGGGTGAGTGAGGCCAGGAGAGACTGCCAAGCGAAGTGCAAGTGATGGCTGAGTGGCCGTCATGGACCGTGGCCAGCTGGCACCCAGTGTGGGCTGCAAATGCATCCCGGGTACCCTGGGCCGGGTGCTGCACGACCCCGAGGCCACGTGCAGGGGCCAAAGCCAGGTCTGTCCGTGGCACTGGGGACAGGTCCATGTCTGGAGACAAGCGCACCCGCTCGCAGCCCAGCACTGGCCGAGTCATTGTCTGGGCTAAACGAAAACACATGTCTGGCCTCGTACGCGTTCTGCATGGCTCACAGAGGTGCTGATCCTGTAAACAGGGATGGGGGGAGCAGCCTGGCTGGGTTCTTGGGAGGGCCCCATCCACTCTGCAGATCCTTCCACCCCTGATTGCTCCACCAACAGGCCCTCTCCCTCCCTGAGCATGGCTGGACCCCACAGCAGAACAGTGCCAGGGCATGACAGAGGGATACAGGGGGCACAAGAGCCCCCCAAACCACAGTGGCCAGGCCCAGCTCTCTGAAGCCCTACTTGCTGGCAGACCTGCCCTAGGGGTAGTGTTAAAGGGGACCAAACTGGGGTACCACAGAGACAAACACCAGTCCTGGTGTGAGGATATGCTGCCCTGTGACCTGGGGCAGGGCAGGGCTGAGCCAGGGAGCGTGGGCAGGCCAGGAGCCACACCCCCTTGGTCAGAGGGGTCAAGAGGGCCCCAGAGCCAGCAGATGCCCCTCTGACACTTGTGGTTCCTGAAACCATGCAAGTTCCTCCTGGGGGCCACTGCTGCAGCTGCGATTTCACAACATGCTGGCGAGCATGGGGACGGCTCCCTGGCCAAAGCCCTGGGCTGCTATGAACGCTTCCCAGCTGCTGCCGGCTCTGGGAAGCAGAACTGGCGCTCCTGGCTCTGCTCCTGCACCGAGCACGGCAGCCCTTGGACAGCACGGCTGCACTGCCGCCAGCTCCCAGCAGTTCCTGTCCAGGGCTCAGCTCTTCCCAGAGCTGACAGTTCTGGGGCTGGAGGCATTTCTGGGGCCAGAGCCATGTGTAGCCAGGGCTTGGAGAAGACACACGGCCAGCACACACGCACCTCCGGGGGTGTGGCCTGGGAATGGCACTGGGATGGGCCCACATTACATCTGGCCACAGCTGGTGGCCCCATCATCCACACTTGCCCCCTCTGCCCCATAGGCACAGCCACTGTGCTGGAACCACAGTGGTGAGGGAACTGCTGCATCCCGTGTGGTCACAGGAGCAGAGGGACACAGACACTGTCCCCTCCCATGCGAGACTTTTGTCTGAAACAGGCCACCCGTCACCCCAGCCATCACCTCACCCAGCTTATGGGAAAAGGGAAGGAAAACCAGCTTCTGGAGAAAAAGCCTGATGAAATCCTCCAAGTCTGACCCGCGCACCCCCCCTCCACCTGGGGAGCCCCATGGCACACAAGGCAGAGCTGTAGAGCTGGGGCTCAGCTGCAAACCCAGAGTGAAGACATCACCAGAGCCACTGACCCACCGCAGACGGGTCTGTCGCAATTCAGGGCTGGGCACTAAGGGCTGCAGTGGGGCCTGCCTAGGCACCAGCACTCCAGGGCGTGGACACTGTCCCCGGGGCCGGGAGCATCCTGTGGCGGCGGTCCCTTGCCACCAGGTGCCACTGCCGAAACACTTGCACCACACCTGCTGCAGCTCAGTCAACACTTTACAGGAGAGCCCAGGGCCAAGGACAGAGCTGGGAGCGCTGCCTGACATCCCTCCTGGACCCCGGGCTAGGAGCAGGCTAGCAGGGCCTGCCCACGTCCCTAGGCTGCCCGCACGCCTCCACTCGGTCCAGGTGTCTGTTAAATAAACTCAATGCCCTCGTACTTCACACTCCCAATCCTGGTCTCAGGCAGGAGGAAGCGCCCGTCCAGTGTGAAGGCCATGATGTAGCTGGAGATCTTGCCATTGTCCTCTTCTGATTTTAGCGCCACGATGATCTGGTCATCTGTGTCTGGGATGAACTTGAAGGAGGAGAAGCCGTGGGTGGGAACCACCTCACCCACACGCCCCACTGTCACATCCCCAAAGTCCTGGGTGGAACTCAGCAGCAGGTTGGTGCCTCGCTGCTCGTCCGCCTTCTCGCTGTAGCGCTCGTGGCTGGCGCGGCGCGGCAGGAAGAACCAGCGCTGCAACGTGTCACTCCAGGAGGCCGACTCGTGGATCAGGTACCCTGCGGCAGGAAGTGGAGTGGGACCACACAGGCCACGCTGGGGCGGGACCCTCCCCCTTCCCCTCCAAAACACCCCACAGCCCTACACAGGCATCCCCGACGAACTTTTCTGCCTCCTCCTGCTCTGCTGCCTGGCAGCAGCCCCCCAGTTCCTCCCAGAGCCAGGCAGGGGCACCCAGCACACCCCTCTCTGCCTGGGGGCCCAGCTGCCAGGCCCAATGCCAGCTGAGCCACCCTTCAGCTGCTCCTGGCACAGGCAGCAGAGGAAAATGATCAGGACAAGGGGAGATCTCTGGCCTCCAGCAGTGTTTAAATCTCACCCAGTGCCAGTATCTCTGGGGAGGGTGACTGTATGGCTCTGGAGCCATCAAGGGTGTGGGATATGGGGTGGCAGGAGGTTGCCCTGCTCCATACCTGGGGGCCGGATCCCCGCTGCAGCCCTCAGCGCATTGTAGTTTGTCACCCAGTTCTCGTGGCTCACGTCACCCTTGTAGCCAATGACCTTCACCCACTGGGGGTTCTCGTTCACCACTTCCCCTGTCGTGGTGGTCCACTCCTTGCCCAGTCCTCCCACATACAGGCGCTCGTCCTTCACTGCCAGCCACTCCGCCTTGAAACCTGTGGTGGAAAGAGTGGCATGAGGGGAGCTCAGTCAGCACATGCCCATCAGACTGCCCCACACACCCCAAACCCTACACCCCAGGGCCCGGTGCTGGGCACAGTGTCCCCCATGCAGCCAGCTGGTCCCTCTGCAGGAATTGCCCTGTCTTGGCCAGGCTCAGAGGTCACAGGAAAGGTGCATCCCACCCCAGCCAGCAGAAAAGAGCCAAGGGCTTCACAGGGCAGGATGGGAGCTCACCTTTCCCCACAGTGCCGTCCCCATCCGGGAGGATCACCCAGGGCACCACTTTGTTGCCCTCGATCTGGTAGACCACACCTGTCCGGTCGTCCACGGCGTACAGCTTCCCGTTGAAAACCACCAGCTCCGAGAGCTCCATGCCCCGGCCCTTCTCAGCCAGGTGGGACTGCAGCATGCTCTCATCCTTGTCCCACTCCACTGTCACTCTGTCCCCACTGTCTGACAGCACCAGGTAGCCCTTCTTCAGGTAACTGAACCAGGTGTGCTCCTGGGAGCCCCGGGACTGCGTGTCCAGGTCCGCAATGATGCCGATGCGGTAGCGCACGCCCTCAGGGTTTCTCTGGGGTGGGGACAGCGGGTAGGTGTCATTGTAGCGGACCCCTGCTTGCAGGCCACGCTGCCAGGTGCGAGGGCTGGGGGGGCCATGCCGTGCTGGGGAGGGACGGTGCAGGCAGAACAGCAACAGCACAAACCCCACGCAGGCTGAGGACAGCACGATGGCCTTCCAGCGCGGTCGGAAGCGGGGGTCAGCACCCTTGGTCATGGACGCGAGGACGGGCAGACCACCCACGCTGATCCGGAGGGGGCTCATAGACTCATGGCAGGGCGGGACTGGCATCAGAGTGGGGGCGAGGAGAACCTGGTGGAAAGAGAGGAGGGAGAAGGTCAAAGAGCTGGATTTGGTGCTGACTGAGCTCGGGGGACAGCAGAACACAGCCACGAGGGGCCCCATCCCCTCTCCTGCAGCAGAAGATGCACCCACCTCATGCAGGTAAGAGCCAGCATGCCCAGGGGCTGTTTGCTGCTGGAACCACTCTCAGCCCCTCTCACCTGGCTCCCTCTGCGCCCCCTGACCAGGAGCCTCAGCGTGTTGGCAGGACTGCACGACTGGCCCGGCACCTCTATCAGTCCCATGGTCGCTGCAGCTCAGGCAGTGAGCTGAGGCACCTGGCTCAAGGTGAGCCCCATGTCACAGTGTCCTGGAGCACGTCCCCACAAAGTCCTGGGAGGAAGCGGGTTCCCCTCGGGTGGCAAGGATGACCCTTGCTGCCTCCAGAGTGGCTGGACAGCCTGGCCCAGCTCCCATGGCCCCGGGAACCGTCCCCACTGATGAGCCGTCAGCTTGTCCCCAGGCCACACAGGGACACTGGGAGACACGTGGCAGCTCCGCCCAAGCAGGATGCCAACACCTGAGCAGGAAGCGCAGTGCCCGCGTCCAAGGGACGCACACCCTGACCTGCCCAGGCCCACAGACACAGGAGCCCCTCATCTCTGCCCAGGCTCACAGCCTGTCCTACACACATGTGAGCATCGTAAGCCCACCCTGGGCTGTGCCCACCCGCGGGCCGGGGGGGTCGGCAGTGCCCCTCGGTGCCACCTCCCTCCCTGCAGCACAGAGGATGTGGCAGCGCCCCGGGCTCCCGCAGACCGGCACTGGACCCGTGCTCAGCCCGTGCCATGCAGCCCGGGGCAGACCCCCAGCCCGGGGCAGAGATCCCCAGCTGCCATCCCGGGGTTTTCCACAAGGGGCCCATCCCGCAGGGTCTCAATGTGCCTTTCAGCAGCTCGAGTGGCAAACAGAGGCGGCATTGAGCGTGGGGGGCCGGCCCCGGACCGGGGAGCTCCGGCGCGGCTCAGGCACGGAGCCCGCGGGCCGGGGGCACCGGGGCCCTGCTCGTCCTGTCGGGAGCCCCGGGGACCCCTCTCGGTGCACTGACCCCCACCGCGTTCGCAGGGACCCCAGCGCCCGCTTCGAGCAAGGCCACGGAGAACCCTCAAAACGTCGGGGCACGGTCACGGGCACCCCCGGGCACGGACACGGGGATCCCCCAACACCCCCGGGCACGGACACGGGGATCCCCCAACACCCCCGGGCACGGACACGGGACGCCCCTCTAAGGACACGGGGACTCCCCGCCTCTGCCAGGTGCGCCCTTGGGGACCCCCGCGCCCCCTCCCCGGGCGAGCTGTCGGGCAGCCGAGGCACCGCCCGGACTGAGCGGGGCCCTGAGATCCCCCGGGACCTCCGCGCGGGGCACAGCCCCGGGGACCGCGCCGCTGCCGCCCGGGCAGGGTGCTCGAGCTNCGGACCGCCCCGTCCGGCGCAGGAACTACAACTCCCAGGAGACCCCGCGCGTGGCCGTACCCGCCCCCCGCCCCTCCCGCTACGCCGTGGGGGCTGCCGGGAGCTGTGGTCCGCGCTGGGCAGGGCCCGCCGGGGCCTGGCGTCGCGCACGGCGGCTGGNCATTCTGCCCTTGTCCTTGTTGCCCCCTGCGTCCCACCGCCCCTCGGGGTGGGGCAGCGGGGTAGAGCCAGCCCCGCGCCTTGGCACCCGTGTGCGTGTCCGGCTGCCGAAGGCTGGAGCCCCGTGGGGCTGTGCTGGCCGTGGTGCCCTCGGGGCTGCGAACGGCCTCGGCGCTGCCGGCATGGGGCAGGGTCCTGCGCCGGGGCCAGCTGCACCCTCCGGGCTCCCGGGCCCCGCACCAGCCCTGGGGAGCCGCTGCCGCTGCCGGTGCGGCCGCCCCGGAGCACAAGGGGCCGAGGCGGCCGGTCCCGGGAACACACATGGTTAAGGCAGCCGCGGGCGCACATCTGGCGGGGGAGGGCTGCGAGCCTCGTCCCGTGCCTCGCTGCCTCCTGCGCTTCCAAAAAGTGTATTTCCGCCCGGGCCGAGCGAGGAGAGGCGGCCGCGGAGCGGGAGGCAGCGGTCGGCCGTGGGCAGGCTCCGCGCCGGCCCGGGTGATGCTCTAGGGCAGCAAAGGCAGCGCCGCGAGGGAGAAGCCCTGCCCCAGAGGTAGGTGGGGGGCAGGTTTGGGAGGCCTGGCGATCACCCCCGGAGCTGCAGCGCGCCCTGCTCCCATCTGCGCTGCCGGGGTACCGGGGGCGGCTCCGCCTCGACAAGCGCTCGGGTGTCCTGGCGCACGCCCAGCGGGGCGGACCGGTCCCTGTGCCCCCCCAGCCGAGTGAGGCCCTTGCCCTGCCCGCGAAGGAGCAGTGGGGACCACACGGCTGAGCCTCACACTAGTCTGAGGGCACAGCCTGACCCACCGCGGCTCTGGGAGGACACAGACCCACCCAGCCCTGCCCCAACCGCATTCCCGAAAAACTCATCGATACGAACACATCAAGCCCACGCTGGGCCACCTCTGGCAGCTCTGTGAGGGTCACAGTGGCTGTTGGGGTCCCCAGCACAACGTCTTGCTGGTGCTAAAGGAGCTGGAGGGCTGCAACTACCCTATGGTCCTTCCCCACACCTGCCCCATGCAGCCCCCACCCTGCTGCCTGCCGGGTCTGCCCTGCTCCAGGGAAAAAAAGGGCTCTGCAACCATTCCAGCGTCTGCAGCAGAACATGGGGGGCCTGGCCCACCAGCACGACCCCGGAGGCACAGTGGTTCTGGCTGCTGTGGTGCAGGGAAGTTTGTATCCACCACCCTGAGCAGAGGGTGAGCTGGGAGTGCACGTCCCGCTGCCTCCACACTACCCCGAGCCCCTCATCCCTCCCCTAGGGTTTGTTCCGTTTCATCCTAGTCTTTATCTCCATCTGGAATGTATTTCGGGATGTTTTGACTTGCAGTCCCAAGGCTTCTGCAGCCACTGAGTTTAAATCTCTGACCGCTCCTGGAGAGCATCCAACCCTGACGGGAAAAGCCGCGTCCCTCTGCAGGGCCATGTGTGCCTGTGCGCGGGTGGGCACCTCCCTCCCAGCACACCTGCAGGGTGCGGGGGGACACGCTGGGGCCCAGCGAACCCCACCCTGCGTGCACCGCACATTTGCCTCTGCTCCCGGCAGCCTGGGAAGCACTGCCTTCCACCGTGGGAACCTCCTGATGAAGGGCTTCTCCTCGTGGAGCAGTTCCCCGTGACTGTGTTTTCCCCAGGGCCAAGCCTGCTCCAGGTCCCAGAGGAATGCCTGGTTTGATGGTCCCAGAGCTGAGGGAAAGCCACAGGCTTCCCAAACCCCCGGCATGCTCCATGCCATGTTCATGTGCGTCCAGCACAGCCAGAGGCCAGTCAGGGTGAGCAGAGCCAGGGCCAAGGCTCCCCTGGGGGATACCTGCTCACAAGCCCCTGGTTGGCCCCCTCCACGCTTCTATCCATGGATCTGCTTCTCTCCTGCCTCCCTCCACACCTGGCAGCACCGAGACAACAGGGTGAGAGATGGAGAGACAGAGGCACCGGGAAGTGTATGAAGGGGCCAGGCCCTCGGCAGAGGGTTTGAGCAGCAGGAAAAGCCCTTTGGAGCCTTTCCCGATCCCTCCGCCCCTTCCCAGCTCCAGTGACTCATAATCCAGGCATCCGCCCCCGGCCTCAAACGCCCTCCGCACCCGCTGCGGGAGCACGCGTGGTCCCTGGACCCCCCGCACCTGGGGACCATGGAAACAGCCACCGGTCACTGATTGGAGACCCCGGTGCTCTGAGAGCAGGCGCTCACCAAAACTGCAGGATTCTGCCTCAAAATCCTTCATGGCCTTCAGAACACAGGACAGGGCTGCCCTTTGCGCCTTGGGGCCGGTGCCTCGGGCTCCCGGCAGAGCCTCGCGGCCGGGCGGTGCCGCGGGAGGCGGCGGGGACGGGACGGGAGGGGACGGGAGGGGAGGGCGGCAAAGGCCACAGCCGTGTCCCAGGGCAGGGAGGCACCTGGCTGAGATAGGAGCCTGGGCTGCAGCCGTCCCCATCCCGGCAGGCTCCGAGATCCTGCACCGCCTCGGACCCTGCTGCCACGGGATGCCCAGCGCCGGGCAGCGCTACACCCCTGTTTGGCCAAGGCCGTCCTGGTGCCTCGGGGCCAAAGGGCGAGGTGCTGAGTGCCCGGCCCCACGTCTCCAGCAGATACGGTTTTGATAATGCAGGGAGGGGTCACGAAGCGCCCGGGCTGGGCCGCAGTGCCGCCACCACCGCAAATATTAGTTTTGGCCCCAAACAGGATGTGGGCTCTCAGAAAGGTTTCTCCCTGTGGCAGGCAGCTCCAGGTAGGGCTGCCAGCCCACGTCCCTCTTTCTGGAGGAGTGGGTCTTGTCCCCTTGCAAACCCTTGGGCTGGCAGCCCCCCGGGCCCAGGAGCCCCTCGCAGGAGTGCGGTTCAGACATCCCCTCTGGGCCCAGCTGGGGTCCCACGCACAGGCAGGGCTGCACCCTGACATTTGCCCCATGGCATCTGAAGCTGTCTGTAATTTTTCAGGTGCTGACATCCTAAATTGCTGCTCTTGGGCGTCCATGGGAGGCAGCTGAAGCCAGGTTGAGCCGGAGCAGCAGCACTTGGTCCAGGACTTGGCCAGTCAGAGGCTGCTGCTCTGCTCCACTCTCAGCTCCCGAGGTAATCCCCTCTGCTGTATGTGCCAGGGCTCAGGGGCTGCAAGGCCCCAGCCCTCATGTTGGTGAGCCCAGAGCCCCCTAACTGCCCCAGTGTGGGTGTCCCCAGGTGCTCACTGGGGTGACACTGTGTCCCACAGCCCAGCCAAAAGCCTGGGGCTGTGCAGTGCACAGGTCCTGTCCCAGGACAGCTTGGGGCATGGCTGTGCTGGGAACCTCCTCATTCCTGTCCCCCTCAGCTGCCCCTGGCACTTCACAGGGCACTGGCAAGGCATGGAGAGGCTGTGGGTGCATGGTGTCCTGCTGATCTTCCTGCTGCCCTGCCCTGTGGGGAGCCAGACCAGCTCCATCTCTGACCAGCGATGGTGGACAGACCCCAATGAGGCCCCATCCCAGCACCAAGCTGCCAGGTGAGGGGACCCCGGAGCCAGAGTGCCCTGCAGCAGGGGCCAGGGCAGCCCTGGCACCGCAGAGGGCCCCCGCCCCCCCGTAGCTCCCTGTTGCGCTTTGCTTTCTGCCTTGCCAGGGCCACGCAGGAGCGGAAGGCTGACGGTGCCCAGGAGGGGCTGCCCCCACAGCCCCGCTGTGTCCGCTGCTGCCCCCCACCCGAAAAGCGCTTCTACCCCCAGTACCAGCCCATGCCTCAGATCAACATGACCATCCTGAAAGGTGAGGGCTGGCAGGACCCCACGCTGTGTTGTCAGCATTGCCCCAGGCCCAGCGCTGAGCTGGGCTCACGGTGCCAGCTCTTGCACAGACTGGGAGTGAGAAATTGGGGTGGTGCCAGTGGTCCTGCATAGGCAGAGGGCAGGAGCCACACCAGGCTGTGAGCAGCCCCTGCTCTGGTGGCTTCTGGGCAGCAGCATCAGAGCCTGGGGAGGGGGCAGGGGCAGGGTTGGTGGGGCCCCGCTCCCTCCATCCACCTCTGGGGACGGGGCTTTTGGGGTGCTGGGTTCAGCACTGGCCCCTGCCTGACAGCCCAACTCTCCCTCCTGCTCTGCCCAGGAGAGAAGGGGGACCGTGGTGAGCGTGGCATGCAGGGCAAGTTCGGCAAGACGGGGCTGGCCGGCAGCAGGGGCCATGCAGGGCCCAAGGGACAGAAGGGCAGCATGGGCGCCCCTGGGGAGCGCTGCAAGAGCCACTACGCCGCCTTCTCCGTGGGCCGCAAGAAACCCCTGCACAGTAACGACTACTACCAGACCCTCATCTTCGACACGGAGTTTGTCAACCTCTACGACCACTTCAACATGTTCACGGGCAAGTTTTACTGCTACATCCCCGGGATCTACTACTTCAGCCTCAATGTGCACACCTGGAACCAGAAGGAGACGTACCTGCACATCATGCGCAACGGGGCGGAGGTGGTGATCCTGTACGCCCAGGTGAGCGACCGCAGCATCATGCAGAGCCAGAGCGTCATGCTGGAGCTGAAGGAGCAGGATGAGGTGTGGGTGCGGCTCTACAAGGGTGAGCGCGAGAACGCCGTCTTCAGCGATGAGTACGACACTTACATCACCTTCAGCGGCCACCTCATCAAGTACAGTGGGGACCCCTGAGCACCAGGCCCCTCCCACTCCTCCTGTGCTAGGCCAGGTGGCCAAGGAGCCCCTGTCCCTCTCATCCCAGGAGTGCCACCCCCATTACGCTGTTAGTCATCCTAGTGCCAGTATCCCCAGCAGCTGCACCAGCGCGTGAATTCCCTCGCTCCAGCGCCTCAAGGCCAACCAGACACACCTAGAAGAGTTGGAGCAATTTTAAGCCCCTGCCACATTAGTGACCGGGAAGCAGCTGCTCACCTAGGGTGGGCAGGGAGCTCACCCCCTCTCCCTACTCCAGAGCTGGGTTTGCCAAGCACAGCCTGTCCCGGCACTGGCTGTGCTGGTACCAGTGCAGCAGTGTGACTGCTGGAGCCCTGGTGCGAGGCAGCACAGACACTCGCACCGTGTTCCTCCTTGCACCAGGCCATGCTCCCTGGCTGGAATGGGCAGAAGGTGCTCAGCACCATCAGGAAAGCCAATAAACCACTAAGGGCCCTCTTTCCTTCCACAGTGCAGGTGTTGCAGTGAGGGGCTGGGTACCCCTGCAGGGAGTGAATTGCATCAGTTCTCTCTGCAGATCCCATCACTGCTCTCCACAGCCTCTGCTCAGGAAGGGCTTGCTCCCCACCAGCAGCCCTGGGCATGGGGCCTTTGGCCTCAGCCACTTCCTCTTCCGTTAGGTTATCTGCTGGCCAGGCATCGTGTTTGTGTAGATGCAGCAGTAGCATGGGCCAGCATGCTGACCCCCCCATTCAGCTCGTGCCACATTAAACACCCCATGTTTCCAGCCTTGCTCACATCCTCAGTGTCCTCTTGCTTCGTGTGTGTGGAGGCTCCGAGGGACGCAGGGCAGGGTTCTGCTCCTGGGGTGCAGGGGCTCCCCAAGAGCTGTGGGCTGGCATGGTGCTGCTGAGCTGGGGGTGGAGAGGGAAGAGCAAACCGTCCCTGGAGAGCTGTGAGACCTGTGCCAGGCACTGCACAGGCCAGCTGTGCCCTGAGGGCCAGGAGCTGAGTGCAGTGGCAGAACTGTCAGCCTGGGAACAGGACAGGCTGGGAAGGGTGGCAGGGTTGTCAGGAGACCAGGTTATCCGGCACATCCACAGGGGGGAGATAAGTCTGAGGTGAAGTTGAGTGTCAGGGTCTGGATTGGCATGTCCGTGGCTGGGCTGAGCACGGCTGCAGCTGGAAACCAGCACCCCAAGCACAGGAGAGAGGGGAATGGGCTGGCGCGACTCAGGATGGCCTTACATAGAGCCCTGGCTCCAGACGTGGGGAGTGGGTGGAGGGTGGGGGCCAGGTGAGGCTGGTCAGGCCATTCACTGCTGTGCCTGTGGGGTGGGGGCATCAGCCCAGGGCCCCAGCCCTGTGCCATGGCATGGGCAAAGCTCCTTGGCCGCACTGGCCCCTGGAGACCAGGTACCCTCTCCATCCCAGACAGCACAGCAGGGCCTGCTATGGACACAGGTTGCATCCCAGCACACAGATTCCCGTCCTGGGACACATGTTCTCCCCCAGGACACACAATCCATTCAGAGGCATGTGGCCCTGTCCCAGGACACGCGGCCCATCTCGGCACGCATGTCCCGTCCCAGGACACGCGGTCCATCCCGGGACACGCGGTCCATCCCGGGACACGTCCCGCCCCGGGACACGCGGTCCGTCCCGGGACACGCGGTCCGTCCCGGGACACGCGGTCCATCCCGGGACACGTCCCGCCCCGGGACACGCGGTCCGTCCCGGGACACGCGGTCCGTCCCGGGACACGCGGTCCATCCCGGGACACGTCCCGCCCCGGGACACGGGGGCGGGCTGTGCCCGGGGCGGTGCGGGGCGGGCGGGCGGAGCTCCGGGGCCGCGCCCCCGGGAGAGCCGGGCTCGGTG
>VZTG01010169.1:22740-35597 GCA_013397845.1 Melanocharis versteri
GGACGGGGACGGGGATGGGGACCGGTGCCGGGGCTGGCAGGGCCCGGCCGGCGCTGGCCGCGGTGCTGGCCCAGCCCGGCCCTCACCGACCTCTCGGGGCAGCTTCCAGCCGGCGGCGGACATCCAGGGAACCACTGTCCTGCACGACATCATCAGCGACCGCCCGCAGCCCCTGCCAGGTGAGGCACCGTGAGACGGCCCCGCCGGCACGGGGACAGTGTCGGTGCCATACCGAGCTGCACAGGCAGCGCTCGCTGCTGACCCTGTCCTGTCTCCCCATCGCTCCCAGCAAGGTACTTCGACACGAAGACGACGGAGCCCATCAGCTTCTTCTTGTCCGGCCTGGAGGAGCTGCTGGCCTGGCAGCCCAACAGCAATGATGACTTCAATGTGTCGGCCGTGCCTCTGGCCAAGCGCCAGCCCCCACTCCACAGCTCGAGGCCTCGGACACTGGTGTGCCATGACATGCGTGGCGGGTACTTGGAGGACAGGTACGTGCTAGGTGGAAGGGAGGTGTGACAGTGGAGCTCAACCTCTCAAACCCCAAGGGACTGCTCTTTCTGCCTGACATGTCTCCTGCCGGCTCAGCCGCCGGTGAGCAGGGATGAGGTGTTTTGCTCTTGCACCAGTGCTTGGGGAACCTTGCTGGGGCTGGGATGTTCAGAGGTGGCTCAATGCCACAGTTCTGCCCTTCTCCCGGCTGTGAGTCAGGCTCCTACCCAGCCCCACAGCATCTGTCAGCGTCCTTCCTGCACTGCCCAACCCTTTTCCCTCTGCAGATTCATCCAGGGCTCAGCCACACGCAACCCCTATGTCTTCTACCACTGGCGCTACATTGACATCTTCGTCTACTTCAGCCACCACACTGTCACCATCCCACCCGTGGTCTGGACCAATGCAGCGCACCGGAACAGTGTCCCTGTGCTGGGTAAGGGCAGGGCTAAGCCTGGGGCAGCCCCAGCGGTGAGGTGGATTCACCAGGATGTGCGGCTGACGCTGCCCTCGCTGCCTCCCCAGGCACATTCATCACGGAGTGGACAGATGGGGAGAAGCTGTGTGAGGCGTTCCTGGCCGGCGGGGAGGAGGCGTACGGCGCCATGGCCGAGCAGCTGGCCCGCATTGCCCAGCACTACCGCTTCGACGGCTGGCTGGTCAACATAGAGAACAAGCTGAGCGTGAGTCCTGGCGGCCCTGCTCGCCGCCCTGCCTCTCCCTGCTCGCCGCCCTGCCTTTGTGCTGTTCCCATGGGGAGCCCCCCGCCCCGTGCCCTCTCCCACCTGTGCCTGCTCTCTCCTGGCAGGCAGCAGCGGTGGGGAACCTGCCCCTCTTCCTGCAAGACCTGACGGCACGGGTGCACAGCGCCGTGCCCGGAGGACTGGTGATCTGGTATGACAGCGTCCTGAAGGATGGCACACTGAGGTGGCAGAACGAGCTGAATGATGATAATAGGTGAGGCCGGCAAAACCGTCCCTGGACAGGGGGCCATGAGCCCACCCCAAACCCAGCATGGTGGCAGTCCAGCACAACCTGCACGGCCCTTGGTGAGGTCGTGTGCAGCCATAGCATCTGCCCAGCCGCTCTGACCCCTGTCCCCAGGATGTTCTTTGACGCCTGTGACGGGCTGTTCACCAACTACAACTGGAAGGAGGAGCAGCTGGAGCGCACGCAGAGGCTGGCCGGGCCACGCCAAAATGACATCTATGTCGGTGTTGATGTCTTTGCCCGTGGGGATGTGATTGGTGGTGGCTTCGACACTGACAAGGTGGGTGTGACAGGGCTGGGCCAGAGTGCGACCCTGGACCTCCCCCGGCGCAGGGCTCTGACCTCCCCCCAGAGCCCTCCCTCCCCCCTGCGCCTGCTGGGCTGTGCTGTTTAGGGCTGCTAACCTGGGGCTGAACTGGTGAGGAATGCGGGATCTCAGAGCTGCTGGCCATGAATGAAGAGGCAGCTGGAGGATCCCAGTGCTGCCATCCCTGGAGAGGGAGATGCTGCAGCACATTCCTTTGGTGTCCTGCCCCACCATGGGGCCAGTGGAACCTGGGGGGGAGCAGGGACAGGACAGGTGACAAGGTGACTGCCTGGCCTGGCCCATGCCACTCACCACTCGTTTCTGCAGTCCCTGCGCCTGATCCGCCAGTACGGCCTGTCCGCAGCCATCTTTGCTCCTGGCTGGGTCTATGAGCACCTGGGGAAGGAGAACTTCCTGCAGAACGAGAACAGGTGAGGGCAGCTCAGCAGGGCGGGTGTTGGGGGAGGAACAGAGCTAGGAGTGCCCTGGCTCAGGAAGGCTGTGGGGTGGTGGGACACAGCTACCAGGACACTGTGGCTGTCAGGACACTGTGGCTGCTGACCCGGAGCCAGCTGTGACCAGGAGCCAGCTGGCCCCATTCTGCCCCAGCTGAGGCAATACCTGAGGCCATGCAGGGCAGCAACCATAACAGGGGTCTCTGTCCTGACACCCACCTTTGCCTCCAGGTTCTGGGGCTCGCTGGCCGAGTACCTGCCCACGCACAGCATTTGCACACTGCCCCTCACCACCTCCTTCAGCCTGGGCATGGGCACCAGCACATTCCTGGATGGGAAGGTGGGTGCAGGATGACAGCTCTGCTCTGGTCAGACTGGGCTGGGCTGGGCAGGGGGGTCCGTGCTCTCGGCTCCCCCAGCTCAGCTCTGCCTGTGCTGTAGGATGAAGAGTCTGGGCCCTGGTACGACCTGAGCGCGCAGGACATCCAGCCACTGTACCCGGAGCTCCAGGGCAGGCTGAGCACCAGCTGCTGCCTGCAGGATGCCTGGTGCGGGGGCAGCTCCCTGCAGCTGCAGGGCACCATCCCCCCCGGCGAGGAGCGCGTGGCTGTTCGGTGAGTTGGGGCGAAGCCCTTTGCCCCCTCCTCAGCGCTGGGCTGGCACCATGTGGGCATGACATGGCCTGCATGGCCCGAGCTGTGTGGCTCCGATGCCTTGTGGCGAGTGTGCCCAGGCTCTGCCCACACTGCCCAGCACACCTAACATGATGCATCTTCTCTTTGTCTCTCTCTCTGTCCCTGTCTCTGTCTCTCTCTGGGTGGATCTGGGGTCATCAGCCTCTTCTCTTTGCAGATGCCGGCACCCCCCAAGCTCTTCCTGACCCTGCTCTACAAGCTGGAGGGGCCACAGCCTGATGACTTCTCAGTGGCACTGGAGGTCACCACCTGGGACTCGGGGATGTGCCTCGAGGGCAACCCCATCCCCCTGCCTGGTGAGGACCCTGTACCCCCGTGCTCTCTGCAGTGAGCACCTGCTGTGGAGCGTGGGACCTGCTCAGTCCCTTGCCCCCTGACCTGGCTCCCTCTGGCAGAGCCCAACGGCCGGCACCACCCCCGGTTCCTCCCGGCACCACCGCCCAGCCTCGCCAAGCTGCTCGCCGCCTGCCACCGTGGCTCCCACGGCTGGACCAGCCGGTGAGTGCCCTGCCTGCATCCTGTGTCCACAGGCAGGCATGGGATGCCAGGGCTCCCTGGTACCATTCCTGCTCTGCGTCTTCCCTCTCAGGTGCTATGAGCTGGAGCTGCAGGACTGCAGCCTACGAGACCTCTCCGTGATTGTGTCCCGCCAGCAGCCCAGCCCACAGGAGACATCCTTCACCTGCCTCCTCGGGGAGGTCCGGGTGAGTGCCTGCCACTGCTGGGTGGAAACACCTGCCTGGTGCCACCCTTGTTCCGGGGAGGTGGGTGGGTGCCTGCCCTGACCCTGACAGCGCTGTGGTTCCCTCGCAGGTGCTGGACACGGCCAGCGTGGCGGCCTCCCCACCGCAGGTGCAGGGCATGACGGCCTCACAGCTCTGGTGGCAGGAGGGCCCCAAGCCCGAGCAGCTCTCGCTCAGCCTCACCCTGCGCTGGTCCTTCCCGCCTGGCCGTGCCAGATGGTTCCGCGTCCTGAGCCAGGGTGCCCGGTGCCGCCTGGGCCAGACAGCGCCGCAGGTGCTGGGGCTGGCACAGGGCTGCCTGTTCCGTGCCGTGGGGCTGTCGGTGCCACAGCCAGCGCCCGGACAGTCCTGCCGGCTGGAGCTGCTGGTGGAACCTGTACTGCGGGACGAGCTGCCTGTGGGCCCCGAGCGCTGGGGCCGCCTCGTGCTGGTCTATTCCGCGCCAGGCAGCGGCACCAGCTCAGATGGGCATTAAAGCAGATGTGGTGCAGCCTGTGCCGTGTCTCCTCCGTGTGGCGGGTGGGCTGTGGGCGGGGGACACAGAGGGAGGCTGCATTTCATCACCCTGGGCTGGTGAGTCCCTCTTCTCCCACCCCTGTGGTTGTGCTCAGCCCTCGCTGTGGGGGCCCACTGGGTGCTGACCAGGATCCTGCAAGTGGCTGGCACGGCCTCCCAACGTGTGTGACCCCAGACTGGGGCACCTGCCCTGAGAACCCCACCAGCTCCTGCAGCCCTCACGGCCTCAGGCTGCCTGCTCACGGGCTGGGGACACTTGCCCTAAGACCCCAAGACACTCGGCCACACCCCGTTCCCTGAGGGCTCAGCCTGTGGGGAGCTGCTCTGCAGCAGCCTCGAGGAGCAGCCCAGCATGGGTGATCGCTGTGCTTATTAGCGTGGGCCCAGCCCAGTGCCACCAGCCTACGCTGCCTCCCCTGAGCATCTTGTGAGGAGGAGAGAAAATTTATAGCAGCAATTATTTTCTCACAGTCTGGTGAGCAAGCAATTAGCAGGCAGGAGCAGGCGAGCGCTCCTGCACTGGGGTCCCAAGCCCTGTCCCCAAACAATGCAGGCTCCACCAGGGACACCAATGCCGACGGTGGAGCTGCTGCTCCTGAGGCGGGGAATGCACTCAGGAACGTATTACCTGATGGCTTGAAGAATGAAGGGCTTGGCCCAGCCGGGAGAGGGCTCCTCATGCAGCACCCTGCTCCCTCACCATGGCGAGGCTGGGGGCCCCAAGGGTCCCCCACTGGCCCACAGGCTGTGGCCCCCTGCCCAGCACGGCCGGATTCACTGTAGCAGCCACGGCCCCACGCCCCTGCAGCGCAACCAGTCAAAACCTGAGTCGCCCTGGTTGAAGAAAGAAATCTTTATTAATAATTTCAATAATAATAATAATAATCCTTGTAATAATAATAATAATAATAATAATAATAATAATAATAATAATAATACTGTTTATTAGAATGGTCACACTTTTAAGCATACAGGATGGGCCGGCGCCAGCCCGCACGCCGGGGCGGCGCGGGGGTGCTGTAAGGGAGAAGCCAGTACAGCGATGGACGGAGCTTTGTACAGGGGGGGCAGGGGCCGGGGCTATGTACACTGGGAATAGAAAAGGGGGAGCTCATCGCTGGGGCGTCGGGGGCGTCTGCAGACTATAAAGTGAGGTTTGAGGAGTGGCAGAGCCATAAGGGCGCGGGACGACGCTGCACCCCGGGATGGGCTCCGCAGTGCCCCGTGCCACTGGGCACCGCACCCGGTGTGCCTGCGGCTGCAGCCCAGCCTTGTGGCTTGGGTGGGTTCCTTGTGGCCGATGCAGTGGCCGAGACCCCGCACCCAGGGCTGGGGGCATCCCGCTGCCTCAGGCAGGGACAGGTGGCCATGAGCATGTCCCGTGCCGCAGAGAAAGCGGGAGTGGGATCGGGGCAGCGCCTGGCCCAGCTTTGGTCAGGGCTGGTCCAGGCAGGGGGGGAGCGTGGGTGTCAGGGAAGGAAGGAGGAAGAAGGGGAAGGGTTCACAAGCGAGTTGCAAGCTCCTCTTAACAAAAATTCCCTTTAAAAGGCAGAGGGTCGTCCCCTGCAATACCTCAGCACCGCAGCCGCGCCGCCGCCCCAGTTCCGCGCTGGAGCTGAGGCCTCGCACACTCGACACGCTGATGGCCGTCAGCGCCGGGGCTCGGGTGGCACGAAGCCAGGTCCCCACCCCATCACCCGGTCCCACGAGCCGGGCAGGGCGCAGCGCTCTGCCGGCACCCCCAGCGCTGCTGCACCAGGGAAAGGAAGACGTGGTGCCCAGGCCCTGCACCTGGGCGGGTGAGGGCCCCGCGGACCCCCGCGGACCCCCACGCCTGCCTGCACCGGCTCCCTCCCTGCTGGGCTGTGGGGCCGGGGCGCTGGGGGTCCCTCCGGCGCATCCGACCGCCGGTGCTCGCCGCGGCTCCTCTGGGACTCGCTCACTCGGTGTGTGTGGACAGTTGGGACTCACTTGGCTGCTGCCGCTTGGCTTTGTTTCTTTTTTTTTTCTTTTTGTTTGGTTTTTTGTTTGGGTTTTTTTTGTTGCTTTGCTTTTAATTTTTATATTTTGGGGTTCTTTTTTTTTTGTGTGTGTGTGGATATTTTTGCCCTTCCTGGTCCCAGAAGGAAACAGCCACGGGTTCACTACAACAGAAACAAGAGAGGCAGGTCTTTCGCTGGAGCACTCAGGCTGAGCTGCTGGCCGGGGGCCACACAGGCACCGTCCCAGCCCACCGAGCCCACCAGCCAGCCCAGCCCACCACACTCAGCTCTAAAGAGCAGCTCTACTGCCCGGGGGGCTGCCCCAGGGTCCTGAACCCACTCCAGCCTCGTCAGTCCCCACAGCTGGCAGCAACCCCAGCTGGCTCCTCTCTCTCCTAGGGGGGCAGAGGGGCCGCTCAGGGGGCTGCTGTCACCCCGAGCCCCGGCGCCTGAGGAGCGAGCATTCCTGCAGGCTGAGCACCCCCGCCTGCCTCGTGGGGAGATGAGCCCTCTGCACCCCAGCCAGGGCAGTGGGGGACCCCGCACCCCGGCTGTGGGAACGGGGTGCTGTTGGGACTGAGGGCTGGCCCCACTCCCCGCGGTCCCCGGGGCGGGCGGATGGTGCAGGAGAGGCGGGCAGGCGGCAGGACGGAGTTGAGGTAACCCTATGGGCGTGGGGTGCTGTGGCCCCACAGAGCCTGGCACCAGCCCCGGCCACCCGGGCAGCACCCGCGGGTCCTCCGCAGGCTCGGCCTCGGCTCTGTCTGCCTGGTTGGGTTTGGTGCTAGTGAGCATCGGGGGCAGTGGTGGGGGGGCTGGGTCTGTCTTGCTAGTAGGGAGTGAAGCGGCTGTACCCTCCTCGGTATAGACTAGCCTGCAACATCAAAGATGAAAAAAAAGCCAATCAGTATTCAGAGATAGCCAAAACCTAGATCTTCCCTTTTTTCTCTTCTTTTTTTTTTCCTCTTTTAAATGACACCAGATCGCTGCTGTCCTTGGGATGTGAGGGGCAGGCAGGGCCAGGGTGCCCAGTGCTGCCCGGGCTGTGGGGCAGCCATGGGCACTGCCCTGGGGGCAGGGGCTGCCATACGCCTCCAGTGTGGCACTGCAATGCCATGCCTGCCCCCATCCCTGCTGTGGCACTGAGCTGAAAACCCCCAGGATCTAGTGCCCGTGGCCCCTCACTAGCAGCTGCCCAGGGCTGGGGGTGCCAAGGGAGTAAAAAAAGGCAGAAAAAGGCAGGTTGGCTTTGCGATCCCAGCCGTGAGTGCAATTTTTCATCTTTGATGCTGTCAGAGCTGGCCAAGAGCTGTGCCGCATGAGGGGCTGCAGTGCTCCCCGTGTGTGGCTGCACGCGGGGCCCTGGGGACACTGTCCTGCACTGGGATGAGGGGGGGGGTCCTGGAACCTGACCAGGCAGCCGGTGGGGGGGCAGCCGGGCCCCTGGGAAGTGGCGTGCATGGGCAGGACTGTGCAGGGTGTGAGGGGAAGGTGGGGCAGGGGTGCAGGGTGGGGGTTTCCTCTCCTGCAGACAGAGCCAGGCAGGGGCTGCGCCATTCCCACTCCCCTCCCACAGCCCCCGCACCTGCCCTGTGCCCCACAGGCCCCGTGGCCGCTGTGCCAGACCCCTCCCTGGGCTGTCTGCAGCCCCCCGGGAAGCAAAGGAAGGCCGAGGGGCTGCTCTTACCATGGTGCCAATGCTGTACGTGGCGGCGGGGCCGATGGTGTGGTGGTAGGGGTCTGCTGCTGCGTACACTCTGCCGTAACTAGGAGCAAACACAGCAGTGGGTTTTAGTGACAACAGCTGGGGTCCCATCTCCCCTCAGAGCCCTCCCTCCCAGCTGCACCTGGGAGCCCCCCAAGATCTCCCTGCTCCCCCTGCAGTGGTGCCAACCCTTTCCAGCCTGGCCCTGAGTGTTGCAAGGGGTCCCTGTTTGCAGGACACCCTCCCCATGCCTGACTGTCCTGTCCCACAGCACACAAAAGCTGGGGGTGTCAGAGTGCAGGGGGTGACACAGAGCTCGCCAGGCACAGCTTACCTGTCACTGTACGCGGCCGCTGCTGCTGCGGGCTGGGCGTACCTGTAGGCAGCATAGCCCCCCTGCAGGGAGGAGAGACTGGTCAAGCAGCTGCACCCACTCGGGGGGGGGGTTGGGGGCAGCTGGGTGCCCCATGGCACTGCACAGAGTAGTGTGGGGCCCGTGGGGAGCTGGTGCCAGTGCCACCGGGCACGCACCAGCCTCATTACCATTCCCCAAGGGCTTTCACAAACATTAACCTTAAAAAATTAAATTTCCAGAGAAGAGAATGTCACCTCCCCGCTCACTTTAATGAGGTGTCACGTTAGATAAATCCTTCAGTGCCCGCCTGAAATATCACCGCTGGCTCCTCAGACATGGAGGTTAAACACGGGTGTAAGGCACTGAGGCCGTAAATCCTGCGTGGTACCAGCCCTGCAAGGGGGCTGGCAGGGGCACAGCACTGGGCACAGGACCCTGCGTGGTGCATGCCACCCAGATGGCTCTGGAGAAGCCGTACTCTGTTCATGCTCTCTTTGCCTCCCAGGGGAAGGGGCTGGGGGGGGGCAGAGCCCACCATGGACCCACGTGATGCCGCCTGCCCCCTGCGCTGGCATGGGGTCCCCGTCATGGCCCAGCCCTGGGCACAGTGTCACTTACGTAGATCTCAGCTCCGTAGAACCCATCCTGGTAGACGACCCTGGAAATGAGGCGGAGGCATCAGAGCCCGGCAAGTGCCCCTGGACGAGCGGAGTGGGGTGAGGGCAGTGAAGGGGGGAAGCTGCCTCAGCCCCACAGCTGACTGGCAAGGAGTGGCTGTCCAGGCCCCAAAGGCATGTCTGGGCTGGGATTCTGGGCAGGGACTTGAGGACAAGCAGAGGGCACAGCCAAGGGCACGGCATGCCAGAGGAGGATACCAGGGCAGGATTTCTGCTGGGAGCAGCCAAGTGGCCACAGATGGCCATGGCTGTGCCTGTGACCAACGCCATCACAGCCACACGTGCCAGGAGAGAGTTTCCATTAAACCAACCATCCTGGCTGGAATAACGGGCACAGGAGACTGGTGAGTGTGTGGGTCACCCCGAGGGCAGCAGCGTGGGGCTGGGACACAGCCTGTGGCCAGGCAGGTGCTGCAGGAGCTGCAGCCTGTTCCCGACGTGCGAGAGCCCACGATGCCAACGCAGACCCGGAGCAGCCCGGCAGCACAGGCCCCTGCCCGAGCGGGCCCCCCTCGGGTACTCACGCGCCGTAGGTGGGGATGGGCGGCGGCGGCGGCGCGGCCCGGAAGGTGTTGTAGACGGCGCGTCCTCGGCCCCGTAGGTGTGCCCCTCGGTAGGCCACGGCCGTTCCCGTGGCGGGGTACGGGAACCCCGTTACTGCAGGAGGCAGGGGACACCTGTGGGCTTTCCACAGCAGGTCCACGCAGCCCCCACGGGGCATCTGCGGCAGAGCTCACCCCTGTACCCTCAGCCTGGCAGGGACATGGCTCTGTGGGGATGCTGGGCAAGGGGACAGGATAGGGGGAACCGTCCAGGCAGGTGTGAAGGACAGGGAGAGGGGCCAGGGGCTGCTCACTGCACACAGCAGTGACAGTGCAGAGCTGCTGTTTGGGGAGACCCTGCAGCAGGTACTGCTGCAGCCCAACATTACCTGCGTAGAATTCAGGGCCGTAGACTGCTCCCACCACCGGGTTCAGCTTCCAGCCTGTGGGCAGGGAGAGCCAGTGAGGACAGGGCACTGTCTCCATGGTGCTCTGAGGGGCAACAGCCCCATCCCCAGGCAGGAGGACGGCATGGGGGGCTGCACTCCTGCACTGGGCAGGAGCAGTTGCTCTCCCATTTGCCTGCAGGTGTGGAGGGCATTCACTGCCAGAGCTTCACGGCAGCCGGACAGTGCCGGTGCCTGGAGGTGCCCCTGCCTGCTGCAGCCCCCGCTCTCTGGACGCTGGCCCTTACCGTTGGTGTAGGGGTTGGCCACCTTCTTGTTGGTCATGACACGGGCCGTGGCGTTGTTCACCTGGAGAGAGAGGGACGGGGGCTCAGTGCCTGAGGGACGTGGAGCTGGCGAGGCTGTGGTCCAGGGCCCGCTGGGCTGCGCTCAGCGCGTGCTGCTGCTGCTTCGGATGCCGGAGCAAAGGATGCTGGCTGCACCAGAGACACGAGACAAGTCTCTGCCTGCAGCCGCCCCACCGTACGCAGACCTGCCTGTGCCTCCAGCCAGCCCAGGCCTCCGTGCTCCAGCTGTGAGCGTGGCTCAGGCTGGTTGCTGGTGCCCCAAGAGCTGCGGTGCCATGCTCAGGCTGAGCCCCAACATGCTGCCTGTGAGCTCCTGCCCAATTTTGTTGGATGATATTTTCCTTGTCCATGGGGCATTGTCGTGCCCTGCCAGGCTCCCTCTCTGCCATCAGCACTGCTGGGGGCATTTTGTCCCACTCCCTCTGCCGTGTGCCACCCTGCTTCCCACCACTCTCCAGCCACCAGCAAGGAGCTGCTGGCAAATGGGCAGAGCCTGACCCCTGCCTAAACTCGGAGAAATCAAAGCCTCCGGGGCTGGGCAGCTGCTGGCACTGCAGGTGCGAGCCCCGGGTGGATCCTCCCTCCCAGCACAGAGCAGGTGGGGATGGCATGCGGGGCAGAGCCCCAGAGCTCCCCACAGAGCGTGGGACGGCTGCTGTAGGCACGGGGGTCTGCCAGACTCATCTGTACCAGGCAGAGTGCAGCCCCAGCTGACACCCCGGCTCTCCGTGCACCCGGGAGGTTCCTCTGGGCCAGACACTCCTTGTGCCAAGCGACGACCTTCCCGGCAGCCGACACACATGCTCCCGTGCCACATTCAGGGACACATGCACACGCTGGGCGCAGCTACCTAGGGCACCCGGGACCCGGAGCTGCCCCCAGGCGTCCCCCAGCCCGGGCGGGGGACACGCACACGCAGGCATGGCACGGCACTAGCACACTTATCTGAGCACCTCAATCTTCCGGCCCTCTACGATGGTGCCATTCAGCTTCTCCCGTGCCCGGTCGGCATCTGTGCTAGTTTCAAAAGTTACAAACCCAAAACCCTGTGAGCAGAGGAGAAAAGGAGAAAGAAAGAGACAGAGAGAGACAGAGAGAGGGTGTGGGGACAGAGAGAAAGAGGGGGTGAATCAGGAGAGCTGGCGCAGGAGGTGAGGCTGCCACAGTGCAGAGATGAAGAGCCCAGACTGGGGTCCCCACAGGGGCTGGGGGTCCCAGCTGAGGCCCCAGAATCGCCCACGAGCTGGGAGAAGAGTCTGGGAGAGGGGCACAGAAAGCAGGGAAGATACAACAGAGACATCCAGACACAGAGGGACACGAGCTGCCCGTGGAGGGACAGAGCGAGCCCTCTCCTCCCTCCAGTGCCGGGTGCAGAGACCCGCACAACCTCCCCAGTTGGCACCAGGGCTGCCCCGACAGGGCACTGCATGCCAGGGTCCCATGGGACAGGAGAGGAGGGGAGAGCAGGTTACAGCACTGCTGGGCAACCTGGCTCCTCTGACACCCTCCCCAGGACTCGCTGTATGGTGCTGGCCATGGGCATCACCCACCTTGGAGCCCCGCTCATTGAAAATGATCTCCACATCCAGAATTTTCCCGAATTGCTGCAAGTGGAGAGAACAGAGGGGTGAGTGCCTGCAAAGCCCCCGGCCCTGCACCCAGAGCTGCTGGCATGGGGCTCTGTGCCAGGGATGGGCAGAGGGCTGCCTTGGGGGCCAGACCTGGGGACCCCCAGTGTCATGCAGGGGAAAGCCCTCGTCCCTCCCATGGCTCCCACTCTGACAGGACTTGAGGAGCGTCATCCAAAATTTCATTAGCTGGCACTGCTCTGAGTCCTAATGAGCACTGGGAAGAGGACAGTGGAGGGGGACAAGGACTCTGTGTCACTCCCTGCTCCACACACAGGGGCTGGGCAGGATAGGCCCTTGGGAGGTGACAGTGCCAAGGTCCTGATGGTGCCATGGGGCAGCACTGAGCAGGGAGCAGGGATGTGATGGCTGGATGGAGCTGTACTCACCCCAAACATTTGCCGCAGGTCGGGGTCCCGGAATCGAAAGGGAATGTTGGAGACGTGTAACCTCTTGGGCTGCTGCTTGTCTGTGTTGTCTGAGGAGTGTAGCTGCTGGCTGTCTGTCTGTGCCGCCTCGTCTGTCTGCTATGGGAGGCACCGCTGCCATCAGCCCCTGGCCATGCCAGCCCTGTGTCCCCGGTGAGAATGTCCCCCTGCCCTGCGCTTGGCCCTGCCTGCCCCCAGGGACACGCTGCATCCTGTGGTCCCCAGGTTCTGGGCAGTACCCCACGGGTGTCCCTCCACCCTGCTGAGCCAGGGGAATGACGGTGGGGCTATGGGGATGCTGGGGGGGGGGTGCAGACACTGCACTCGGGACCATGTGGAAGGACTGGAAAGTGCTGAGCTCAGCACCTTCCTGGTGCTGCATTCTTGTAGAGCAGAGCCAAGCAAGTGGATTACGAGTTATTAGAAATGGTGGGGGGGTGTGAGGGGGAGTGATGGTAGGAACACCCAGCCTGGTACCCTGTGGGACCTTGGCCAGGCAGCAGCACCACCCCAGGACCCTCCTGGCTGCTCCAGCACTGCCCCGGACCCCCGCAGCAGCACCGCCCCAGGACCCTACTGGATGCTCCA
>VZTG01010169.1:37127-61427 GCA_013397845.1 Melanocharis versteri
CCTGATGCGCCTGCCTGCGTGGGCCGGGGCTGTCACGCTGCAGGAGCCCGGCCCATCGACGGCACTGCCCCGGGACGGGCAGCCGGGAACTGCCCACGCCACTCCTGCCCACGCCGCAGGCGCTAATCCCACCTGGCAGGCCGGAGGGCTCCATCCCGCGCTCGCCTGGCTCTCAGCACCCAACTCTTCTCCAGGGAGCAGGCAGACACCAACAGCCACCGTGGTCACTCTCCCAGTGCCTGCCTGCATCCCCAGTGCCTGGTGCCTATCCCTGCCTGCATCCCTGGCGCCCTGTGCCCGTCCCTCCCTGCCTGCACGTGCAGAACCAGGAGCAGCCCACATCCCTCCTGGCTGCTCTGCGCTGGATACATCCTTGCTGCCACTACAGCCAGGATCAGCCCCCAACACGCAGGGACCAGGATGTCAGCAGGCAGACGGAATGCAGGGACTGTTCCCACCTGCCCAGGTCTTGGGTCCTCCCGGCCCCTTGTCAGCCTGTCCCAACAGCCACGTTCGTATCAGTTATTAATTAGGGCTGTCGCAGTGCCTGTCAGCCCGGGTATTATTTCACTCAGGGACCACTGGGTTCCTCTGGTTGCTGCTCATGGCGCTGGGGCGGTGGGTGCTGCAGAGACACAGATCCACGGCTTCCAGCGCCTCCCGTCCGCTCCCAGTGCCTGGGCACCCCCACTGGGGACAGAGCTGCTCCATCGGGGCTGCTGCGGGTGAGGGTCCCACGGGGAAGGGAACGCTGACGGGTTCGGCTGCGTGATGCCCGTCGACATCACGCTACTCAGTTCCACACCCCATGCTGCCTGCACCACTGGAACAGCTCCGTCCCTGGGCAGCCCCAAGCAGTGAGGGTCCCTCTGTTCCTCCCAGGAGGTGGCTGGAGCCCCTTCCAGGGTGTCCCCCTGCACTGAGCACCCGGGGGGTCCCTGGGGACCCACCTCTGCAGCCCAGGAGAAGCACCCTGGGTGCTCCCAGCTCGGGGTGCCTAGCCACGCAGGGAACCTGTGGCACAGTGCTGGCCTGCAGGTGCCAGGGACAGGGGCTGTGATGGACATCCCTTGCTCTGCCAGCACCCATCCCTCCTGAGGCGTGGGGACGCTCCCACACGGTGCTTTTGACACTTGCAATAAAAGAAATTCTGATCCTTAACAGCCCTTGGCCTAGTTTAAAATGAGACAGATCAGTTCAGTGCCTGAGCCTGGAGCAAAGCTGGCAGCATTTAACACAGCACAGGGGGCACGAGCAGTACCCCGGCACCTCTGCTGCCCACCTGCTCAGGCAGGTACCAGCAGGACTGTGGCACCACCCTGTGCTGAAACACCACTGCCCCAGGGATGGCAGCAGAGAGGCTGGGACAGGGAGCCCAAGTTCCCCTGCCTGGTTTCCCCGTGCAGCATCCCCCATGTGGTGTCCTCTGCCCAGTGTCCCCCGCCCTGCCCACGGCTCGGTCTCGCACCACCAGCCCTGCGCAGTGGCTGCCGCAGCAGGCAAGGGGTAGATATCATCTTTAGCTGATTAAATGTCCCTCATTAACGAGTTTCTTTAATTAATGAAGTTTTTTTGTTTGCTCCACTTGCTTTCTCCCCCCACACTCTGCCTCCTCAGCACAATCCAGGCCATTTCCTTTCAAGTCATTTAGTGCGTGGGGCCAGTTCCTGCCGACACCGCATTTTGGTGATTGTGCCTGTCAGCTTGGGGCTGACGACGCCGTTTCCCACATTTGCTCCTTTTTAAGAAAATAACGTGCCAGGAGCCCCTGGATGCAGAGGATGGGTCAGAGCAACCAGCCAAGTGCAGAGCCCTGCACTAATGACGAGGCAGCTGCCAACCACGAGCACTTGAGGTGGGCCACCAAACCTGGGCCGTGACAGGCGTCCTGCCAGCACAGTGTGACGGTGCCACCATGTGGGAGTGCCTGGGCTTATGGGCTGCTCACCAGCGCCTGTCCCCTGCTGCCACCGCAGGTGCCAAGGATGTGCCCAGTTTCCTCCAAGCCTCGTGGCCATCCTGCTGCCTTGGCCTGACCCCAGTCCCATCTCCAGCCCAGGGCAACTCCCACCAGCCGACTCTGCCCACAGCTGTGCCCTTCCTGCGCTACGTGCAGTTGGCGGTGCAGGGGCGGCACAGCACAACACTGCCTGGTCACGGCATGGCACTGCCTGGTCATGGCATGGCACTGCCCGGTCATGGCATGGCACTGTCCGGTCACGGTATGGCACTGCCCGGTCATGGCATGGCACTGCCTGGTCACGGCATGGCACTGCCTGGTCATGGCATGGCACTGCCCAGTCGTGGCATGGCACTGCCCGGTCACGGCATGGCACTGCCCGGTCATGGCATGGCACTGTCCGGTCACGGTATGGCACTGCCCGGTCATGGCATGGCACTGCCCAATCATGGCATGGCACTGCCTGGTCACAGCATGGCACTGCCTGGTCACGGCATGGCACTGCCCAATCGTGGCATGGCACTGCCCAATCATGGCATGGCACTGCCCGGTCATGGCATGGCACTGCCTGGTCATGGCATGGCACTGCCCAATCGTGGCATGGCACTGCCCAGTCGTGGCATGGCACTGCCCAGTCGTGGCACAGCACTGCCCGGTCGCAGCTGACCCTACTTGCTCACGGCACCACCAGGTCACGGCACATGTACACCCGGGCTTGAAGCCACATGTGGAGTGCCGGAGCAACTAGAGAGGGAACACAGTCCTGTCACTACACACCTCCCCACCCTGACAGCGGTCCCCACTGCCTGTGGCTGTCCCGCTCCTCCCACTGGGAACCAGACACCTGCTGCTGGGGGGAAAGAGGGGCCCACAGCACCACAGCATCCACAGAGCCCCCCCAGGTGCTCCTGCAAGCTGCAGAGCCTCAGTAAGCATATCCTGCAGGCAGGGCAGGCAAGGAGAGCAGGCAGGGCAGGGCAGGCAGAAAGCACTTTGCTGTGACCTGGAATGGCTCCTGCGTGCTTGCTAATGCCAGGGCACACCCTTGTCACATCATGAGGGAGCCTGAGGTCACTGCTGAGCACAGGGAAGGGTGCTCAGCAACTCCCAACGTCTCCTGTGGGGGACCCGCTGTGCCCACCAGCAGGAAACCGGCACGAGCAGCAGCCAGGGAGACCGACAGGACCATCTACCCTCATGCCCACTGCCCTGGAGCACGGCGGTCTGGCACTGTGCTGAGCAGCAGACAGACTCAAGAAATGCCCCAGTGGAGGCAGAAGGGTCCTGGCACGGCCCAAGGTAGCCCCCAGGCATCCTGGGCCCATGCAGGCATCACCGTGCCCAGCACGACTCATCAGCGTGACAGACGCAACGCTCCCCCTTCGATCTGGCCGCTCGCTCATGCTAATGACTGTCAACATGGAACAGAGGCCATGAAGGGAAAGAAAATTACTCCCTGAAAAGGAATTGACTGATCCCTGTCATTTCTCACAAAACCACTGACCTGTAAATATTTCATTACCCCAAAAGCTGTGCCATCCATACAAAGCAGTGCCCAGCCCTGTGCAGGCACTGGCCGCAGAGCTCCTGGCTGTGGGGCAGTGGGGTCAGGGTGCCCCCAGAGGGACGAGCCCTGCCCACTGTGGAGATGTCAGGAGGTGGTGGTGGGTTGCTTACCCCCGAAGTGGGGCCATGGTGATCTCAGAGAGCTGGGGGGCATGATGGGGATGGACCCTCTGAAGGAAGCAGTGAAGGAGTGAGGAGCTGCAGGGACCAGTGGCAGCAGCTGCTGCACTGAATGTCTTCATCACCGAAGCGCAGGGAGGGGTGAGAGGTCGGTAATGGCACCTGCCAGGGATGCTGCGGTGGGAACGAGTGCTCCAGTGAGTGGGAAGGACCTGAGGGGGAGGAGAAGGAGGAGCAGCAGGGGGAAGCAGAGCAGCCTGTTGGCATGGGAAACACCCATTTTTCTGAGCTGCCACACGCTGTCCCTGCATTCTGCATCCCCCTTCCCTGCTCCTGCCCTCGGCCCCCCTGAGCCCCAGCTAACAGAGCCAGGGACGCTGCTGCCCCTCTGCCCACGGGAGCCTGGAGAGGACAGGCGGAGCGGTGGCGGCCATGTGACATCCAAGAGGGGATGAGACAAGACGCTGGCCTGGGCACACACCAGCACATGCGTCCCTGTCACCTCTGGCACGGGGCAGAAGGGGCCACGGTCCGGCCCCAGCTCCCGGCTCTGCCAGCTGGAAACTTCGGAGCTGAGGCTTCATGAAATATTCATGAAGTAAATGGTGCAATTTCATCTGCATTCAGCCAACTTCATGTATATTTCAGAGTATTATGAAATGATAATGTTGTGTAACCAAGGCGAGACGGGGGTGCTTGGGGGGGCTCCCGGCCACCCCCGCCTGCACGGCCGGCAGCTCCCAGCTCGCCATGTACCGGTGCCACGGCACCGGCAGGGACTGACGGCTGCGTCACTGCCGGGGACGCGGCAGGATCAGGCACAGCGGTGGGAGGAACAGAGCTCCGGGATGCACAGCCCTCTGGCTCCCTCCTGAACACGGCCTGACATCGCCACTGGGGCCTGGGCTCACCCATGGCAGCTCCTGGAATTGCCAGCAGTGCCAGGGCACACCTGTAGGAGTCCTTGGTGGCATCCCTGGCACAGCTCTGCCTCCAGGCACACTGGCGCGAGTCAGACCTGGTGTGCGCAGTGTTGGCTGGGATTCCCAGCAGTGCTTGGTCCCCAGTGTCGACCAAAAGGCTGTGACAGGTGGCACGTGGGGTACAAGCTAGGCTGCAGAGCCCAGGGATGGGCTGGAGAAAACCTGAGTCCTCATCAGCGTCCTCCTGAGCCCTGCAGGCACCAGTGTCAGACGCGTGGCTCAGTGGTGACCAGGCTGCTGCTCCAGTGGGCCTGGGCAAGCTGCTGTGTTCCTCCTGTGGAAAGGGCTGGGGCTCCAGGACCCTCACGTGGAGCTGCCAGAGCCCAGCTGCACGTAGACACTGCGAGCAGTGGGACCAATGGCCACGTCCACAGGCCTCATACTTCCCACCAGCCCCACACCGGCTCCAATGCCATCCCCACATCTGGCCCCACAGCTCACAGGGCTCCAGGAACCCAGCTGAACGCTGCTCCTGCACCTGCAGAGCCCCTCACACCCCAGAGCCCAGCCACAGACCCTGCCACTGTCACATCACTGTCGCCATGCTGGGACTCTGGCACAGCTGCATGTGGCACTTGCTCGCCCAGACGGTGTGGGCACTTGTGGCACCACGGACCCGTGTGTGTGCCCGGACAGTGCTTGCACGCAGCCCTCTCTAATAGGCAGCCAGAAGCATAATTTTTCCTCTAATTACATATTCAGCACTTCTGAGAAAATGAGATTTTGGTAATTCAATTGGACTGAGAAGCAGCGCTATAATAAAATGAAATTTGTAACAATTGTGCAGTTAAATTAGTTAAATGGAGAGGAAGGAGCTGTGGAAAATTGACCCCTCGATCTCCTGAAGACTAATCAGACATTTGAACCGGGTTGTGCTAACAAAGCCCCGGGGGTGTGCGGCACAGAGCGAGGGGAAACCAGAGATGCCACGAGGGAAGAGCTGGAAAACAGCCGGGCACCTGGTGGTGCCACAGAGGGGATGTCCCTGCTCCGGTCCTGGGGTGGGATGTGATGGCTTTGGCAGGGAGTGTGCCAGGTATGATGCTGCAGCCATGCCCTCTGTGGCACTGGCCACTGCCAGGGCCTGGCCACTGGGTCCTGGCAGTGGCCGATGCCATGGAGGCCACTGTCCCCACCGGCTCCTGGACACAGTCCGCATCCTTGCTGGGTGCACAAAGGGTGGCGGATGGTCCCCTTCTGCCAGCGGGGACCACAGGATGTGGGCACACATGCCTGGCGGTGTGACCAGCCCTAAGTGGGGACAGCCACCGCAGCACACCCGGACAGGGATGGCACCCAGCGCCGGGCTGGCGGGGACAGAGGCATCCCATGGGCTGGAGGGGCTCTGCGGCAGGTACAACGTAATTAGCCTCAATATTTATCTTGTTGTTCGTCTTTTCTATTTTTTCTTGTAAAAGAAAAGGAGAAAAAGACGAGTTTCTCATTTGCAAGTTAATTAGTCTAATTACCTCTAATTAAGAGCTCCCCACACAATGCAGATCACAAATAAGCTGCCACTGTCGCCTGCTCCCACTCTTCTCTCCCCAGTTTTGATTTTCCACAGGAGCTGTTTGAAGGCTGCACTGAGAACCCGGGTGTGGATCCTGGCTGGGCACAGCAGGGCTTGTATGGAATTTGGGACCTGCACCTGACCCCTGACAGGTAATGCCCACAGCACTGCTGTGGCCACCACAGACTCTTCACCCGCTGGGATGCTCCAGGGAGTGAGGGGGCACACCTGCTCCCTCCTGGCCCCTGGAATGCCAAGGGAGGTGGCACAGGTTAAAGCCCTGCCAGGGCTGCCCACGGGCAGTAGAGGGGTGAACAGCCCATGGCTCCCAGCCTGCAGTTCCCAGTTCCCAGCTCCCAGCCTGCTCAATGGCTCTGGCATGTCACTGGTCAGTACCCACGGCATGATCAGGACTGCACAGCCCCTGACCACATGCTGCTAGGCTCACACCAGCACTGGGAAGATCCAGCTCCTTCCTTGGGCATTTAGTTCTCCCCTGTGCCCAGGCACCCTTCCCAGCCTTCCCAACACTGGCACTTCCCCGTGGCTCCCCACACCCTCCCGGCACCCAGCCCCACACCTGCCTACAAAAACCAGCTGTACCAAAGTGACTAACACCCTTCCTGGAGGGGCTACAGTGCCCGTTGGTGCCCCGGCTCTTCCATGGAAGCCCACTATTCCACAGACACACTGCCCCCACACACAGGAGCCCCCATCCCCTTGGGGAGAGCAGCCAGGCAGCCAAGTGACCCTGAAGCTCCTGGGGGTGCCCAGGTGCAGCACCCAGCACCCTGCCCAGCCCTGGCTGCAGACCATGGAGCTGGCCTGGCCTGGGGGATGCTCAGGAAAACCGTATTTCAAAAGCATTCTCCTATTTGGATGCTGAGCCCTGAGCGGGGGCAGCCCCAGGGCTGGGGGCGGTGGAGCTGGTGGGGGTGGCCTGCACCCGCTCTCCTAATTAGCCTTTCTTTGTTACAACCCCCCCCCAACTGCATGTGATGCTTTAAAGAATGACAGATACTAAATCTAATTTAATCTACTCATTCACCCATCACTATAGCATAAAAATAGGAATATACCTATAAAAAGAGCATTGCCAGGCAGTGTGGGCCAAAATCACAGCTATTGTGGGAAAAGCAGCTTTGCAAAGCTAAAATTAATGTCAGTGTTTTCAATATAAAAAAACCTGAACCAGGAAACATGTTTTGGGGGCTTTCAGGCCTGTCCTCACTGAGTGGGGCAGCTGCCACAGCACGGCCAGAGCTGGAAGCTACCGTGCCAGGTCTCGCATTCGTGCGACGCACGAGCAGGGGGAGAAACCCGGTTTGAAACGAACCCGCTGCTGCAACACGCGACAACGCTGCTCGGAATAGACCTGCTCCCTAAAAATATAACATGCTAAACTTGGCAGCAGCCCTTTTGGAAAGGAATTTTCCAAGCAGGATTTGCAGAGGCTGTTTCCCGGCGGGCCAGGCGCTGCTCAGCCAAGTCTCCTGTGCCATGGTGTGACTGTGAGCACCGGGGATGTTCCCGGCGAGGAGCAGCTCAGAGGCAGCACTGCAGTGGGGTTCAGCACACCTGTACACCAGCCTGCGCTGGGGTCAGACCTGCACGTGGCTGGAGCTGCACCAGGGCCATGCCGGGGTGGAGCACTGACGCTGAGCCTGAGACCCCGGGTCTGCTCTGGGTCAGCACCGAGCCTTGTCCTGCAGCCATCACTTGCTCACTCACAACAACAGCAGAGATGTGTTTCAAGCAATGACTGATTCCTCTGTTAACAAAACGAAGCCACCGAAGTGTCCTTCCACACCCAGATCCTCACTGAGCAAGAACCAAATGTCCCTGCCAAGCCCCACTGAAGGACGCAGTGTTCCCACTGGCCCAGGCTGCTCTGCTGCAGACATGCACCCACCCTCCAGCGGTCCCTGCCCTCCAGCCCCCCAGAAGTCCTGCTCTTGGAGCACGGCAGTGCCAGGGGGAGTTCCTGGACATGGTGTGGCTGCACAACCCAGAATGCCACGGACCAGGGCAGCCCCATGGGAGGAGTGGAGCAGAGTGAGCTGAGAGGCACCCACAGCACCTGGAAGAGCCAGTGGCACTGCTGAGCCCTCCCTGGTGCTGGAAGAACTGAAGTTTTGCTGAGAGCTTAATTACTTGGTCATTCCTTCAAATCTCAACACAGCTGAAAATGCTGGGGCTGGGAGCTATGAAACATAAGCAGCACTCTTGGGAACCAATCCAGCCACAGGCTCCTGGTAGGGAGAGCACTGTCTCAAGGGGATGAGGGCAGTTACTGCGTGCAGATCCTGGCGTGCCCCAGCTCTTAACCAACTGGCCAGCCCAGCAGACTCAGTGCTGGTCACTGGCTCAGGCACTATCACGGTATGTGTCCACCCCAGGTGCCTCCTTACAAACCCATACAGGGTTTGGACAGGGACCTGTAACCCAGGGGGTCAAAACCAAGTCCTCCCAGACCCCATGACACAACCAAGAGTCAGTTGAACCCTCTCAGGTGTCCCTGCTACACAGAGGTGAGCCAGGCCAGCCGGCCAGAGCCAGCCCTGTAGTGGGCACATGCCCACAGGCAGAAGCAGCATCGCTCCCTGCGTGCTCCTGGGGCGCAGGTGGCACAGGTGGACACATCTAAAATCCAGAGCAAATCCAGAGCTAAAGCAGGTGCCAGGAAAACCCGTTGAGGGGCCCATCAGCAGTGCATGACCCAGGCCCCTGCCCCACATGATGACAGCCAGTGATGTCCCTCTCCCTGACACCTTGTTGAGACATGCACCGGGAACTCTTGTCCCCAAGTGCTGGGTGCAGAACTTCAGCACAGGACAAACCCCAGGAAGAGAACGGAGATTTTCACCTCCATCGTGCTCATCAGCCGGGTGAAAATCCAACTCCAAATCCTGTAATAAAACCCTCCTCCTGGCTTGCAAGTCCAGAGCTGCTGCCAAGGAGCAGGAGGCTTCTGGGAGAGCAGGGAGGAAGAGATGCGGAACACAACGGTCAAATCAAACCAGTCAGGGTGATGGGGGAACTGGGAGTTGCCAGGTGCAGAGCTGCACACCCAGGAAAGTTGCTGCTTCCCAGGGACTCCCAGCTCCGCTTTGCCCAGCCCTGCGGGCCCCGGGAGCACCCGCCTGGCCACCATCCTGTCACCCCCATGGCTGCCAGACCCAGGCCAATCCATGCCAGAGTGCTCTGCAGGGCAAGAGAGCAGCACAGCTGAGCCCCTCATGTGGCCAGGGACAAGGGGATCCGAGCTGGAGAGGGACATCTCCCACACTGCAAGAGAGGCTCTGGGCCCTGCACTGGCTGCTGGTCCAAAGCATCCATGTGCTCCCTTCACAGGGACGGAAACCATCCCCCAGATGGGTGGGGGTTCAGGGACAGTTTCTGCTCAGTGTCAGATGCGCAGCAGCCACAGGGACCTCGGTGCAGCTTTGGGAAGACAAGACCGAAATCCAGCGCAGCCCTGGCTGTCCCCGGGCTGTGCCCGCAGGAGGGTGCAATAAATCACGCGCCCGCCTCGGCAGCCCCTGCCGCAGCCCCCGCGTGCCCTGTGCCCATGCCTGTGTAACCAGCACCGGCTTCCCCAGCCCACCGCCGGCGCGGGAGAGAGTGACCCTGGGCCTCGCCATCCCCACCACCGCTGGCCACGCTCTGGCCACGACCCCACTCGGACACTGGCCACAGACATCCCAAGGGACCAAACACTCCACAGCCTTTCACACTGGGGTGGAGGGTTGGCACCTGTGTGCCTGTCCTCGCCGCTGGGTGAACCGCGCCGGCCACGCCAAGTGCGGGGAGGATGCCATGAATTTTTAAACTCCTGAAAGCACAAATGGAGTGGTTTGCCTGGCTGGGAGACGGGATTTCCGATGCAGCACAGAGGCATTTGAAGAAGATGCTGCCTCTCCCAAGCTGCGCCTCCCCTGGGATGATGGGTCCGGAAACCTGGCACTCAACTCAGGGTCCAGCGCAGGAATCAGGGCAGCCCTTGGGACAGCAGAACCTTGGCCTGGGTGAAGGACCAAACTGACGGCCTCAGCACCCTCCGTCCGGGCTGCCCAAGCCTGGCACCCGCCCGGTGCCATGTGCCCCCAGTCCCTCTGCAGCACCTTCCTGTGGCAGCGGGACAAACCCACGCACGCCTGACCGCGCGGCCCTGCTGTGGACACGCGCAGCGTGAGCACACGCACACATACGTGCACACACGTGTGCACGCACAAGCTCATCACCTTCCCTTCTCTCTGGAGGCTGCTCAGGCCACGCAGGAGCCTCGTTCCTTCATCTGAGCATCCATCATCGCCAAGTGGCAGCAGCGCCGAGGCGGAGAAGCACTGGACCCGCGCCGGCAGCTCTGCCTGCCGCACTGCCCGCGCCTCTGCCCTGGCCGTGCTCCTGCCACCACAGCGGGGAAACCAGAGGAACCCCCGAAAGCTGCAGCCGAAGACCCGAGCTGCCCCAGTGGCACAACTCCGACTGCCGTGGGGCTGGAGGGGGGAGGCTGGGACGAAGCTGTCAAGCTCTTACCCTCTGCCGAGAGGGAACCAGCCAGAAACACGTGTGAACCGGAAAGCAAAAAAATCCCCCGGAGAGGGTGGCTTACCTGTTGGAGGTAGAGGAAGGCTGGAGGACAGGGGAGAGAGTGAGGAAGCATGCCTGAGTTGGAGACAAGGAGGCAGCCCGAGTTAGCCATGGAGCACAGCATGTGTCGACAGGTAGCCGTGGAGCTGTTCGCGGGTCCGTCCTCTTCCGCACACTGCTATCCACCGCTATCCTCGTCTTCCCGGCTGGCCCCTCGGGCTCTCCCCTCCTCGCCGTCCCTCCCGACCCCTCGGCGCTAGTTAGGAGCGTTCATCTGCGGCAGGCCGGCCGCGCCGCCGCCGGAGCAGCGCTTGGCTCTTCACTTCGGGGCCATTAGACACTGGCACTGAGCGCACGGTCTGCAAAGGGTGTGCGTGAGCCAGAGCGGAGCGGGAGAGAAAGGAAGGGGAGGAGGAAGGAGAGAGGGCTCGGGAGCGAAATAAAAGGGGTGGGAGTTGAAGGAGGAGGGGGAGTCCCCTGTGCATTCAGACATCAAACAGAGCTCTGTATAAAATGAAGAGAATCCGTAATGACATGAGAACAGCTGATCCCGCACTTAACCCCTCCACCGCCGCCGCTTGCAGATGGCTTCCCCGCCGCCCTCGCCACCCCGGCCGCACGCTGGGGAAGCAGCCGGGCAGGATGCGGCCGAGCGGGCAGAGCCGTCTCCCTTCCCGGCGCTGGCTCCCAGGGGAGGAAGGGTCTTACCGGGAGTTTCGGTGGTGGTGCCGCGGGAAGCCGTGCCGAGCGGGCGGCGATGGCAGCGCGCAGCCCCCGCGGAGGCAGCGCTGCCGCGGGACTCCCCCATGCACACACCGCCGCACACGTGCACGCCGCTCTCGCTGCGAGACGCCGGCGCTGCCGGGCCGCGGGAGCCATGCAGCAGCCCCGGCTCCGCCTCCCCGGAGCCACCGGCCCGNGCCCAGGTGTGGGAGCCCCAGGCAGGGCCCCGTGCGCCCCCCGCCCGCCCGCCAGTCCCACGGGCACGGAGGGCTGCGGGGACCCCGGCACGCTGGTGACATGAGGGGCCCTGCCCGCTGGCGCTGGCTGCCCTGCGCTCCCCAGAGCGATGGGGGCCCTCTGCCCCAAGAACCACCCGCTGGCGGGCAGAGGTCAGCCCTGGCAGAGCTCGAGAGGTGTTCTGGTGTTTCCGAGGGGCCTGCGGTGCTGCCAGCAGCCCTGACACATCCACACCACACTCACCGCTGTCACAGCTGCCATGGCAATAGCCTACGTGCCGGTGCCCGCGAGGGACAGCCAGTGCGGGCACACACGTGCGTTTGCTCGGGTCCCCATCCCACCTCGCCCCGCCACCCATCAGGGCCCCACAGCAGCCCTGGCACTGCCACGGGGGTCCCTCCCTGGTGCCCCACACCTCGGCGCTGCATCGTGCCCGGCTCCGGAGCCATGGCAGTGCCGAGGCTGCCAGGATGGCACTGTGCTGGGCATGTGGGAAATGAAACCTGGGCTCGGCTCAGTTTCCATCTTGGCCAAATGTGATGCACAAAGGCAGGGCTGTGCCAGCAGCTGCTGATGCTCCGTCTCTGCCGGAGCCTCCAGCACACGACCAGGCGTTTGGAGCTGGGATTTTCCACAGTATCCCCAGGCAGAGTGACATGCTGCAGTGTCCTGGTACACTCGCAGCAGTTACCGCTTCTGCTGCAGACACTCCAGAGCAGCAGTGTGTGGCATGGCCGGCCCCGAGCCACGGGGAAAACCTGCTGCAAATGGCTCTGGAAGAGCCATCCCGAGAAAGCGGTGTCTGGGGCCAAGAGGGTGCCAGCCCCTCCCACAGGGTCCTGAGGCTGGGGGGACTACACTCCAAAGGGACCGCAAGGTGCCAAGCTGGGGAGGGGATGCCAGGCCGGGGGAGGCTTTGTCACCACCACCACCACCTTGTGGTACCGGGCGCCAAAAAGGTCCAGCAGTGACATCTGCTGCCAACAGCCTCCCTGGGCACTGCTCCCTGTGGGTGTCCCACCACAGCCGCTCCCCCCCAGCTCCAAGGACCACGACAGACGCAGTGGGTGCTCAGACCCCACACTCCTGCTGGTCTCCAGCTTCCCTTCCCAGGGAGCCCCGTGCCCCTGGTGCCGTGCTCTCCTGTGCACTCCAGCACCTGGGGAAGGATGTGGGACAGCTCTGAAAAGGCGAAGTGCATCCTCCCACAGCCCTTTGTGCAGCTGAGGGGAGAGGGGCTCCCCCAGGAACCTGCACGCACCCAAGCACCACACGGACCCTGGTGCAGGGCAAGGGACGCCTTGAGCAAGCCAAGAGGCAGCTCCAAAGGCTCTGGGCCGGTCTGGCTCCACTGCAGCTCCTGGAGGTGACAATGGCAGGGCACTGCCTGGCACACTGGCCTTGCGGTGCCCAACTAAGCAAACCACGTGAGGCAGGAACTGGCTCCAGGATGAGGTAATCTGCCCATCCTCCCCCGCGCCGCTCCGGCCAGGGTGACTCAAAGGCATTCCTGGCCGGTGGCAGCACCACAAGTGCTGGCACTGCCCTGAGCCAGCAGCGAAATGGGCACAGCTCTGGGAGCTGAGGAGCGTTGGAGTCTCCTCTCTCCCTCCTCCTGCCATCACCAACGCGTGCCTGGCTGCAGAGATGGCCCTCTGCAGTGGGGAGCCCCGGGGAACACTGGCCGGGCAGGGCTACAGCAAGCCCCCAGTCAGCTCCAGTGGGGAACACCTTGCTGGCCACCACTGGCTGGTTTCCCTCACCCTGCTGCTCCCAGTGACACTGCCACAGTCCCAGCCAACAGCACCGGTGGTGGCACCGGAGCTGTGCCCGGCCCCGCAGAGCCGCAGCCCT
Source organism: Melanocharis versteri (assembly GCA_013397845.1). Lineage (NCBI taxonomy): Eukaryota > Metazoa > Chordata > Aves > Passeriformes > Melanocharitidae > Melanocharis > Melanocharis versteri. The sequence goes on from VZTG01010169.1 coordinate 50,674, forward strand.
GGAGGAGCACCTCCGAAACTGAAGCCTCCTGGAATGAAAGTTTATTTATCTGTTTAATTAAGATGTGTTCACCAGGCGCACAGACCCCATTCCATCTGTCTCACTTACAGCCGTGTCCCAGTAAAATTAAACCTAATAAATATCAGCAGAGGGAAAGCAAAGGGCACGTGTGAGATATACGATCAAAGGCTGAAGTTGCACAGGGCTGCAGTTCTCAGCACATCTATCTCTGCCCTTCGGGGCTGGGCTGGCGCTGTGCTCCCCCGCGCAGGATGGGGCTGCCTTTCCTCCAAATCAGCACAATTCCCAGTTTTTTATTTATTTTAAATGAACCCTTCAGGGCTCCTTGGTTTTGTTTTCTGGAAGAGAGAGAACAACATGGCACCGGGACAGGAGCGGTCTTGGCCACTGTTCTGGTGCTGGAGCCAAGGGACAGAGCCTGCACTGGGAGCACTGGTGGGCATGCGCCCCCAAAGCACTGAGGGAACCTGCCTGGGCCAGCGCAGCACATCTGGCTGCTCCAGGCAGCGGGATGTACCTGCCGCACAGCTGAGAGCTGTTGGGAGGTGCCCCAGTGCTGTGCTGTCTGCTCCTCAGGAATCGCCAGGAAAGCTCAGCTCTCCTCCAAGGCACACTCCACCGTTTGGAAACTTTATCCACCAGGAAGGAGGCCCAGAGGTCTGCCCAGAGCCCTGTCCCCCCAGCCCCGCGGAGCACGCGCTGTCACACAGCACGGCTGCGGCACATCCAGGTGCCAAGAACCCTGCACGTGCTGCACCGAGCCCTGAGCACCCGCCAGAGCTCCTGCCAGCCCGGGGCTGTCCCAGCTCCATGTCCAGATTCTGACCCACAGAATGCAATGGGAAATCCAGTGCCTGGCACCACGGTCCTTCCTGGGACCCCTGCCTGTCCTCACCCAGCAGAGGGGGATGATGCAATGCCCATGGACCTGCTGCGGGGGCACAGTGCACAGCCGTGGGGGGACTGGGTGTCCCAGGGGCTGCAGGTGTCCAGTGTTTAACAGGACCCCGTGGTCCCTGCAGCACACTCCCACAGGGCAAAGCTGGATGCTGACGCTCAGGAGAGCTGCCACGGAGGGCTGCAGATCAGGCAAGACACAACCTCTGCCACGAGGGCCATTGAGGTTGGACCGGCGAGATCAGGTGCTCCAGCCTCCCCAGGGTCATCCTGCGAGTGCAGTGCTGGTGGCCCACCAGCACCCAGGGACAGCAGTACCAACCTAATCCTCTCCTCCCACCCACTCCAAAATGCCCCCAAGCTGTGGCATTCATTAATTAAAAGCTCATTAGTAGTTATTCATAGTCATCAAGCAATTAGATGAAGGCACTGACAGATCTGAGCTGTTGCGTGAAAAGGAACGTCCCATGGCAAGGAACATCCGTGTGGCAAGGAAAGTCCCACGTCCCCAGTACCTCGGCCACAGGGATGGCCCCAACATGGGGGACAGACCAGGACAGCGAGAAGGGACTGACAAGCCTCCCTGGCACCCTGTTAAACCTCTCTGTCTTTCCCTGCTCCTTCCTCCTCCTCCCCCAGCAGCTCTCAGAGGTCACTGGAGACACTGCCTGCTCTGAATTCCCAAAGATGGAGAACCCAGGTATGACCTCACCAGGTGAGGAGGGGACTGTGACCAAACCACAGCCAGTATCTGAGACAGCAGCTGTGGCAGCAGGAGGGGAGCAGGAATGCAGGGGAAGCACATGGAAGTTTAATGGGATCCAGTGAAAAAAACCCACCTAATTGAGATGTTCCCGACCCACTGTGGGGGCAACAGGATGGGGCCTGGGGATCTGTCAGCCTCTGGCCAGAGCTGCCAGCACCATGCAGAGCAGGAGAGCGGCTGGGCTGGCACCTGGGGATGTTCCACGGCCTCCTGCGTCACCCCTCCTCCTCTGCCCTTGAGCCACATGAGCAGGGGTGGGACCCTTGGTGCTCTCCACAAAATGGCACCTACTTGCAGCCATCCCGTGTGCCCCATTATCCAGCACGAACAGCTGGTGCACAGGGACCTCCAGCAGACAGTCCCATCTCCCTGCAGGAGACACGGCAGCTCCCTCGGGGACACAGCCCGGGTTGCACAGGATGAGCCAGAGCCTGTCACCGTGCCTGGCTCCTCGCCCCTGCCTGCACCGCCCTTCCTGAAGCCCTTTCACTTGACAAAATATTTACATGAAATGGCAATTAGGCTCCCCGGATTTAATGAGAATTAACCTGCAGCAACAGCACCGTGGCAGAGCAGCTGCTGCCGAGCACCTCGAGCTTACGGGCCGGGTGGGCAGCGCCGGGGGCCCGCAGCAGGGGAAACGGCTGTTCCACGCTTGCAGGGTCACCGGGGCCAGGACCACGGCCACCACCGCTGGGGCCAGAGCCACCACCAAGGCTGGGGCCACCACCACCACAAGTCCCAGCACAGGTCGAGAAGGAGGAAGGAATGATGGAGGGTGACGCAGGACTGATGGAGGATGATGCAAGGAAGGAGCAACTGCAGACCAGGAACCTGAAATGCCGCATTCCCAGAGTCCCCCTCTTCCCTGAGACCAGCTCCACTGCCTGACAAGGGGTTCCCAAGAAAACGCGCCCTCTGAACTGGCAGACACAACAGGAGGGGTCCAAGCCACCCCGAGCAGGGGTGTGTGTGGCACTGCCAGTGTGGGCACCGGCACTGGGCTGGGACCCACCTGAGCAGCAGAGAGGTGAGGTGGGCACGGGGGAGCACCAGGCTGGAGGTACTCCGGAAGCAAACACTTTATCCTCATGGTAAGTTTTTTTAAATGCACAGACAGGATGTTAGTGTTAAACAGGCGCTGTGACCCAGGGCAAACTTTATAAATCGTAGTATTTACAGAGCCCTTCTTCCCCTTGCCCCACACACTCTTAATTTCTCTGGAATGACTGTTCATTTGAAGACATTTTGCTTTGGCATCTCAGCCCATTGAGGTGTTGATGACTGAGCCACCACAGCGCTCCCGCCATGCAGGGATACCAGACCCTCTGCTTCCTCCCACGCCGCGACGGAGAGACGCCCACGATGCCAAGAAATGACGCTCACTGCTCTGCCGGGAGCACAGCATCGCCCTGCCCTTCCCAGCAGAGCTGGGGATGCCACCACGCGGTGCCGGGACCGGCTGTCCCGGGCTGGCTGGCTCTGTGCACCGCATGGACAGGGAGCAGAGACCCTGGAGTGCCACTGCCCCACAGCCAGTGCAGTGTGGGAAGCTGTGCCTGCAGCTCCCGTGGGAACGGGCACCCCACGCTGCCCGTGCCTGCTCGGCCGAGCTCTGCAAAGCCACATGGCACCAACGGAGCTGCAAGAAGAAGCTCTGCTTTGCTCTTGCAGCTGTGGTGGGTCATTAAGTCCCTGGGCAGCATAAGCACCGAGGCAGGAGGCTCTGCCGGCCCCGACAGGCTCTGCACCGACATCCCTCATGACAAAGCACCTTACACCTGAAAGCAGCTTCCCTGAGAAACAATGAATTCGCATTATCCTCTTCCTCCTCCCCATAAGCTCCTTTCCTCACATCCCCCTTTGCCTGCCTGTGCTCACTCTGCTCCCTGCTCCCAAATCCAGGGGAGCACAACTCCCTGGAGCATGTAAGCCCCACCAGACTGCTGCAGCCCCTGGCCCCTCGCTATCTCTGCCCTGAGGGAGCGGGAGGGAGCAGGTGGAAGGAACTGGTGCCAATGGCTTTCAGCCCCAGTTGGTGGGCTGGGATGCCATGGGAAGACCCTTGGATGGTGTAGAGCCTGATACAGCTCAGATCTTGCACCTCTGGGGAAGCAGTGAGTGTAGCTCCATGGGGGACTGCTGGCTCCAGCCCCTTCCCCTCTGCTCACTGTCCCAGCCGCACCCAGACTGGGGCTCACACCCACATTCACTGTCCCAGCCCCAAGCAAAAGGCCTGGACAGACCCCGGCACGTCCCCTCCTTGCCAGCCCTGCACAAAGCTCTCGAGATGGCTGAGTAACGCTCAGCCTGTCCCCCCTCCAGCCATGGCCTGTGTGCTCCACTAGTGCAGGGAGAGCTGAGCCCCCTGTGCCCAGCCCACTCCCGGGCCATGGCCCTCGCTCTGGGCTCAATAGGGGAACAAAACTATGCAGTCCCCCCAGGCCTCAAAACCCCTGAGCAGAGACTGCTGTGGAGGGACTTTGGGGTCCACAAAGGGATCTCAGGGGGCTCAGGGTCCCCATAGTAGGCTCCCCTCAGTAGCCTCAGGAATTTCAGGCCTGAGATAAAATGTGGGGGCTGCCCCACGAGCATCTGTCAAGATCCTGGGTGGGCACCATGAGAGGGGGCTGCTGCTCTGCACAGACCTGCCACCTGAACGTCCCACTATCGCCACAGACCCGTGCTCCCTCCCAGGACAGCCCCCGGGCAGGTGCCAGAGCCCACCAGTGACCACCAAAGTACAGCTGGGGCAAGGGTTTGGTGCTGGGCAGGGCAGGCAGCTTCTGCCCATGGCGGCACCACACGGGGCTCGGACAGAGCAGCGCAGAGGCAGGAGGGCGGCTGGGGGTGCCCTCAACAGGGACGAGGCCGCAGTCTGCAGGCAGGGACCCCTGTCCACTGCCCTGTTCCTTCCCAACGCCAGGCCTGTCTCCAGCACTGCAGCCCATCCCCTGCCCGCTGCTGCCAGCCGTGGGCAGTGAGTGGCTGACCGGAGCGGGAAGCTCTCCCTGGACGGTGGCACAGCCAGGGAGCGGCAACGGTGTGAAACCACCCCAATCCTGAGCGAAACCTCAGCAGACAGGGAGGGAAGTGCCCACCCTTGGCGGCGGTACCTACCCAAAAATACATCATCATGTCAGCGGCGGGGGCTGAGGCGCTCTGCGGGGGTCGCTGGGGGGGCGATGGGCTGCTCCCGCCGCGGGCTGCGCCGGCCACCGCTCCTCGCGGGTGGGCTCTGTCCCTCCGGCTGTCCGGCTCCAGCGCCGAGGGCCGGCGGTCCCGGAGCCCTGCGCGCTCGCCTCCCTCCCTCGCGGCGTGAGAGAGCGCTCGCCGCGGCTCAGAGCCGGCGCCCAGCCTCCGACATGCTGCTGCGGGAGGGCAGGGGCCGGACGGCGGCCGCGGGGCAGCCCCGGTGGGCAGTGCCTTATCCAGCCCAGGGAAAAATGGGAGAGGTAGAAAAAAAATTAAATCCTCTCCAGTGTCTTCGAGGAGCAAAAGGAAGGGCGAGCGTGCGAGGGGACGCCGAGCCCAGGGGTGAGAGGGGTGCCGGGGAGGGGGTCCGGGACCAAGCGGGGCGTTGGGGGCCACGGCAGCGGCAGTGTGGGCGCTCGCTGGCGCAGCGTGGGCTCCCGCTGACACTCCGAGGAGCCGATGTCCTGCCTCAGCATTTTTCAAGCTACCCTGTCAATAAGGGAATCCGCCGCTCACAGTTAACCTGCGAGGCGCCAGCCGGCTCCGGCCCCCACCGGCCGCAGCGGATTCCAAAACCCCCTGCTCCCATCGCTGGTCCTGGCCGGCAGGGACGCCCAGCCTTGGTCCGGCTGGGTGACCTGTCCTGGGAGGCCCAGCGTCCCCCTCTTTTTTGGGAGCAGCCGAGCAGCGGCCCGAGGGGGACAGAGCCAGCAGCCAGCAGCCCCCGTGTGCAGTGGGGAGCCATGGGGACAGTCCGTGCAGCCCGGGATGTGGCCACCATGGACTGCACGAGAGGGCACCCAGGAATCCCCACCAACGCCAGGGCAGCCACGCGTTCCCGGAGCCCTGGCACTGCCCCCCCAGCAGACAGGGACAGCGCAGCAGGACCGGACAGGGGACACAGCGAAGAGATGGCCACGGAGTGGCCCACGGGGATAAGTCAGGGGGTCCTGCACACAAACCCCAGCCGCCCCTGGCACACGGTGCAGGCTCGGCAGCCAGGCAGTGCCGCTCCCCAGGCACTAAATCTCTGTCCTCCGGGGGCACGGCGCACTGGAAGGAGCAAGGGGACCATGAGCACTGAACCAGGCGTGGTAGCGAGGGAATAAATAAGGATAAGGGAAGCACAGGAGTGAGGGGGGCAGCAGATTGGTCTCCGGGGCCCAGCTGGTTCTGACATCTCCAGCCCTGTAATCATATTCAGAGCAGCACCAGGCTGGAGGCAGCTCTCCTCCAGCACGGCAATAAACGAGAGCAACACTCTCAATAATTCAGCACCAGGAGAGGGTGATAAAGCAGCAGAGGCACCACTGCAGGCAGCTGGGGCGGGGGGCTCCCTGCTCCCTCATATCTCAATGATCCAAACCCTCTCCTCTCTCTCTGTGCCCTGTGAATGCAGCCCCAGCTGCGACTTGGGGTCCCCCCCAGCCTGCCAGACCCCCCAGCCCTGCTGTATGGGACAGACAGAGAGGCCCAGTGCAGCAGAATGAGACCCCTCCATCACCAGCAGACAACACCTGGGGGGTCACCGGGCAGGGCGCAGAACCGTCCTGGAGCCACGGCAGGGGCAGCAGCAGGAGCACCTCCCCAGCTCTCTTCCCAGCACCATTCCACCCTCTCCCACTGCAGCCCCCCACACCTGCACAGACAGAGCCTGGAGCCCCTGTGCCACATCCCAAACCTCCCACCCAGACCGGGCACGGGGCAGCTGAGCCACAGGACACCCACCCCGCTGCCCTCCCCTCCGCCATGGACACGTCTCTCCTGACACAACCAGTGGCCACAGCCCAGCGTGTTCCAGCAGCCCCCCGCAGCCCCAGGACTGATCTGTGACCTCCGACCCCACACACGGCGGGACACGGGGAGGGAGCACAGCCCCCGCCCCTGCACAGGAAGTGAACCACCAAGACATCAGTAAACACGCGGGTGCCAGAGGTGGGGGCAGCCCCGGCCCCACAGCCCTCACCACTGCGCTGACCAGCACAGGCCCCCCAGGCTCACAGCCACAGCCCAGCCTTCGTCCCATTCATCCTGGCTCTGCTCACACCCAGCCTTTCTGCTCCTTCCAGTAGCTCTTTTTCCACATTTCCCACGGGATCTCAGGACCCTTCCGGAACACAATCCTCTCCCAGCAGGTCACCTCCATCCTTGTCCTGTATGTGCCAAGGATGGGAGTGTTCCCCTGCCAGACACCTCTTCATTGTTCTGCATGTTGGCAGCTCTGGTAGCACAGTGCCACTGCCCTGGTCCCCACCTCCCCCTGGTCCCACTGGCACCCTCAGCCCATGCCAGGGCCCAGAGCAATGGATGCACCAGACTCATCCTCTCCAGCCCCTCGGCTTTCTTTGCTCCTCTGCTTCGCTGGCTTTGACAGGGGAGCATGGGTTGTACTGTACTCAGTGGGATGGACCTTGGGGGATGCGGTGTCCCCTCCGTGATGGGATCCTCCTACTGCTGTGAAGTCCAGCAACGTGAGGGTAGGACAGGAAGGAGCCATCCACACCTGACCAGCAACAGGCTGGCAGAGGGCAACTGGTCTGGCCTGCCTTCCACACACATCAGCCATGACCTGCCTCAGCCCAGGGACACCGTGAGCTGTTGTGACACCTCCCAGAACCCTGGGGACAAACATCTCCTGCAGTGGGCAACTGCCAGGTCAGGGCCAGAATGGGGCTGTGGGCTGCTCTTTGCCCCCAGTAAGGACAGGGTCCCTGTCTCCTCCAGGGATGGCTCCTGGGAGCCGCACAGAGTACGGACAGACAGCAAGTCAGCACACACAGACACTCACAGGCATGTCAGTCTCAGCTCTCCTCATGCAGGATTCACATCATCACGTCACACCTGCATGGGGCTCAACACCGGGGGGAGCCGGGGGCTGCTGGCAGAGGGGAGCGGGCAGCCTTCCCCCCGTCCCTCCCCCGTGCACGGCGCTGTGCCCACCAGCCCCTGCCCGATTCCTGTGCCACAGGCTGTGGGTGCTGCCCTGCCCTGGCCGGCCCCGCACCAAGCACCCACTGCCAGCCCCACTCATGCAGGTTTAGCGTGCAGCAGGGACCCCGGGAGCAGCCAAGGCAGAGCCCAATGCAGCCACTGGGATCCGAACCCTCCATACCTTTTATTCAGCCCAGCTCCTCCCGCGGCGCTTGCACTGGGCTCTCTAGAAAAGACAGGGAAGAGGAGGAAGAATTAAAATCAATGATCATCATCACTAACCTGTTACAGTCAATGCCGTCTGCTCATCGACTGCACGATGTTGGGATATGAGCACGGACGTGAGTGTAAGTCCCTGGGCACTGGGAAGCCTGTGCTGGTCAGGAGCTGGTGGCCAGGCCAGGGGCTCAGCCCAGGGGCTCAGCCCAGGGTGGCCAAGCAGCATCAGCACCCACCAGCACCAGGCCCAGGGTGATGGGTGCAGGAACCACTCCCTTCAGCTCCACCAGTGCATCCTGAACCCAGCCCAGCTCCCACAGACCATGGACCCCTTCCTCAGCTCCCCCAGAACCCTGCAAGCACAGCCCCACACACCCCCACGGGGTGGGACAGGGCACAGCTGCCACGGAAGCGCCAGCTGCACATCTGGGTTGGTGCATCCCAAACCTTCTGCGCACCCCAGCACAGTGACACGCTGCTGTGAGGAGCAATCCCTGCGGCACGCGGCTCCGCTGCTGTCCTGGCTCTGGGCGCTTCTTGGAAATTAAGCCAAATTTCAAAGAAAACTTCCTGAAAGCTGCACTTCAACTAATTGGCTTTCGCAGCATGGCCAACACAAACATTCATCAATCATGTTAGACCCTCAGAAATAATGAGAATGGCTGATACATCCCAGGAGTGGTTAAAGAATGGGGGGGGGCTGTGTGTGCCTGTACCCGCTGCTTTGGAGGCCTGCAAATGCTGAGTCCCACCTGCCCAGCAGCTCTGGAGCTGCGATTCTCAGCCCCCACTGCAGGAGCAGCACCCCAAGATGAGGGTGCCGAGTGTGGGCACAGGGATCCCGTGCCTGGATGCTGCTCCAGGCTCACGGCTGATCCCAGCGAGCACATGGCCCATGGAGGGTCCAGAGGCCCCTCCGGTGGCGGCTCAGGAAGCACAGAGACTGTTCCCAGGCACACGTGTTAGCAAACACGGTTCTCAGCCGCGCAGCAGGATAATCAATTATGGTAATTCCTGCCTCAATGAATCAGATTCATGGAGGAGTACAGCTCATTAGGCTGGTGCTGACTTCCATTAGCACTCTTATGATAAAAATCCTCCAAACACTCTCACCCAGCACGACGCATTCACCAGGTTGGGGGTCTTCCCTCCGCCCAGGCCGGGGCAGACCCAGCTGTGGGTCGTGGGTGTCCTAAAAAAGATGGTTGGGAACTCCCTGGTTCCCAGCAGCGTGATGACACCCCTGCACCTGCAGGCCTGGCAGAGCCACCTGCCCCCAGCCACTGCTCCTGAGCTCTTCCATAGCTTCGCCAAGGAAATGCCCAGCAGGATCCCGGCTGGGATCAGGAGATGGCACAGCAGGCCCAGAGCACTCCAGCAGCGGGGCTGGGAGTGCTGGGGGTGCTGGGAGTGCTGGGAGTGCTGGGAGCCCAGGCTGCCTGTTCCGCAATGAATAATTGACGCCGCACGCTCCTGGGGGAGGCTCGGCAATGGGTAACGCTGCATTTCCCAAACACATTTCCCAGGGAAGGCGCCTTCTGAGAAGCTCCCCACAGCAACGTGGGGCCCGGCAGCCAGGATGTGCCTCAGCTGGGGTGTGCCACGCTTGCTGGCACAGACAGGGAATCGCCAAGCCCAGCTCCAGCCCAGGCAGAAAGCTCTGGTGGTCCCGGCACCACAGGGAGCGGGATGCTCAGCCAGAGCCTCCCTGTCCGCACGCGCCAAAGTGGGAGAGGGAAACCTCTGGCAGAGCAGTGACGGGAGATAGACGGCAGCAGCTCTGGGCATTACTGGGGGGATCTTGCTCCAGTCTCTGCTTTTCTGGCAGAGGTCTGGGCTGACGACTCTACCTGGAACCTCACAAAGCCTCAAAGGGACCCACTGCCAGAACAGGTGATCCCAACCCAGCTAAAACCACCCGGATGTGAATCAGAGGGTCTGCACAAGAAATGCAACCTGTGTCACCAGCTGCACGGATCCCAGGAAAGCTGCACCTCACCACCCCCTATCCCCATGCTGCAACCTGAGGCAGGCCTGGCTCTGATCTGCTGGGAAACTTCTTGGTAGTTTCTCAAAGTACATTTTAACCCCCATTCCCTCCACCAAAAATCCTAAATTAATTTTGCTTTTAATTAAATTCATTAGCAAAGATTATCTGGCTGAGGAACAATAATGTCCCACCCCTCCCCCCACAGCCCTCTCTATTTATATCCCCATATACAGAACAGCAGCGAATATTTCTTTATGGGCCATTAAAGGTTTAATGTTTAATTTATAACCACCTTCTCCAGCGGGCGGGATGGCCAGGCACAATGTCAACATTTTTAATTAAATGAGAAGGGATTTTTTTTTTTTTTTCAGCTAAGGAATATAAAACATCCCGTTCCCAGCAGCGCTGGAGGCGGGGGCAGGAGGGGCAGGGGCTGGGGCAGAGGCTGGCTCCTGCACAGCAGCTCTCAGGACATGTTTTCCCACTGTCCCGCTCTGCCTGTGGCCAAGCCAGGGCCGTTCCACGCTGCTGGCCAAGAGCTGAGACAGGAGATGCTCGGGCAGCAGCCAGAGGAGCCCTGGTGGGGAGGGTAAGGGACCGTCCCCAGGACAGCGCTAGGACTGCTCAGGAGAGTCCTCCAAGCAGCAGCTCGGGTCTGGGAAGAGCGGTCCCATCCTGGGGACAGGGACAACACATGGTGCTGCCCCCACGCTGGGAACCCCCTCCTTGATGTGG
>VZTG01010169.1:61455-152530 GCA_013397845.1 Melanocharis versteri
AGCACCAGCTCCCGCGCAGGTCCCTCGGGGACAGAGGCGAGAGTGTGGCACTGCGCCCCTCGGCACAGCCCATGCCAACACCGCTGGTCACCAAACCCCGCCGCAGTAACAGCTGCGACCCTCCCAGCCGAAATCCTTCCTGCACTTTCTGCCGGTCACCGGCACCTCCTCCCGCCCGGTGACTGCGGCTCCTGTGGCATCACCACCTCCTTCCTGCCGGCGAGGAGATCAAAGCGCTCCCAGTGCCCGAGTCGTTCATGGAACCCNTCGGACACGCGGCGCAGCAGCTGCAGGGAGCGCGTCCGGCGGTGCTGCCAGCATCGACAGCCTCAGCAGGACCGTGCAGCCCCTCCCGCCTGGACAGTGGTGAGGGGCAGCTCCGAGCAGGCAGGTTTCCATTAACGGAGTATTTTATCTTACAGGAGAGATTAAATCTCTGTACAGAGAAGCGCAAAAGCGCTGAATCAGCAGCTGGCTGGGGGCGGCAGGTTCAGCCATGAGCATTTGGCTCCAGCACAGCCCGTCAGTGCTTCATCCTCCCGCATCCACACTGTGCCAGACATTGCCAGTCCTGAGCACCCCCCACACCCAGTTCCGTGCCCTTGCAAGGGCCGGGACGGCCGGAGGAGCCACAGGCAGCTCCAGTCCCCTCACACTGCCTGAGCTGCACCGACAGACCCCGAGCGAGCCAAGCGCCGGTGGCATGGGTGAGCTGCCTTCCTCCCTCCCTTGCCATCCTCTGCACAGCACGGATGGGTCGGCAGGAGCTGTCCCGGCACAGCTGCCGTGTCCATGTCCACAGCAGCATTCCAGGGCGTAGCCCTCAGCCAGCAGGTCCCCAGTCCATCCCTGCCCGTGGGCTCTGCTCCCACCCACGCCTCAGCAGGCTCCCTCACAAAGCCACGTTCCTGCTCCCACGGACACGACTCTCATGGCCAGCATTGGCTGTGTTGGCTCCAAAGCCAAGGAGGAGGCAGAGCGGTCACTCGCTGCCCACGCGCCCACACACGTGTGCTCACGGGAGCAGGCGTGCAAGGGCCGGCTGCGGGGAGCCAGCAACGGAGCAGGGATGGCACTGTGCCGCTCACTAAAAGCATGAGTGTCACTAAATCAATAATTCATTTACTTTAATGAGATAAGTACTTGGAAAACTAATTGCAAACCTGCTCCATTTACTCCAACCCGTTATAGCCTTTAATGTAAATGGCAGGAACGCTGCTGGAGGAAGGGGAAGGGCTTTGGGTGGAAGATTGTGTTGTCCTTCTCTTCTTCTAAGAAAGAGAAATGTCAGTCATCAGCTGGGACAGTAGAAGCCAAAAGAGCTGGTGGAATCACCGTGTGGAAGTGCTGATGACGGAATCACTGCATGGAAGCACTGACAGCAGAACGAGGGGAGAACCCAGTCCCCTCCCTGGAGTCACCACTGTCCCCCTGCCCACCCTGCCACCACAGAGGGATCTGCCAAGCTAGGATGGGGTTTCACTCTTCTCCCGTGCCACAGACTCCCATCTGGAGCCCTGCTGGCTGTGCACCCGCTGCAGGTGGTCACTGTAATGATCTGTCGCCGTTGGTTATAAACCCGCGGCTGTATCTCTGGCAGAGCATCCCCCTGTGCTGGCAGCTGCCAGCTCCTCTGCCTCAGCCAGTGCTGCCCCTTCCCACCCCTCCGGCCCCTGTCAGCCCCCCCGTGCCCGGGGAGCCAGAGTGGGCGGGGGCGTCCTGCCAGGCCCCAGCACTTTCCTGAAAAGGAGTCGTGGCTCCCGGCAGCAAAGCCGCTGCGTTCCTGAACCGCAGCCGGAGCAGGAGCTGGGTGCCAAGGGCTTACTTCTCGCTTGCTGGAGCAAATGGCAGGTCATAAAAAAGAACTGTGACAGAAGAGAAAATGTTCCAGAGTCCACAAGGACCAGTCCAGGGTAAATCCATCTGCTCAGCAATTCAGCTAGAAAATCCTTTCCAATCATCCGTGCTGTAGGTCCTTCATCCCCGGCCGGTGGCTCCGGTCAGGGCCTTTCCCACTCCGGCAGCTCACATGGGGGTTGTGGTGCTTGGTGATCCCACAGCACCTCCATCAGGGACACTCGGGGAGGGGTCACACCTCGGGGAGGGTCACACTGCCCCTTGCAGAGGGCTGGACAGTGGCACCAGTATGGGGACTCTTTCTCAAGCTATTCGCTCACCCAGAAGAGCACATCATCCTTCCCAGGTCCCATACCCATGGCACCATTTGCGGGATGCAGGAGGGCTCCCAGGGAGTGCAAATCCCACCTGGAGCTCCATGAGCAGCCCTCACACATCCCATGGGCAGCAGCAGGAGGCTGCCCTGGGAGCCACGGCCAAGGAGAGCTGGGACAATCCTGCCTGGCTGAGAACTCCACAGCTCAGCCTCGTAGAGCTGCCGCAGAGATCTCCCTGCAGGCATCCCACTGAATCCCACCTCAGCCACTCCTGTCTCACAGAAAATCAATGGCAAGCATCTCAATTAATCACACCAGGGGCAAATTGATTAGGAGCCTAAATAAGGTCAACATGGTTGTCTGCTTATAGGGTGGGACCCCTTAATCATCATTTTATCTGCAACGGGCTGCGGAACCGGCAATCACAGCAGCTCGGGAGCACAGAGGGATCTGCACTGAACTCCTGCAGCTTCGAGGGCTGGTGGCACTGGGGCCACGGCTCTGCCATACAGAGCTGCATCCCAGCATGGGCACAGGCAGCTGGGAGCCCCGAGCAGGGACAGCGAGAGCCCCAGGCGGAGCCCCCAAAGCCCAGCTGTCACCTCCAACTCCAAGGGGAAAAAAAAGCAGCAAAGCACTGCTCTGGGTACAGCACATCCCTCTGACCCCACACCAGCTGGGGGGCTCCTTTGGCTTCTACTGTCCCAGCTGATGACTAATATTTCTCTTTCTTAGAAGACACCATCTCCCACCCAATAGTCCTTCCTCTTCCTCCAGCAGCATTCCTGCCATTTATATTACAGGCTATGGCTGGGCTGGGGTAAGGGACAGAGCCACGACTGCTCCTCTGGTCCCCACGACCCCTGAGTGCTGCCCACAACCCCTCTGGCACTGGACACACCTCACTCACTCACCTGCTGCTGCCCCAGCCACCCGCCGCCCCCTTTTGTTGTAAATACCGGTATAAATATTATAATTTGGTTTAATATTTAATATAGTCAGGTTAAATAAGCATTCCCAGCCCCATAAATAATCATTAACGGAGGATTCTAATTGTGCTGTTGGGATCCGGCTTCATGACTTATTTAGCGGGCAGACGCTCTTCCCCTCCGCGCTCCCCACACGCTGTAAATTAACCTGCGGCTCAACCTCTCCGTGAGAACCTGGTGGGACACGGCACAAGGAGACGGATCCACTCTAGGATGACAGCAGGATGTGGAGCTAGGAGAATGCCGGGGATGAAGCCAGTGGGGAGCCTGCAGGAGCATGGAGCAGCCGAGCAGGACAAGACTGTGAGAGAAGGTCATGGATATCGGGGCATCCTTGGCTGTGGACACCCGGGCACGGGCTGAACCCTGGAGCAGAGGTAGGTGAGCCACGGACAAGGAGCACCCACCCACCCTGCTCACCCCGGGGTGGCATCAGCAGGGACACAGAGACACAAAACGCGGCCAGGCATGCAGAGAGCAGGGGAGGCTTTTATCCCAACCACAAACCTACTGTGAAATTGATTGGGAACAATAGCAAAAAGAGAAACAAACCCCACAGCACCAAACCCAACGCACGGGGAATTAGCCAGGGGTGAGTGTTCTGAAAGCTCTGAGCAGAGACACGAGGACAAGCAAAGTGCAGGAAAACCTCCGTGTGAGTGTTTTCCCCTCGAGGGATGTACTGATGCAGTGCTGTAAAAAAAGGCTGGGGTTTTCTTTATGTAGCTTAATCTCATCTTGAAACGAAAAATGACAGAAGTAAATGGAAAGAGCCCCCTCTCCAGTGAGCCCGGCTGCAGCCACTGTGCTGGACCCGGGGGTGCCCTCAGCTCTGTGCCCAGGCAGGAGCAGCTCTGCGTGCCCAGCTCCAAGGGACACAGTGTGCACCCCAGGATGAGTGGGGATACCCCGCCCCAGGGAAACAGGCACGTCCTGCTCCCCAGACACCTTGGTGTGCTCCTGCTCCCACCAGTGCCATCAGGATGGACACACTCAGGGTCTATCTCCAACGTGTGTCCCGTGCCCTCTGGATGTTAAGCACGGAGAGACCCCTGGGAGGTCTCCCATCCCATTGAGAGATGCAGCAGAGGGGACCCAAAAGTGACAGTCCTTCTAGAGCAGATTTCCTGTCTCTGGCACATCTCTGCTCCCTGCCCTGCTCATCCTGAGACATGGATGCCCCAAACACTCCCAATCCTTACTCTGGGCTGCAGCTCTACGGGAAAGGTCCTGTTTTATCTTTATTTGTCAGGATTTATATGAAAAGGGGATAGTTCAGCTCTAAATGTAATGATTTGGAAGAACAGCCCTCCAGCGGCCTCCTCAGCTAGCACGGCGTCAATACCATCGATTGCTAAAAAAACTGATAGCCCTGGCCCAGCGTGGATGGGGAATGCTCCTTCCTGCTCTAAGACCCCAAACAACCCCTGCTCCAGATCCCCAAAGCACCTGGGCACTGAGTCCCCAAAACACTCCCTGTACCTTGCCCATGAGCAGCACGGGTCTCTGTGTACTCCAGAGAAGAAAAAGTGAGAGCTGCCTGTCTGTGAGGATACACCACGAGCACCTGGACAGGTAACACCAGCACAGCACTGTGCTCTGTCCTGCCACCTTACTGGCCTTCCCAGGACAGGAACAAAAACCAAATGCGGAAGGAACGATCAAACACAAGTCCATAGTTAGGGAGGAGGAGTTATTCAGCTTGTTGAAAATGAGTCGAACTTAACAGAGAAGAAATAAAGTGTTTTAAAAGTAACGACACAAATATCCGCTCCATTGTGGGGATATTGAACTCTACAATTATTTGACGACCTTCTGCGCAGTTTTGTCCCTCATTGTGCCTGGAGTGGGGCGAGCACGGACAGCTCTGGGGTGGCAGCACCTGCTGCAGTGCAGGCGAGGTCCCCAGCAGCTTCCTGGGGCTGGTGACAGCCCACCCAGCACAGCCCCCCCTCCTCACTGCCGGGAGGCTCTGCTGACCCTCTGCACGTGCTGTCCCAGGCAGCTGCTCCGTGGGCCAGTGGCCACCATGGCCACCCAGCCACCTGCCAGTGCTCACCAGGGAAGCTGCTGCTCCTGAGAACACAAACCCTCTCCTCGTAGCCTGCCCGGCACAGGTAGGGGTTACAGGGCACCCTGGTCACACATCCCCTTGGCCAGGTGAGCAAAGGGCAAAGCCTGGCCAGTTCTGGTGGCACAGCAGTATCACTCAGCCTCTTCAGCACTGAAAACACCCTGACAGAACCCATCCAGGAGCAGAGAAACACACACTGTTCCTGTAAAAGTGACTCCAAACCCCCGAAGACTTGTCCTGATGCTGGCAGGGACTCTGCCGGAATCTGCCACTGGAAACAGGATTAGTACGTGGAGCGCGGCGCTCTGCAAGCGAGGTCACTGCGGCAAGCGAGCAGGGGCTCTGCTGCCACAGTGAGGGGCACGTGGGGGTCACGCCCAGGGCCACAGTGAGGGTCACAGCTCGCTCCTGCGTCCCCCTGCCCCAGCAAAACCATCCCTGAAGCCCTTCAGGAGCTGGAGCGATGAGCAGATGCTGTGGAGCTGAGGGGCTCGGGGAGCACGTGTGAACATGAATGCGACAGGAGGGAGAACACACGTGTGCACAGGGCAGCGTGTGCGGCACAGCCAGAGCAGAGCTATTTGTAAATAATTCTTAATTAATAAGATTCGCGGGCCTGGATGGCTCAGTAGATTCCAGGCAGGGACAACGGCAATCTCCATTCTTCCATTCTCGATTACAGCTTCGGGGAGGGAAGCAGGAACTGGCCAGGGTGAATTAGAGAGACTTTTGTCACGTTTAATATCACTTCATTTTGCAGACTGCTGACGCAGCGGGATTTCACAGCTTGGAATTTATGGTTCTTTTGAGAGACATGCGCAAAAAAGGAGGAAAAAATACCCTGCCATCAGCACAAAACCATCAACTCTGCTGGGAAAGAGCTGGGGTCTGGGGAACCCCCTAAGGATCCCCAGGGGAGCAGAACTCAGCAGGGCTGGGGTGCAGCACCCGGCTTCTCAGCTTCAGGTGAGCGCATCGAGGGGTCCTGGGAGACCCTCTGGCTGGGGTGTCTGTGACCCCAGGTCCCTGCTCACTGCCCTCCTGCTCGCAGCTCCCGAGGAGCAGCGGTGCCGGCGGAGCCAGGGACGGCGTTACACGGTGTTATTCGGCCCCAAGGGGGTTTTATGCAAAATGACGCACAATATAAATGACTGTTGTAAACAGAGAGTTTAATAAAGGGCTGTGTGCGAATTTTACAGCCTCCCCAAGGATAATTAAAATTATTTATCTACTTACCTAGCTTGCCACCAGAGCAGTCTATTAATTATTATCTATTACACAGGGCCTGCTTTGCATGCTGCCGGAGCACTGCCTGCCACCAGCACCCACAAGAACACACAGCAGCACCGGGAGGGCTGTGAGCCACCACAATCCCAGGGTGATCCCAGGGTGATCCCGGTGCTCTGGTGCCCTTCGCAAACCCTGTGGGAGCATGAGGTACTCAGGATCAGGCGTTTCTCTACCAACCTGTGGCCAGGCTTTTAAAACCTGCTCGGTTTTAAAAAACAGCAGCTCCCCAGGGCCAGGAATGGAGTGGAGCTCCAGGCCGAGGGTGAGACAACGCTCTTCCTGCTTGACTCCAGCACTGGGCAGCCACAGGCGCCAGGGATGGTTGAGGGAGATGCCACCAGTATCCCCTGACTGTGCAGCCCCTAGAGGGCCAGAAGCCCCCAGGAGAGTGCAGAGGGGCACCAAGGGGCCTCTGAGCACGGCAGAGAGGGCTCACGAGGAGAGGCAGCTGCTCACCCGTGCCGCAGCGGCCGCCCCGCAGCAGCCTGGCGCAGCGCTACCTGCTCCTCTCCATCTATTAGCGTGACAGAGCAATCATCGGCGCCGAGGCTGCGGGATCCCCCGGCTCCTCTCTGCACATAAGGAGACCTCAGGGGGCTCCACTGTGCAGGTACTTAACGTTGCTTTATTAGCTTAATAAACCCAGCGATGCTGCCAGAATGTCCGAACGGGCCGCAAGCCCTCCCCGCTGCAGGAGCGGCCGGAGTGGGGAGAGTGGCCACTGCAGGAGCGGTCAGCACGGCTCCCGCAGCCCGGCCGGCACCCAGAGCCCTGGGCAAGGCACGGCCCTCAAGCCAGGGGGCCCAGAGCAGCCTGCTGGGAGCGGAGGATCCAGCTGCTCCCTGCCATCGTGGGCACCACGAGCTGTCAGCTCTGCCCGTGTGCCATTAATCACTGCCTCAGGTGCTTTCCCTGCCCGTCCTGCCCAGTCCCAGCACTGCGTGAGTGAGGCTGCTGTGGCACCCGGTACTGCTGCCAGCACCAGCCCTGCTGGGACCCCCTGCAGCCCCAGGACATGCTGGGACAGGCTGTGTCCAGGACCTTCCCTCTGGCTGACTGAGCTCCAGCGGGTCCAAGTCCTGGTACTGAGGTCCTGGCTGATGGCACAGGGCAGAGTGGCCCCAGAGGCTGGTGGCAGCTCGGCAGAGTAGCCTGCTGTCCTTCAGCAGCCATTGAGGCATCAGGGCTGCATGAGAGTGGCTCCATCGTTAGGAGCTGGAGTCCCCCAGCAGCCTGCTGGGGGTATTTTCATCTCCCGGCGTGGCTCCTCTCCCTCAGCCCTGCAGGTCCTGGTTCGTGGCAGTGCTGGCTTCTCTTTGATCCTGCACAGTTAGGCTTCCAGTCTCACAATCTAATAAAAGCCGCGTGATCGAATTCCAGGTCATTACTCAAGGAAAGAGACCCCCTCCACACTGGCAGCAAGAGCTCCAACCCAATTACAGCGTGCCCAGTGCTTCCGCCAGCTGCCTGCCGCTTGCCGGCCTCAGCGGGCCCCGGTGCCGTAAGCAAGACACAAAAATGTCAATGGAGGCACGTGAACGCTGTGCCAGGGCGTTCTGGTCACCTCTTGGTGAGGCAGGGGCGGCTGCTCATGCTCAGCTCCCAGCAGCACCAAAGCAGCTCTGAGCTCTGCACCCTCCTTCTCTCCTGTCCACCTCCAGGACTGCCGGCACGCGGCTGCATCGCCCCATGGAATACGGGTGAACCAGAGCAAGCAGGGCTCACCCCCTGGCCCCGCCACCTTCCCCTCTGTGCCTGCACCAGCCCCAGCCTCTGGGATACGCACTGTTTGTTCTCCCCCGACCCACGGTGGTGCGGGGCCGCTGGTGCTCCATTATGGAGAGAGCTCACGCCGCAGTTCTGTTGAGCTTGCACAAAGAGCAGCCTCTGAGGAGAAACCCACCCTGGCACGGCCGCGCTCGCTTGGGATGATGGACAATTATGGACCATCTGCACTTCCAGGAGGGTATGGATTTATGGGCAGCACAGACAGTTTGCAGAGTGTCCATTACTATAACTCACTGGCCTCTCCAAAGCTGTGGTGATCGGCCCCTCTGCCGCTGCTGCGGGAAAGTTTGGGTTAAGTGCTGGCAGGAAGGAAAAGTGATTTCCCGAACTGTTTTTTACATCTGCAGAGCCGGGGAGAGCCATGGGTGTTTCCATCCCAGCTGCACTGCCTGTGAGCACCAGAGTTCCCTGACACCGGCCCAGGTTCACCCCAACAGCCCCAGCCCCCTCTCCCTGCTGCCCATGGGCCCCTGCCAGCAGCAGCCCCTTCCTTGTTCCCCCTTCTTGACCCCCTTCCTGTCACCAACCGCTTCCACCGGGAAGAAATCCCCACCAGCAGGACCAAGGATTGACCAGCGTGTCCCAGGAGCAAGTGGGTGGAAGGAGGCAGCAGATGGGACCTCTGAGCACGGAGAGAGATACATGTTGAATAACAATGGTGAATTCCCCTGAGCTCTGGTGTTTTTAATGCTGGATTAGGCTGTCAGGCAGCAATTAAATGGGGTAATAAAAAGCTAAGTGCTCGTATTTCAAGGTTCCTGCCTCCTGCACAGTGGGGAGGAGCAGGGCAGGGGGCTGCTCTGCTCCCCACGGGGTCCTGCCTGGTGTTCCCAAGGAAGAGCGGAGGAACTTTCCAAAGGAGGTTTGTAGGTGCTGCTGAGACACCCCCAACCTGCAATGCTCCCAGCCTGCTCGTGCTGCTCGTGCTCTCCCACGTGGCCAGGAGCAGGCTGGCTTGGCCTCTTCTAACTCCCCTCTCTCCCAGGATCCAGAAGCATCCCCACGAACGCTTCCCCTTCCCATCCCAACACCCACCTCCCAGCCCATCACGCCAGATCAGATGTAATGAACCCCTGTGCTTTTTTAACCTCATCGTGTAGCTCCTGGTTGGAGCCCAGCTTTATCAGTTTTTATCCTGTGTAATATTCATCACGCTGGTTTATTTATGGGCCCCCTCTTCGGGAAGGTATTTTTCAGGCCTAGTGAATAAAACATAAGGCTGTGCGGGTTGTCAGAGGGAATGCGGCTCCTCTGATGTCAGCCTGACTAACGGCCTTTAGTTTTCTCCAACGACTGCACTTTGAGAGAAATTTATTTGTATTTGGGTTCCCGTTGGTCGGTGAAATGTGAATTCTTTTCCCTTCAGAATAAATGAGGCTCCAGCTGCACAGCAAGGGCTGGGAGCGCGATGGGCGGTGCGGACGCTTGGGCCCAGGGACAGCGCAGGAAAGGGACCCCAGAGCACGTGGCCTGTCCAGGACCCCTCCAGCAGCCACGCCAAGGGTGGGGGAGCGGGCCAGGCTGCGCAGGGACGAAGCAGCCAGCCTGGCTCTTAGCAGTGGCCCTGCCATGAGGACCCCAGATCCCTCCCCATGGCACCTTCACACACAGGAATCCCTTGCTGGGGACTCTGCACCCCAGCACTGGGCGCTGCCCAGGCTCAACACAAACATCCAGTAGCGCCATCAGCTCCTTTCCTGCAGCAGCATCTCTGCCCTGGAGTTTGGAAGCACAGGTTCCCTCTACTTGCAGGGATCCCACTTGGCCCTCCGCTTGCCAGGAGGGAGCCTGGGGCTCTCCTGACACCAGCACACACCAGGCAGGAGCTTCACATCCCCAGTACTGCAGGAGCCCAGCCAGGACACACAGAAGGCTCCTGCCTCAGCCACGCTCTCAGAAACACGTTTGGTGTTAGAAAAGACAATTCCCTGGATAGCAACTGCTTCTGCTGTGGGCAGGGATCACAGGCACACACCTGTGGAGGAGGTAAACCCCTCCATGCCAGGCCCCACGACCTCCTCGAGCTCAGGACGCTGTGTGTCCTGGCAGGAGGGACAGGGCTGGGTGCTGCCCCTTCCCCGTGCCAGGCACTGAATGCCACCCTGCGCGCTCCCTGCTGGCAGTGCTTCACTGCTCTGCAGGCACGGAGAGGGATAAGGACACCCGAGGAGCTGCCCTCTCACACCAGAAGCATGTGAGGGAAGGGAAAGAAGGCAGAATCCTCCTTTCCAGCTGAGACCACCACAGGCAAACTCCATCACAGCAAACTCCACTCACAGGCTGCGGCCTCCACCTGCATCAGTCACCCCGATTCCTGCGGGATGTCCCACTCACGCTGCAGCGGAGCCTCACCCCACTGCCCGGCCTGTCTGCTCCCCTCTGGCCTCACACCCCCTCCCACCTGCCCGGTCACAGCCCCACGGACACGGGGGTGGGCACACGCAGCCCTGCCGCTCCTGGCACCGACAGCAGCTGCTCCCAGAGCCGGTGCCAGCTCCCGCCAGCGCAGCCCCGCACGGCACAGCCCGGCGTCGCCACCGCACCGTGGGGCAAACCCTTCCCTGAGCTGGGCAAGGAATTCTGGCCGTGACCCAAAACTCCTATTAACAAATCAAACCATAAAAACCCACAGCTGCAGCCAGGAGATTTCCCTCCATCAGCTGCTAATTTATGGGGTTACTGGTGTCAGCGGTTTGAAAGCAGCAAAATCCCATCAAAGAGCCGCCCCAACTCGGCACTGGGCGCTTGAAAACAATCACAAACACGCTTCTGAGGAGGCTGTTTGGGATGCAATTCCTTGATGTTTAATTATTAATATTCCAGGCAAACAAGTTAAATTCTACTGAAGAGAAGGAGAAGCCAGAGTTCGAAGTGAGCTGAAGGAGCATCATAAATCATCCCGGGAAGTGTTTGGCAGGAGCCCCACTGGAGCCACTTGTGCCGACAAGGAAGAGAGGGTCTGCCGTGCCCCGGGAGTCTCGGCGGGGAGAACAGGGGACCAGCGGCACATGACGCCCCCGAGACACGGAAAGGCTCTGGAGCAGTTTCCAAAGGTCTGTGGCTCTCCACTCCCTGGACAGACCAGGAGCAGGGAGGGGGACGAGCACAGCAGCTCCGTCCCCACAGCGCTGGCTGCGGCTCTGCTCTCCCGGCCGGCGCCGGCAGCGGCTCTCCCGCACCCCCGCCCGTCAGTGCACCCCTCCAACCGCGACTGATGCACCCCATCGCCCTCGGCACCACACAAGCTGCTCTTAACACAGGTGTTTCCTAGCCCAGAGTATTTGGGGACATCCCGCTGGCTTTCCAGACTCCGCCTGTCCCCTCAGCACCCCCAGGCTCTGGGACTCAATGTGACACAAAGCCAGCACTTGGTGCCCAAATGCTGGCAGCACAGCACCTCCTGCCTGTACTGATTCTGGGGCCAAATCCACGCTTTTCTACCTTTCTCCAGTTTCCAATTTCTTTTCTAATATGCCTTCTGAAGTCCCTGCAAATTCCCTCAGCGCAGTGCAGAGGGAGGATGACAGACAGCCCTGCTGAGCCACCTTATACCTCTTACTGGGGTCACAAGAACCACTTACAACCACTTACCAGGGTGTCCCTGTTCCCGGATCATGTACTTCAGCATTCTTCCCACTCTCCTGTCCCTCTCCTTTCCCTTCTTTGCAGTTTTGATTTCCCCACCCAGCAGAAAGGAGAGCAGCCAACACTTCTTGCTGCTTCATCTCGATTCAGTCAGTTTTATATCTCAAAAATGCATGT
This sequence comes from Melanocharis versteri, assembly GCA_013397845.1. NCBI lineage: Eukaryota > Metazoa > Chordata > Aves > Passeriformes > Melanocharitidae > Melanocharis > Melanocharis versteri. Next base: position 73,533 of record VZTG01010169.1, read on the forward strand.
GCAGATTTCTCCACTTCTTTATTTGTTCATTAAGACTCCAATAAAAGTGTTATAAAAATGCCCTTTTCTGTTGGTAATTGCAGTTCCTGGTTTAATATGCGAGCAGTGCTGGCTCTCCTCAGAGGCTCCCCGAGCTCTCTGTAAACACGGCGGCTGCCCAGCGCTGCCGGCTGCGGGTCCAGCCACAGCCCCATTATCCCTCGCCTCTGTCTTTCTGCAGCGCAAGGCTTTTCGCTCTGATGTTTCCCACATCGAGCATCTGCCTTAGGCTGAAATTTTGAGGGAAGTTTTAGCAAAAACAGTTCAAACATTTCCGAGAACAAGGCAAAGGAAAAATGCTGTTTTGACACATTGGGGGAAAAAAAAAACCTGTTCTACAACCCTGATGCTCACTCAGGAGGCTTCACAGTTCCTGTGGCCGGAAAGCAGCAAGCTGTGGGTGTCCCTGGTCCCCACTTCCCCACCGAGCCCCTGTCCACCCTGGAAGTCACACACAGCGTCCAGCACTTCTCCCTCTCCCCACAGAGCTCATGAAAAAGCCAAGAAAAGGCTGAAGCTGCGAAGCACCGGCGAAAGTCCCAGGACAAGGCAGTGAGACACAGCCCAGGCCCACCAGTCCTTCCGGGGGTTACACTTAGTGTGGAGCCGATGGGCACCCAGCAACCCTGGCACGGTCACACACAGGAAATGTGCAAGAGGAAATACATCCAGTGCTGTGTATCACTGGCACACTGGGTAACGTGTTCTCAGGACGCAGATCCTCTGCTGCCCTGGCAGTGGGGACCAGCGAGGGGTCTACACCTCCACTTCCACCTGCAAAATTCCCAAGCGCGAGGAGGACCGGGAGAGCAGGGGGCACGAAGAGACCCCAGGATGGAACAGCAGCACAACACAGCACTGGAGTGGGTGCTCACTTGGAACAGAAGGATTTGGGAACTGACAAGCAGAAACTCCAACTTGTGGAGTGCAAACAGCTCCTGCCAGAGCTGCCGCAGCAGCAAAATGCACCCAGGAATCAGCTCAGCGTAAACTGCCTCCAACAGCTCCCATCAGCACGAAAACCAACCTTCTAGTTGCTAATTCTGGATGACTGAACTGTGCAAAGCTCAAGATTTCTTTAAGCCATGATTTTTCACTCTAAAAAATCAAGAAAATGCTAGGCTCTGGTGGCAAATGCCTATCCTGGAAGGAAGCTGCTCCAGTGGATCAGATTGTTCTGGTATCGCATCATAATCTATCAAAGTCGGAGTCCCCAGAGCAAGAGAAATCAAAACATCATGAATAAAGTGCAACTTTAAGACTCGGGTAGTCTGACAGTGTCAGCCTGAGCCTCCTGCCGTGCAGCGTGGTATCGATGCCTTCCCCTAATCAAGTCGATGCTGGCTGAGCTGCGCTGCCGACAGCGCATTTGCTCAATTAGAGGAGAACAAATAAGGCAACAAGCCAAGATGGAAGCGGTAAGCACTGCGTGGGGCTCCTGCGCCCGCTCCGTGGGCAGCCACGGGCTGCTCCGGACCTGTCCCTGCCCGGAGCCGGGATGAAGGATGCCCACCCCGCTCCCCTCCGTCTTCCTGTCCCGATGCTGTGGGGACGAGCATCCACCCAAGCTGATGCTGCAGCCAGCGAGGGAACCCACGGCTCAGAGCAAAGGCGAAGCCACAGCACATCGTCCAGACGTGGCATCAGCGCCACGACCTGCCCCTTGCTGAATGGGGACCACTGCTCATGAGGATGTGGATGTGGGGGTCACCGCTCGCAGGGACAGGGATCAAAGTCCATGCAAACACAGCAGAGTTGTGCCGCCATCCCTCCCAGAAACACTCAAGTCCTGTTCGTGCTGTTTGAAGCACGGCACATCCAGTGCTCTGCTCCCCTGTGCCAGAGCTCACTGCTGCTCCCAGCCTCCGGCTCTCCTCGGGGCTGGCCTGCTCACGGGCTTACCACATCCCCCCGTCGCTCTGATCCTCCCAACAGCTCCAGCAGGCACAGGCTCCCCGGCTGCTGCAGGCAGGGGGGGTTCTGGCCCTCGTGTGATACCTCTGGCTCTCGGTTCACACTTTCAAAGGCAATTAGAAAAGCCCGAGATTTGTCAGCTGCGCCTGGGCAGCAGGGCAGTGCAGGACGGTCATGTGTCACATCTGCCACTGCCCAAGTCACCCAGCTCGGCGCGAGGGCCAGCAGAGAGCCCCAGGGAACCATGTGAGAGGGACGAGGCAGATCAATACCCGATTCCCTCGCGCAGCCCTCAGGAGACAGGCCGGGCACACAATCCACAGCTGGAAACATCCGTCAGCCTCGGATGCCCGGGCTGCAGCAGCACACGCTGGCCAAGCGCCAGCCCCACCAGGAAGGCACGGAGGAGTCCCCAGGGACCCCCCGCCTCTCACTCTGCCCAGAGCTCCCTGGAGCTGCTGGAGGAGGTCTCAGCCCTGCCACCTCCCCAGCTGACACCGAGCAGCCCCCATGGGTCCCCGTTCTCCTCCTGCCGTTGGAGCTGGCACCGAGTGCTGCCATTCGGAGCATGGGATGGAAGAATCCAAAGGAAAACTCCCTCTCCTAAGAAGGGCGAGTAGGAGAGACAGATGACCACAGGCAGAAGAGCTTGGTGCATGGTTAACTGAATGGAGCTGGGCCAGTCAGCATGGAAAACAGCGGGAAATATGGGCACCTGTAGCAGAAGCTCCAGCAAGTTGGGGGAGGCAGGCAGATGGCAATGCAGGAGCTGGGGACCCAAGACCAAGGCAAAAGGGACGGCAACAAGTGGAGAGGAGAGCAGCCATGGGCAGGACTGGCCACCTCGTGCCCCAGAGCAGGGAACCTGATTTACACCAGCCCTGCGGCTCATCCCTGGCCCATCTCCTCAAGGGAAGGGAAAGGGCTGTACAGGCCCCCCAGGGCCTGAGACCTTCACTGCCCAGGAGTGACCAGCAAAGAGCCACTGCCAGTCCGGGGCACCAGTGCAGAGCTTGTGCCAGGCACCTCCAACAGCCCGTTGGCACAGGGATTAAAACCCTTCTGCATCACCAAGCCTGATGCCTCTGAGCTGGGCTCTCTGGGCTGGCAAGTGGAAGAGCGAGGCTGTAACAGAAAATCTCCATGTGGCTCCATCCAGTCTCAGCAGCATTAGATCAGCGCAGCCGAAAGCCCCTGGTGCCAAGAGCTCCCAGCCTCACCGACGGTGCTGAGCCGAGGAGAGGCACAGGCAGGCCGTGCGGGCAGCTCGTGGCACCACAGGATTTGCCAACACCAAGACTTCAGAGACCTTCCCTGCCAAGGGCAGCACGGAGCCTGGCGTCACCCTGCAAGGCCGACGGGAAGCCGGGGAGGGGAAGGACAAGGCTCGGCTTGACGGGTGCCCCATGTCAAACCAGCCCACAGCTCTGAGCAGAGCAGGGACCAGCCCTGCCGGCAGCACTACAAAGGCAGAAGGGCCTCAGAGAGCCCAGCCCCGGTGAGCTGCAGCCTCAACCAGTGCCGGACTCGTCGCCCACGCCGCCACCTCCGACGGGCGCCGGCTGCCGGGGCAGAACGGCCGCGGAGCCGTGGCTGCAGCACACAGACCTCCCGCGATCCTCCTACAGCCCTTCCTCACAGCAAGGCCTCTCTCTGCTCCTGCCTGAGGAGCCACTCAGACATTTTTTCACAGGTTTTAAAGCTCTGTCACATCCCACTGAGCTCCAACGCTCGCTTACAGATCTAAATCCGCAACCCCGACTGTGGGATTTCCAGCCGGCCACCGTCCCTGCCAGCGCAATGGGGATGGATTACGGCACCTCAGCCTGGCAACACCGATAATCCTCTGCCTTATCAGCGTGGGGGGCAGCTGGCGAGAAGGAGCTGGAGCTCACGGGGACCCCGGTGCCAGTGCTGCCTGTGTGGGAGGGAGCTCCTGCCTGGCTGGAGGTGCCGATCCTGCGGCAGAGCTCCTCTGCTGCTGCACCAAACCCAGCGGCCAGCAAAGACCCTTTTCCCACCACCGGAGCCCTGCATGTCGGGACTGCAGCACCGGGAGATGAGGGCTGGCATGGCAAGGGGACAGCCCCAGGGCACAGAGCTGTCTCTGCACTAATGCAATTAATTAAAGCAGTTAAATGACAACTCCAAGTCAGTGCTAAACACGCAGCATTGGCCATACCAGACCTTTCTCATCCTGGCGATCCTGTCACGCCTGTCAGGCACCCACACTCCCTTCGTCCCCTGCCCCGCTGCCCCCGGCTGAGCCCTGCCTTGTCCTGCAGACCCCCTGCCCGGCCACTCCATTGCCGGGAACACGCAGGGCACCAGCACAGCAGAAGGATTTAATTGCATGTCAAAATTAAATCTCTTTTGATGAAGAACAATTCAACTATGGCTCTGCCTAATCAAATTAACAAAGTCTTTTTTGATTTTCAATTATCTTCTTCGCTGGAACACTTTATCCGCTGCTCCTGCGATGCAGCTGACAAGCCCCGACTAACAATTGAGGTGTTTTGCCGCACTTCAGCAAGGCAGGGTGACCGCGGGGGCCTCTCGCAGGCCCCCCCGAGCCGAGCCGGGAGACAACTGCAGCAAACACGCAGGACAAAGCGACAGCGGCAGCCCCTCACTGCGGCACGGCTGGGGCCGGGCCAGCTCCTCTCCTCGCTGGGAGGCTGCTGGGACCATCCCACCCACAGCACCTCCACCACCACACCAAAGCCCGGAGACGTGGGGACAGCCAGCAGCGAGGCCAGTCCCACCCCACCATGCCCAGGGAGCCCAGCCAGCACCTTCCTCAGGAGGAAACTCCAGAGAAAAGCACCCATCGCCTCTCCAGCTGACCCGTCACTGCCCAGCTCCCCAGGGGTGCCTGGACCCACAGTGTCCCTGTGCTCCCCAACTCTCCAGAGTGTGCCAGTCCTCGAGGCAGGGCTGCAGCTCACCAAGGGGAGAGCAGCAGGATGAAGCCTGGCCCTGCCAGGGCCCCCCGTTCCCTGCTGGCCAACTGTCACTCAGCTGTCACACTCAAAGGTCACTTAAGGAAGGGAACTGACTTGTGTGAAAACATCAGAGAGGCTGGTGAATGTGGCACAGGGCACAGGGGCCTGCCTGGCCCTGGCAGGGGAGGCAGCAGTGCAGACCACTGGTGCTGAGCACCAGGACATTGTCTCTGGAGGGTGAGGAAGGACAGGAGGCGCATGAGCCTGCCTGACCACCGTGCTGGGCAGCATGCCGGCAGAAGATGGGCAGGTCCTGACAGTCTGCAGGCAGCAGACAAGCACCGAGGCTGCCCTGCCCCTCCAGGGACACTTCCATCCCCTTCCCCTGCTTCCAGGGATATCAAATACCTGGTGAGGATGGATCTCCCTGTGCTCCCACTCCTGACAGGCCCCAGGAAACTGCAGGAGATGACAGATGGGACCCAGGAACCCCAGAACGGTCGGCTCTCGGTGGTGGCAGCTCATCCCAGCACCCCCCAGATGGGCTGTGCACCCCACCACAGACCCTGGAGCTGCTCTGAGCTTCATGCAGCTGCAGAGACATTAAGCTGTGATGGCAGGACAAAATGTATTAGAAGATGCTAATTTAATTAAAAGAACACAACAATGGCTAAATGAGCAAGAAGAACACCTCTGTAACCCGGGCACACATACCAGCATGGTGGGATGCAGTGGGAAGCACAGACTGAGCTCTGAGCTCCCTTCTGCACCAGGACAGGGTTCCAGGGATCCTCTCACCTCCTCGCCCCACTGTGGGTGCTCAGCACACCCACCCACGGTTCTCCCCTGGATTATCTGCCAGCTCACAGCCAACAGCACCTCCTCCTCCTCACCGTGGTTCCTGTTCCCAAACAGTCTACAGGATCCCGTCCCACTGCAGTCTCTGGGGCAGGGAACTGAGCCTTACTGGCACCTCCTACTACGTTCAAACTGGAACTGAGCTCAGCCTCCCCCTCCGGAGCCGGGGGGCTCGCCCGCCCTGCAGGCAGGGGGACAGTGGCATCCCCTCCACAGCACATCCCTGGCTGCATCCCAGAGCTGTCCTGCAGCGGCTCCAGCGCAGCTTTGGCACCTTTTCTGCTTTATTAAGCTGTTTTGGAGGGAAACCTTCATCCACATCGATCTCGGGGGGAGCAGTGTCCCTGCCCGCCTGGAGCCGGCGAATTCCCAGCGCATCCTCCTCCCCGCTCCTGCCAGGGGGTCCCTGCGGGGTCCCCACTGTGCCCAGCCCACGCGAGTCACACACGGTGGTCACACACGGGAGCCACACCCCAGGGTCACACATGAGGTCACACGCCAGTGGCACACACGGAGGTCACACTCGGGGATCGCTTCGCACCTCCCCAGGGTCACACCGGGGTCACACCGGGGTCACACTGGGGGTCACACCAGGGTCACATCAGGGTCACACCCGGGGTCACACCCGGGATCACACCGGGGTCACACCGGGGTCACACCTGGAGGTCACACCCGGGGTCACACAGGGGGTCACATCAGGGTCACACCCGGGTCATACCAGGGTCACACCCGGGGTCCCCGCAGCCCCCAGCGCGGGCAGACACCGCCCCCTACCGGCCGGCGGCCCTGCAGCCCCCCAGCCAAGACCCCTGCCCAGGATCCCCCGGCCCAGGATCCCCCTGCCCAGGATCCCCCTGCCCGCACCCCATAACGGGGTCCCGGCGCGGGGACAGCCACACGCTGGATACGCACACCCAGGACAGGTCCCAGGACGCACAGGAAGGCCGAGTACGGGTTTCAGAGCCTGGCCTGGAATAACGCAAACACCCCGGGATCCTCAAGGCTGGAATGCTCCCCGGGAGCTGCTCCGGCTGCCCAGCTGAGGAGGAGCAGCGCCCCGTGAGCCCACCTGGCTCTGCGGCACAGGGACATTGTGCAACCCAGGCCAGGTGGGTCAGTAACCCAACATAACGCAGTTTTGCCCCCAGCGTGAGCTGGGCTGGTGGGACAGGAGCAGCAGCCCCCTCCCTCCTCCCCTCACAGGGCAGGGGGCAGGCAGAGGGGCTGGAGGAACGCGTGGACGCTGCTCCTCCACAACACCGATTGCTTCCACATGAGTATTCGATTCTCTCTTCATGGATGAAGGGATGGGCTCCCATTCCCAGGTCTCTCCACTTCCAATCCCTTTTGTGCGTTTTCCAAAGGGGGTTGATCGCATCCTGGCAGATGCTGGGACCAGACGCCTAATGGAGGCCATCTGCCACATTTCACAGGGAAAATTATTCAAACTCGCTAGGACTTTAATTTAATCAGCTGGCACTGGAGTGGGCACCGGGCGATCGTGGGAGCAGGTGTGAGCCCGGACCGGCGGAGGCAGAGGTGAGAGTTTCAGCCCCGCTCACCACACCGAGAACGGGCGCTCCCGGTGCTGCGTGGCCACTGGCACTCGGCACCAGCACAAGGGCACAGTGTGCACCAACCTTCACCAACCGAGGACGTCTCCCCTTGGGAAAGCTCCTCGAGCAGCCCCAGCATTCCGGAACCGCAGCGTGGAGGGAGATTCACGGCAGAGCAGATGGGCCATCGGGTACCTGCTGGCCCTGTTCATCCCCACCGTGTCCCTGGGGACCTGGGGCGCTACTGCCCCACAGCCGGGCTGTTCGGGGAGAAAGGGCAGCAGGAGCCACCCCCAGGCACGCGGCAGCGCCATCCCGAGCGGCCGCGTGGAGCTCACCCCGCCCCTTCCCACCTGGGCGGCATCGTCCCACTCTCGCTCCCCCAAATGCTTCCCATATGCGAAGTGACAGATCAATTCACTGCAAAGAGGGGGAAGTGCCAGCCTGGCTCCGGGAAAAGGGGACAGGAGGAAAGGTGCCGTCTGTGCTGCATCCTCCGAAATCTCTGCTTTACCCCAAGGCGAGGCGGCCTCCCGTGCCCAGCGGCTCCTGGCTCAGACATTCCCGGTGCCCACGGGAAGCCCCAAGGAGAAATAAACCCATGTCTGTCAAGGAGAGGAGGCAAATGCAGCCTGGCCACTGCTCCAGACATCTGCAGAGATCTGGGATCTCTCCAAGCATGTGGTGTCTCCTCGTTGCCTCTCTCACAAGCTGTAGAGGATGTGCAGAAGCATCCGACCACAGCAGCCCCACACACCTGGCACACGGGCCCCTGCCAGGGACTAAAGGGGAAATGGCCCAAGGGCAACGTGGCCCAGGAGGGGAGACAGGGCCAGAGGTCCTTGAAATAAGCCATTGAAATCCCCATTTGATCCCGTGAGCAGAACCCACCTGCACTGAGTGAAAGGACAAAGCCTCCAGCTTGGCCAAGCTGATCGAGAGGCAAATTCTTCCCAAGCCCAAACCTGGGGGCACATTCACACCCAAGCCATTAATTTTGTCACATCATGCAAACACAAGGCGGTTCCACATTGGATCAATTCCTCAGTGGTGCTACAGCACATCCAGGCTCAACCACTACAACAGATTTCTCAAACCTGAGCTCCCAGTGCTGGCCCCACACAGGGACCACGAGGACCCATGGGCTGGGGGTGACACTGGCCCAGCCCCTGCCACATCACCCTTTTCCCTTCCACCACCTTCCATGGCCACACCAGCTGAAACTGGTCCCCCAGGCAGTGTGAAGGAGCAAACCCAGGTTTTCTCCTCCCTGGGGCTACTGGGAAACCACTCACCAGCCTGCTCAGGACCTTTCCAAAAGGCCATGGCCCAGCCTAGCTGGAAGATCCATGGAGCTCAAATGGAACTGGACAGTAAGGGAAGGGGATAACTTGGCAGCTGCTCACATTTAGTTTGCACCTTCTTTGCCAGTGTGGAAGGAAACAAACGACCTGTGAAGGGAACTGAGCGCAGTGATTCATTACCCCCGATGTGTGATGATGGCTTAATTATTTTTCTAACTGGGGAGAGACGTTTTCTGACAGCAGGTGCAAATTAATTCTCCACTGTTTTAAGGAGTGATCGGCCCAGGACAAGCAGAAAACTGGAAAACCTAATTAAATAGAGAGCTGGGTAGAATAAATGGAGCAGGGAGTTTGTTTGCATGGTGCTGATGGGTATTAACGATCACTGGGAAAGGCACCAGGGCTCCCAGCAGGAAACTGGGGCTGTCTCCAGGGCTCCATGTGCCCAGACAGGCTTTGACAGTTTTGGGCAGGAGGTGCCAGGGTGGTCACAGCATGTGCTACTACTGCACACAGATGGGGAAAACCAGGGCTGTCCCCAGGGAGAGCAATCCAAGGACCAGGAAAACCAGGGCTGTCCCCAGGGAAAGGAATCCAAGAACCAGGAAAACCAGGGCTGTCCCCAGGGAGAGCAATCCAAGGACCAGGAAAACCAGGGCTGTCCCCAGGGAGAGGCATCGATGGATGGGAAAATCCAGGGCTGTCCTCAGGGAGAGGGACATGCAGGTGCTGAGTGGAGGAGGTGGCATTAGGGGCTACCAGCCAGACGTGCAGCACTGGGGCTCCCCAAGTTCTTGCAGGCTCCGCATCCCTCCAGGGCCGCAGGACGCCCAGTCCCCGAGCCGCCAGCACCCACTGGGCAGTGGGAGTGGGCAAGAAGCCTGTGCCATTCCTGTGCAGCCAGAGCAGGGACAGGTTAAACGCCCTCGGAGGAGCCAGGGCCCAGCCTCTGGATCTCCAGCCCAGGCTCCCAGGCATGAGAGGAGCCAACACAGCCCTTCCAGCCCTGCTCCAGCCCGGCACACGGTGCCACCACCACCAGCTCCGCACTGAGGTATGAAAAATAACCAACACCTGAAGGGTTTTGCCACGGGGGGGAGCAGCCAGGGCTGATCCCAACTTCGTCAGCTCCACAATCAGGGAAGAAAGAGTTTATGTTGAACGGTTGCCGTGGAAACACTATTTATACTTTCCAGCAGCTCCAGATCCAGCTCTCCCAGCCCGGCCACCACTCAGTCCTGCTGCCCAGGCCGAGAGAACCATCATCCCCTCCCTCCAGCTTCAGCCTCTGGGGGCTTGAGCCCNAATTAAATAGAGAGCTGGGTAGAATAAATGGAGCAGGGAGTTTGTTTGCATGGTGCTGATGGGTATTAACGATCACTGGGAAAGGCACCAGGGCTCCCAGCAGGAAACTGGGGCTGTCTCCAGGGCTCCATGTGCCCAGACAGGCTTTGACAGTTTTGGGCAGGAGGTGCCAGGGTGGTCACAGCATGTGCTACTACTGCACACAGATGGGGAAAACCAGGGCTGTCCCCAGGGAGAGCAATCCAAGGACCAGGAAAACCAGGGCTGTCCCCAGGGAAAGGAATCCAAGAACCAGGAAAACCAGGGCTGTCCCCAGGGAGAGGAATCCAAGAACCAGGAAAACCAGGGCTGTCCCCAGGGNGCATCCCAGAGCACCTCCAGGAATTTTAAATGGAAGGAGCACTCGAGTCCCAACTCAGATGATGCAAAGATGAAAATCGGGGAGATCAGCGGCATCAGGAGGTTAAATGGGTGTCCTTGTCTCCCTGATCATCCTCTTGGCGCCTGAGGCGGTTGCTCCTGCTCACAGCTCTCTGCCCCACTCCTCCCAGCTCAGCACCTGGGGGTCCCTCCCACCTCCCCCTGACGCCGAGCCCGCTGGGCTGCTCTGCCAGTCCTCCCCCTCCAACACGCCCGCAATGCTGGGAAAAAGAGCCCTAATTGCTTTTTGTTTTTCTGCTTCTCCCATCATTAAATCCCTTCTTCATCCCTAGTAGTTTGGGATTCTGTGAAGGTTAATATGTTTCAGGTTCCACACAAGTACAGCTAATTAACAAACAGTCCCCTCAATTCCCTTTAATGCTACACATGGAATGCAATCGCTGCAATTACCTGCTTCCCAAAGCCATTACAAACCACAGAAAATTAGCTGGAACAGGTGATAAAAACCTTCTTTTATTGGTTCATGAAAGGAGCTGATCTCCAGGCAGCAGCTTCCCATCGCGCAGATGGAGGGGCCAGCACCCCCTGAGCAGCCTGGCTGGGATCACCCCAGCTCCCGGGGAGCCCTAAAACACCACCGACTCCAGGCTCACTTTCCTTTGGGTGCTCAAGCCCTGACTCAACACCTTAGACCCCGGTACTGAGAGCCAACCCTGTCCTACCGCTGAGAACGAGCCCGAATTAACGCAAACTCCGCCCGGCTGCCTGGGCCGGACCCAGGGAAGGGGGCAGAGCTGTGGTGCCGAGGGACACAGGGACACCGGGACACGGTCCCGCACAGGCTGAGGGCAGAGCCAAAGCCAGTCGTCGCCCAGGGTCCCCAGGGCTGGTGCTGCCACTGTCCTGAAGCAGCGCCGGGCCACAATCCTGGGGACACACCCAGGAGTGGGCACAACGGGGACAACGCTCACATCCGCTCCCGGGGGAAAAAAAGGAGGGAAGCTAAAAACATAAAAATAAATCAGGAGCACCCTTATCAGGAGAGCCTCTTCATCCTCCCAAAGGAAGAGTATCCTCCACAGGCTCCAGGAAGAGTCATGGACAAACCCCGTTAATTCTCCAGCCCGGGAGCGCTGGGCTATTCCCGCAGCAATTGGAACACTTGCAGCGAACTCCGTGTCTGCTTTCGGGAGCCCCAGAGCAGACCAGGAAATGCAAGGAGCTCCTAGCAAAGCGCTCCATTAGCCCTCATTAAAAACCAGCACCTCTCAGGCGAGGCTCAGTTTCCAGCTCCTGGATCTTGCGCCGGTGTCTGCCAGAAAGCTCTTCAGTATCAGCCTCCCCTCTGCTCCATCACCCACAGCAGTGATGCCTGGGCTCGCTCCAGAGCCCGCAGCCCTAAGAAAGCCCCAGCGGCTCTCCCAGCCCAGCACGGGGCTGTTCCAGGCCTGGCCGGGCAGGTGGAGGCAGCACATGTGGAGCACTGTCCTCCTCTCCCCAGCGCCCGCATCCCTGCGCAGCAGGAGAGAGAACCAACCCCCCCGAGCTGTTCCGAGCGAACAGGTGGGCTCAGCACACAGAGGGACCCCCTCGCCTGGCACGGCTGGGGGGCACAGCTGGGGGGCACAGCCTGGGCGTCCCCTCCCAGCCCCTCCAGCACCAGCACCGGCACCGGCACAGGCACAGCCTTCCCGAGGGAGTGACGCAGCCGGTCGTGCCCAGAGGCAGGCGGGTGTCCCTGAGCGGCCGCGGGGGTCACCATCCACTGCCAGAGGCAGCTGCGAGCCTGAGCGTCTCCAGCCGGGCTTTGCCAGCCCGCTGTGCCCCGCAGCCCCTGCGCTCAGTGCGGAGCCGGGGCGCGATGCCCGGGCGGGTGCTGGCTCCGGGCGTCCTGCTCATCACACCCAGCCCGTGAGCAGCCTCTCCACAGCCACATCTTCTCTTCTCAGCATCCTCCCCGAGCGCCAGAGCACCCTCCAGTGATGGGCCTCCCATGCAAGAGCTCCTTAAAAATGTAAATTGGGAACAGCCTCACAGCACAGGAGGAAAATCACTGTAAACAAAATCGCAGTTGCTGTGGAAACCATTAAAAATAGATTCCCCACGCTCCCCCTTTTGTGCTGGGTATTATACAGCTGGGTTCCTTCATTCCGCATTATTATTACTTTTTAATTATGAATAATTTCCTCCCTTCTATAGGAAGATGGAGTAAAAAACAGAACTTTCCAAACGAGGGGCCTTTAGGATATGTTTCAATATGCAAATGAAGGCAAACATGCATTCGGTGCTGTTTACGCCACGGGGTAAAAATCTTTCTGCATTAACCCTTCCCATGCCACGTCCCCCCTTTGCTCCCCTTCCCCCCAGCCAGGAAGGCCAGTGCCCACAGTCCCACCAGCAGCCAGATCCAGGATGAAGGGAACGGGCAGCACAAATATGTGGGGTAACACCTCAGCAAGCCAGGCACAGTGCTGCCCTGCCAGGCTGCCCACACTCCTCAAACCCCGTGTGACAGAGCTGCTCCGTGGCAGGGACCAGCTCTGCCTTCCCAGGAGGTCTCCAGGCTCAGAAACACTGAGCCCAGCACACCTCGTGCTGCCTCAGCCCTGGCACAGGGCCCACAGGGTGCTGGGTGGGCACTGGGAGCAGGGACAGGGGACACGCTGCCCCACAGGACGGGGCACAGTGAGCCACCGTCTGACTGAGGAGCGGCGGAAATCCCGCCCAACACCCCTGTCCTGTGGCACTGCACTGACACAGGATTCAGTCTCCGAGCAGAGGAAAGATTCGGAATTATTTGGAAAACGATGGTACCTGGGAAGATGGTCCCATTCCAGAGCCTGACTCAGTGGCTATTTGCAGCCCTTGTCCACGGGAGAGGATGCTCCTGCCCCGGGCGCGCGGTCAGCCCCCGGCGCCACGCCGGGTGCCAGCTGCAGCCCTGGCAGCCACGGGGCTCAGGCAGCTCCTGCCCACGGCCCCAGCCTGCACGGACCGGGCGGAAGGTTCCCGGGCAGGCCGGCCCCGGCCCGCGGCCAGCAAACCTCCCGCTGCCGCGGAGGAGCAGATGGACGGGGCTGGGAACCCTCCAGCACACGCTGAGCCCGTGTCCTACCTGCTCTGACACCGTGCTGCCCGTGCCCAGAGCCAGAGCCCGACCGGCCCCGGGGCTGCTGCCGAGCGCAGGGCACCCAGAGCTGCAGGACAGACGGATCCGTCTGTCCGTGGTGACCCAGCTCAGGGTTAGGAGCTGCACAAGCCAACACTGGTGTGTCCCTGACACCCCCATCTCACTTCATTCCCCCTGAAGCTGTCCAGTCTCCAGCACAGGAGGAACATGGCTTGCTTTAACTTTGGGAAAGTTTCTGCAGCCCTGTCACACAGTGTGGGTAAATAACGCTGAGCAGTGCCAACTGGCCAGAGGCATTACAGCATGGGTACAAAAAACAGGCTGGAAAACCCCAAACAGCCCCGGCTTTGGAGTGTGGGATTTTCACAGCTAAGAAGAGAAAGTTTTCTTTGGTTTTCTGCAGATACCAAACTGGGACGGGGCCAGAACTGAAGGGAGAGGGCAGGTGCCTGACTTGAGGGCAACTTCAGTGCCCTGCCACCTCCTAAAAATCCCCAGAGGAAACAAGACCCCTTCTCCACAGAGACAAGCTCTCCCCATTCCCATTTCAAGTGCTTTAGTGCTCATCTCTCCTGTAAAACCCAGATTACAAAGTACCCTCAAGTACCAACACCAGATGATACAGCCCAGGGACAGAAGGGCCCTTAGACCTGGCAGGTGTGTTCCTGGAACACAGGCCAAAGGCTCCAATCCTGCGTTCATCCCATTCACTGCCTTCCTCCCAGACAGATATCCGTGTTTGATCCACAGATAGCAAGCAACAGAGAAACCCCCACAGGCTTAAGCTGTTCCAGTGGTTAATTACCTTCCTTGATAAAAATACGCACTTCGTTTCCAGTCAGAATTTGTCTTACTGGAGCTTTCAGAGCCTGGATCTTATGTCTTTTCCCTGCTAAATTAGAGCGCTCTGTACCCACAGACATCTCTTGATCACAAGCTAAAACAACCCACATCGCGAAGCCACCTCTTAAACTTCTCTTGGATGAAAAGTTCAACCTACTTAGGCTCTGTCTCCCGCAGCAGAGCAGCTTTTCCAGCCCATGAACCATTTCTGCAGCTCTTTCCTGCACATTTCCCACACCACCAGTGTTTTTCCAGCACAGCCCCAAGCGTGGTGCCAGCACACATTTGCCCTTCACTGCCCATGGGCAGCCTTTCACCCCAACCACGACAGGGCTACAGCCACAGTCAGCCGAACAGAGAAGGGGGACATTCAGCATCTGCCCTGGGCCTGGGGGGTGACAGACATGGAGAGTGGCCAGCTGCCCCCTCTGCCAGCTCCCCTCCGAACAGGATGGTCCCCAAACCCCTGTGACAGCCAGCAAGCCGTGCCTGGGCCAAGGGGACAGCTGACACCATTGTCACCCCAGCGCCGCTTCCTCCAGGCTCAGCAGGTCCAAGTCACGTGTTTGTCACCACCACTCCAGGCAAGGAAACAGCCCCTCAGAGAGCAAAGATCCAAGTGCCTTAAAACCCACCCGGGAGCTTGCCCTCAGGAGTGGGGGCAGCAACCAGAACTGGGCAGCCCTGGAGCAGGTGTTCTGTAGAACACCCCAAACCCAGAGGCACCTGGTGGCCCCGAAAGGGCCCCAGGCAGCATCCAGGCTCTGCTCCCCACCCTGCCCCGGAGCTCCGCAGCGCCTGAGCCCCCCAGCCACGGGGCTGCCAGCGTGGAAGCGACCTGGGCTTGGGGCTGCAGGGAGGGCTGGAGCCCAGAGCAGCAGGACAGCAGGATGCCAGGGCAGACCCCTCAGCACAGAGCCCTGCACGCGAGGAATGGCCCAGCGCTGACCACGCAGCACTGGTGTCCACAAACACGCACGCCAAGTCAAACAAACGCAGGCAGCCCCCAGCCCCAGCGCTGGGAGAGGGGCTAAACCAGCACGTCCCCGGGAATACTCACAGGCTGCCTGGCTCCTACCGTCAGCACATCCATCCAGTCAGCACAAACTTCCAGTCAGACCAGTCAGGGAGGGAAGGTCTACGCCGGGGCTATGGTGATGCCCAGAAACCCCCCCAAATCCTCCCCAGCTCCAACTGGCAGCAGTGTCCCTCCCTGCCAGCAAGGAGGGCCAGGGAGCAGCCCAGGGACCCCAGCTCCATGTGCTCCCTGTCAGACGAGGTCCTGCTCCAGCCACAACTGCATTCGTATTTAATTCACAGCAATTACACTCACATGCTGCAAGACAAATACATTTTAGAAGCCCTCAGTTAAATGTGGATAATTACGGCTGCCTGCACCAGGGGACAGCCCTGCCCAGGCTCAGGAGGAAGAATCACATCCTGATTCCACTAACGCTGTAAATTAGCAAGGCGCATCCCAATGGCAGCAGAGTAATTACCAGCTCCCACATCCCCCCTTCCTGTGGGCTGCTGCTCCCGTGCTCCCCCCACTCCGCATCGTCCTCCCGCGCAGCACGGGTGTTCCCAGGCATATGCTGCTGTTAATGGGGCTTCTGTCACTTCAGCTGCTGGCAGAGATTATTTTATCTCGGGAACCCTCTCCCAGTGCCAGAGCCCAGGCTTCCAGCTCTAAATCATCCACAGGGGAACTCACAGGTGCGGGGGAACACAAGATGGAAGCATCAACTTTGTGACTGTGCTTTGTGCCACCAAGGCTGTGGTGGCAGCAGCGTGGAGCGGGGGGACCCAGCAGGACCACCCCTGGCAGAGCCCCAGGAATGCACCCAAACCCAGCAGGCACAGAGGAGCACGGGGAGCGAGGGAGAAAGGGGAACACAGCCACCTGGGTATGGGCAGGGAGACGGTGACAGGCGAGTGTGCAAACCCAGATTTACCCAGCACGGCACTGGACATGCTCCACCTGCACTGTGTTCCTTCTGGCAGCCCATGCCCAGCCTCTGCTGTGGAGCCACGGGATGGAGCTGGGACTGCTCCTGCTCTGGGCACAACGGCTGCACAGCGGGCAGGCAGCACCAGCAGCTCCCGTTCCCGCTCCAGCCCCGGCCCCGGAGCACCGCGGGCTCTGCCCGGCACTGCCATCGTGTGCCAGAGCACCACCGACCCTCCCACTGCCCGGGCACTGTGCTCGCACCCCGAGGAGAGGGGGCACCGCTCCATGGCTGGCACGGCGGGCACGAGCAGACGGAGGCTCAGCACGGCTCCTGCCACGGAAAGCTCGTGCACTTTACCACTGCTGAGCAGCTTCTGTGTTCCTGAAATATCCTCTTCCCCTGGGCAACTTCATATGTGAGTCTTGGGACTTGTCAGAGCATTAAGCTGACATCTAGGTCACGGTAAGGAATAGCTCAACGCCTCCAGGAAAAAGGGTTTTCCTTCCACATCCCAGCGCCTCCTCCACCAGCTCAGTACTCAGCCCAGGAGCAAGCACTTAACAGGGGTGACCACTTCTAGCTGAGAATGAAGGAGGCTGTGGGGGTGGAAAAGGGATTAAAACCATTTCTGAGACATGGTCTGGAGATTAGCTGCCTTTTCTGAAGTTCTCTTGGCTCTTCATGGTCCCTGGAGCAGCACCTCTGCAGGAAAAGGCCCCATCAGGATTTAAAGCCCAGAGAGCCTGGCTGGGCAGGGGCCAGGGCCAGCAAACAGAGTCTCACCATGTTTAGCCTGGCAGATGCCGTGCCCAAGACCCACGGGTGATCCATCCTGACCACCAACACCCATCACCTCGGTGGCAAACAGCCCCCAGCCTCGCTGGGCTAATCCCAGCCCTGCCTGAACTCTCAGATGCTCCACAGCAGGTGATGCTCTGGGAATCCAGCACTCAGCCCCGTTTTCTCTCCACTGGTTGCCCCACCTGCCCCAGCCCCAGCTCCCTGCCCCCGTTGGCTCTGCCACAGGGCTGGGGATCCCAGGGCTGCTCCGGGACCCTCGCATGGAACAGCAGCAGCAGCACAGAGAAACGGTGAGATGTGGGATGGCCGGGCTGCAGGACGGGAGGGAACAGACCCGAGCGTGTGCTCAGCCAGGGACAGGGACCCGCGGGACCGAGGGCTGGCCCCGCCATCCCGGGGGAAAGCTCAGCCCACGGCAGCGCCTGTCCCTGTCCCCCGTGTGTCACGATGATGGAGTGCCGGATGCAAGCAGCGTAATGGTTTCATCAACTTAGCTACTTTTTATGAGAAATTTGTTCCAATCCCTTCCCTCTCCCTGGCTGCTGTCACCTTAACAGATGTCAGACCTGAAAGAATAATAATCCTGGCAGGAACCCTTGAACCAGAGCGAGCAGTGTCCCAGGGAGGAGGCAAGAGCAGGGAGAAAACTCATTTTTGCAGGAGCTCAGGACCACTTGGAGCTGCCCCAGCCTGACACTGCCAGGGCTGGGAGATCGGCTTGTGCCCTCCTCTTCCTCCCTGGGGGAAACCTGCCCTGTGCAGATGTGCTGCCGAGCTGGTGAAACAACTCTGGAGAGGAGCCCCTCAGCCCCAGCCTGTCCATCCTGCCGCCATCCAGACTCCTTCCAGAGTGACCCCCCACCTAGGGAACACCCAAAATCCACCTCCTCTCCCCATCATAATTCCCACACCTATTCCTGTCCCTCACACCTCTCTAAGAAGCTTCATCAAGGGAATCAGCACAGGCAAAGCCTGTGCCAGCAGAATGGGCACACGTGGGCAGATCTTACCATGCCCCACATCCTGCTGCTGGACTCCCCCAGCCACTGCCCGGCAAGGCTTGACACAGCCAGCCTGTGCAGTGATCCATCTCATCCTCAGTCCCTGCAGCCTCCTGCTCTGGGAGCTCACCTCATCCCCAGCCTGCCGCCGCCAGTGCCAGGGACAGCACAGGCGGGAGGCAGCGGCGCAGTGACACCACCCCGGTACCAGCACGGGCTGCACCGCGGCACAGGCGGCGGGCAGCTGGCACAGCACTGTCCCTCCTGCCACGCTGGGTCTGCAGGCTCCAGGGACACCCCAGGACGCACCGGGGATCCCATCCCCGTGCCAAGCCCGTGGGCACTGGCGGCAGCCGGGGCAGGCGAAGGCAGTGGGATGGGCAGCAGAGCAACCGGGGCGGCTTCCCCTGCATGCAGCAGAGCCCCGGGCACTGATCTGGGGATTCCCAAGGCTGCAAGTGCCAGGCCTGCCCTTGTGCTGCCTTCTCCTGCGAGGAGCTGCTGCTCTGCGATGAGTCATCGCTGGAAGACGAATTCTATTTAAAGGATGTTATTCGTAGAAATTGAGTTTTAATAACAGGGCATCAAACAAGCAGAAAATACCAAACTTCCAAGTGGAGCGAAGTTTCCGTATGTTAATTTATACAGCACAATCACCGCTCGGAGGAATGAAAACCACGCAGAGAGCTCCTCTCCCTGGCACAGCAGTGGAGGGAGCCCTGTCCTGCTCCCCGGAGCATTTCCTGGTCACGGGGAGCAGGGATGGGGACAGGCAGCCCGGGCAGGGCCACTGCTGTTGGCACGGCTGTGGCACAGGCCCTGGGCTCCGGCCGCCGCTGCCGCGCTCCCAGGAGCCTTCGGGCTCTGTTTCGCTGCCAGTGGGAGGGCGGGAGGAGACAGCACGGAGCTCGCTTTAAAAATAGATCAAACCCTCTGCTACGGAGCCATTTTATTAGAGCAGCACAAGCTGTCGGGCTGGTGACACCTCTGCGAGCACCCAGGGAAGTTTTCCCAGATGAATTTGAAAAGCGAGGGGAAGAAACAAAGATGAAGCAGACTTGTTTTCCAACAAAAAAAAAAGTGGTGGGGAGAATCCTGTCTGCACTCAAGCCCCTCACCCTGTCCCCAGCCCAAATCCCTGTCCCCAGCCCACATTTCCCATCTGTAGCCCACAGCACCTCCCAGGCATCACCAGGTGCCCTGGTGCCAGCACCGCAGCGAGGGCTGAACCCCTCACACGAGCATGAGACTTTGGCTCATCCCAAATCTGCCTGAAAGCTCCTCTGCCCGATGTGGTGACTCCCATGCCCCCACCTGGTCATGTACCAGGGACAGCATGTCCTGTAAAGGGCAGGGGGAAGTGCCTCGGGTCTCCTGGAGCTGCAGCAGAGCCGTGGCCAAACCTCACCATCCCACCAAGGCTGCCCTGGATGGGGGTCCCATGAGTTCAAACCAGAGGAACAAGGAACCCTCCATCCCAGAAACCCCCACAGAACCGGCCCAACACATCCTGTCAAGCTGCGCTGGGCCACAGCGCTGGAATCACAGCATGGAGACGAGAGGAGGCAGGGCAGGGAAAGATCCCCAAGCCCCCATCATGCAGAACAGGAGCTCAGCAAAAACCACGGTGGAAACACACAACAAACAGGTAAGATCTGCCTGTACCTAATGCAGCTCACACCACAGTAAGTTGGGAATGTGAGTGGCTGGGCCAGCAGCAGCAACCCAGTGGGATGGGGGGGCAGGAGGAGGGGGTCAGCCCCGAGGGGACTGGCAGGCCCTGAGACTGAGCAGCACAAAGTCCAAAACACTGAACATGGGAGCATCTGCTCCAACCTGGGAACCACATGGAGACACATCTCAGCGCATTACTCAGCCACGGGCTGACTCTGAGTCACCAGCTCCAGCATCTGGGAGGAGAGTGAGTGTGAGCGGGTGAGTGTGAGCGGGTGAGTGTGTGAGTGTGAGCATGAGTGTGAGTGTGTGAGTGTGAGTGTGTGAGCGTGAGCGTGTGAGTGTGTGAGCATGAGTGCGTGAGCGTGCTCCCGGGCTGCCTGGCGCAGGAAGCTCTGGGGGAGGGCGGCTGTGCCAGCTTGGCTGGCGCTGGATCCATGCCACGGGATGACCCTGTCTGGGAGGGTCGGGCTGGAGGAGCAGGGAGGGCTGCCAGGGGATGGGGAGCTGCTCCAGGAGCACACGGAAGGAACAGGACAGAGGAGCTGGTCTGAGCCCAATCAAAGCTTCTCTAGAAATACATAGGGAATGGGCACTGGGAGGAGCTGGTCACGCTAAAGGACAACGTTGGCACAAGAAAAATGGGTGTAAAAGGCTGCATATAAAGGGAGGCAGGAGGAAATGAGGAGGGACAGGCACTGGGTGAGGAAAGGGGTTGTGGTGGGACCGAACAGTGGGACTGGGCTCAGGGCTCTGGGTCTCTTCCTAAATCACATCTTTAAACAGCACACAGATGTTTCACTGCTTCCATCCCAGAGCTGACAAGTGATGCCCACAGCAGAGCAGCCCTTGTCCCCACAAGCAGCGACCACCCGCCGTGGAGAGCCGGCAGAGGATGGGGGTTTGCCCATGAACACCCACTGCCCACTCCACCAGAGCCCCTTCCCACTGCATCCCCTGGAAACCTGCTCCCCAAGCTGTCCAGACTGTTTTGCTAACTGTGCAGCAATCCAGGCTGCTGATCAGATGGAAAGTCTCCATCCCATAATAAACAGTGTACTATTTATAAACCTGAAAACGTCTTTATTATTATTATTTTCCCCCAGAAAAAAAACCATAATAAACCCCCCCTGCACACTGCTGTTAAACACACCCCAGCACGGCCCCGCAGGTCCGCAGCGCTGGTGCCGCTTCCCCAGGCAGTGCCCAGCAGAACAGATGGCAGTGTGGGCGTTAGGTACCAGCCTCCTGGCAATCCGAACATCTGTTACCGTTAGAAAATGCTAATTGCCATCAATCAGGACAGCACCTACCCACATTTACATGCAAGCACAAAAAAATTACGTCTAAATTTCTCTGAGTACAACACTTGCTGCATGTTAAGTAACCGGAGCTGCTCAGATGCTGCGCGGCAGCCTGGCACCGGCGCGGTGGGTGATGCGCCGCAGCTGAGCACCGGCAGCGCCCGCGGCACACGGGGCAGAGCCCCGGGGCCCATCCCAGCCTGCCCCATCCCCGCAGAGCCCCCCGTCCTGCCCGGGAGCGCTGCCACCGGCACCGGGACGGTCCCCTGTCCCCCGCAGTCGCTGCAGGGCACCCACGCCCCGCTCTCCCGCCTCACCCGGGCACGCCAGACACAGCGGGAGCCCTTCGCCCCCAGCCCACTCCCTCCCGGGACTCCTGAACAGTTTGGGGTCCTGCGCCCTGACCTGCTGCGCTCGGGGGCCCACGAGACCCCCCCACGCTGCGCTGCTCCCCTCGCCCTGCCCTCGCCAAATCCCGGCTCAGAGAGGATCCCGGCCGGATGAGCCCCAGGACAGCGGCCAGCGTCCCGTCCCGCGGGGCACTGCCACAGGCTGCCTGAAGCCATCTGCGGGCGCTGCCTGGCCCCGGCTGCTCCTCACAGCCCACGCACCTTCTCCATCCCCAGAGAGCACAAAACAGATGCGAACACAACCAGCTCCAGCGTGGTTCACCAGAGACCACATCACAGGGCACCGGCCCCAAAACGAGATGGCAATTCCCGTTTGGAAGAGGCAAAGGCACAAATCCTGGACAGAGAACTTGGACGCAAAGTTCAGTCAGAGAAGAACGAAAACAAGAAACCTGGTGCGCGGTGATCCCCGAGTCACAGCCCCCTCCGCAGCGGTCCCACGGGATGCTCCGACAGCCGGAGCTGGCGAGCGGCCCCGCTCCTCACCCCGCGGCTGCCGGGCCCCCGCCTCCCTCGCAGCGGGGAGCTGCGCCGGAATGCAAATGATGCTCCAGGCGAGTGCCAAGAGCTCCTTGTTCCTTCCCCAATTTAGGACACCTCTCGGTGCTGCAGCCCGCACGGAGTTCGTAGGAGGCTGCAAGGGTGCCAGAGGAGCTGAGCCTGCCCAGGGTGACTCTTCGACAGCAAAGCCGCACCTTGCAGTGCAGATTCCCCCTCCCTTGGATCCGTCCCCTCAGGACCACAGTCCTGGATCGCAGCTCTGAAAGAAACTCCACATGGCAAAAGCCTTTCTACCTGCTGCCCTCCTGGGCACAGCACGGACTCCCCAGCGTGTCCCCACACACCACAGCAGCGGCCCCGCCGTGCCAGCTGCAGGCACTGCTGCCCCAGCTCCGGGAGAAAACTCAAGCCCTTCCTCGGGAAGGGCACAAGGAGCCCGGAGGCGTGATCCCGCTGCCGAGGTGAAGAGCCAGGGACGCAGGCTGGAGGAGCTGCTGGGAGCCCAGAACAGCCCCACTGGGCACACCACACTCTTCCCACAGCCAAGGGGAGCCGGGGATCGCAGAGCACATTGAATTTCCCTGCAGCCACCACGTCAGGGCTGTCGGGCTCTGGCTCCATCCCCTGGTTCACCCCGCATCCCTCCCAGCCCTGGCTCCCTGACAGGCTCCCGCCGGCGCGAGCAGGTTGTGGCACCGCTGCCGCTTCCCGCGGCTCCCACCGTTACTCAGCAGCCAAGGGAACCACTCAGAGCTACAAGGTCACTCAGAAACACCATCTGTCCACGCACTGCTCCTGGCCCCGGGGAGAGCAGCACAGAAATTGTTTCAATGCACTGAAGGCCACAGTGCCCCTCTCTGCCGCCCTGCTGCACGCTAGCATCTCACAGTGCTCACCCAGCCTCGGCTCAGCGAGGGGGGACCACAGCACCAGTGCCCACTGATGCCCCCCACACTCTCCACACCACGAGGGCACACAAGAGCTCCAAGAGTTGACAGGGAACCCTTCCAGAGTGCTCGTCACAGGGTGAGATGTTTGGTGCTGGGGAGAGACTGCCTGCACCGGCCAGAGCCACCGCCACCTCTGTGACCCCTGGCTGGCGGCCTCTCCAGTACCATGGGGTGGGGGGCAATGGTGGGAGTGCAGCCTACCTTGCATGTGGGGAACAAGGCACAGGAGCACCCTGACACCCCCAGGAACTGCAGCTCCAGGTCCCCTCCCCCTGCACCGCCCAGGGACTATTTCTGGGGAGCTGAAGTCACTTGCATTTGGGCTCTGAAGTCACATTCGTCTCTGCTTGTGCTACTTCTCCCGCGCCTAGAAGTGTCACAACACGGCGCTGTCTCTGTCGAGGCAGTTGTCCCCCACGTGCCATGTCCCAGATGCTCCTGTGTTGCTCACAGCCAGGCGCTTCCCCAGCCCCTGTTCTCGCCAGGACAGCGCGGGGCTGCCAGCGCCGGCTGGGTGCACGGAGGGACTGACTCACACCCAGCTCCAACAGAAAATAAATATTTGATTTGAGCTCATTTGCAAACCCAATGCCAGGGAGCACGCCCGGCTGTGCCCCTCATCCACCGGCATCCCAGCAGCTACTTCCCACAACCACCAACCCTGCTGGGGCTCCATCCCTCCTCTGTGTGGCCCCCAGCTGCAGTGCTGATGGCAGAGGTGGGCACTGCCCCCAGGGCTTCCCAGCGGGACTCCCCGGCAGCCCAATGGCCCCAGGACCCTGCGCCACGCTGGCCGCACGGCCCCGCAGCGAGTCCCACCGTGCGCAAGATCCGTTCCATATGGGAGCAGCCAGCGGAGCTGCCAGCTCTCAGCTCCAGCGCTTGCCGCTACATCTGGAAACTCTTCTCACCCTTAATTGTTTCTAATGCCTTAACACACGGAGTGACTAATAAGACACTAATTGGGCGGCGTTAGCAGGGAGCGGAGCAGGAGCGCTGGCAGTGCCCTCCGTGCCGAGCCGCCGGCTCCCAGCTCTGCGCTGCCGTGTGCTGCCACCGCCACAAATCCCTCCGGATTCCAGCGCCTTTCCCTGCTCAGCCTTTCCCAGCGTGGTGGAAAACCCGCCCCAGCAGGGGGGATAGCACAGAGACGCCGATTTTAGCTCTGTCTAATGCTCCCTGTGCCCCGGGAGCCAGGGCAGGGAGGGCACTAGGTACCCCGCAGCAGGGATGTCCCACACACCGGCACCCCTCGAGCAGGGCACCGGGTGACCCCGATTGCTCCCCTCTGGCCGCTCAGCACCGCGGTGCCTCTGGGCACGTTCCAGCTCCGCTGGGATGGGCTTGTGCCTGGCACTGCCCGCGTTGAGCCACGGCGAGAAGACAAGTGATGAAGGGATGCACCTGCTCAGGGTGATTTATGGCTGGTGGGGAGCCAGGGCAGAGGACAGCTGCATTTGGGACCCTCCCGTGCCCCACAGAGCTGTGGGGTGATGCCCCCCCACACTTCTGGGGCTGCCCTGTCTCCCTGGGAGCTCCCATGGGGCTGCCAGCCCTGCCTGCACATCTGCCGGCAGCACTGCGCTCGCCAGAGCTGCTCAACAGCGAGAAAGAGGCACAAATCTTGTTACACACTGGCTAAGCCTCCCTGGGCATGTTTTCTATAAATCTCCTGGAATTTATTATATGATAACTAGCCTGGAAAAGCTAAATTAAATCCACAGCCAAGAAACTGACTTTCAAGTGTGACCTAATTTAGTTGCTGGAAGGGGAGGGAGGGAGGGAGCGGGGATCCCAGTGCCAGTCGTTCCCAGGATGACCTCCCGGTGCAGCCGCACACCCCCCGTCCTCCTCTTCGCCGTGACTTTGGGGATGGAGCTGCGCAGCCTTTCATGTCTGAGCGGATCTCACACTCCCACTCGCTGGAACAAAAGCGCCTCAAGGGCTCCCCTGTCAGATGTTTTCCATTGCTCATCTCCAAGTCTTCCTTGAAGGAGCACTCTCCTGGGGGGGGACTCCAGCAGGCTTGGGGATGATGGGGAGAGCCGCCACAGGGGCTCTGCATTGGCACGTTCCTCCCTGCTCCAGGCTGCTCCCCACCAGCCCAGTGAGCCCCAAGCTTGGCACCAGCACGCACACGGTCCATGGCCGGCAGCCCCGGGCCTCACGCAGGGCCCAGCCAGGCTCCAGGGGAAGAGGAGGAGGAGGAAAGCAGCAGGGAGAAAAGGATGGGGAAGAGGCTTGGTGGCCTGAGCTCAAGTGAGCCCACTTCTGCCCTGGTGCTCAGAGCAGGTGATGGCAGCAACGGCTGCACCGGCCCCGCAGACAAGGCACAGCCCTCCCGATGCAGGGGCACGACGTGCGCTATGGCCGGGGTGACAACGTGTCTGCCATCCCCTGAAAAGCAGCACAGCCCCAGCCCCAGAGCCAGACACGCCTCAGCGCAGCACAAGGTCCTGGGAGAAACTCCCAGTGCTCCCACTCTGGCCCGGACACTCACGATAGCTGGCTCCACAGTGCCGTGGGGCTGGGTAGGACCGCGCACCCCTTCACCCCAAAACTGCCCACCCGTGGGGCTGCTGGCCCTGGGCAGAGCGGGTGCAGGAGGCAGGAGCACGGCACAGGCAGGGCCCGTGGCGAGGCCGACGTGGGCACAAAGGGACCACGGTGCTCCGGCAGACCCGGGGGTGGGCTCGGGGCTGGCACGCGGACGTGTGCTGTTGTTCTGGAACGGAGTGCACTGGCAGAGCGGCATGTGGGAAGCTTGCATAATAGTGCCAGCCCACACTACGCCTGCTCCTTCCCAGCATGATCAGCCCCTTGCTTTCATGAGCAATAACATCCACCCAAAGTTTTCTAAAGACAAAAAAAAGAGCTTCAAGGTGATGCACAGAGATCAGCTGCCTTTGCTGCCTCTGAACTGATTAATGCAGCTGGGGAATCCATCTGCACGGCCGCTCTAATCCCACATTCTGCACGACCTGTACCCCAGCAAGGGACGAGAAGCCTCAAACTCTCGCTCCCATTTCATGATTCCCGAGGAGGTACCTGGGGCTGGGGCAGAGCGGAGGAGCTGCGAGCGGCACTGCAAGGGGGGTGCACACAGCCCCCCGCACCGGGAGCCCTGCAAGCGCCGAGCCCGCTGGTGATGCACAGCCCCACGGGCACTCCTCCCACCAGGCACTCCCCTTGGCTATTGCCAGCTGGGGGAAGAGCAGTCCCAGCTCTGGGGGACCCCACAGCCCTCCCCTTGGCTATTGCCAGCTGGGGGAAGAGTAGTCCCAATTCTCCGGGTCCCTCCAGCACAGCAGCTGGTGGAGAGGGCATTGGAAGAAAATCTGTGGCAGAACAACCCCAAGCAGAGCCCAGTCCCTGGTCAGTGTGGCTGCCACAACGTGGCTGCCCCAACGTGGCTGCCACAGCGTGGCCATGATTCTCTGAGCACCTGCTGAACCTCTGGGTGCTTGCAGAGCTGGGAACAAACAGGGAAAATGCCTCATCTGGAGGAGAGAGTCCCACTGCCTTCGAGAGTTTTAAATTTTAACTCCGCCTCAAGCTGACGTGAGCTCCCAGTGCAGACTGCAGACTGCTCCCAGTGTCAGCGCGAGGGGGGTTCCAGTCCGTGTAACGTGAACTGACGGGGACGGGTTCAGCCCAGACCACACGGAGCCGCACACAGCCCTGAGGGCAGTTCGCAGCACGGTCGGTGCCGGGAGCCGGGTCTCGGCGGGTCCAGCCGGGCTGCGACGTGCAGGGCTGTGCGTGCACCATGGGCACACGCTCCCCTTCCCCTGCAGGGGCACCTCTGGGGTCCCGCGTGCTCCAGGACCTCCCCACTCCTGCCGTGAGCAGGAGGGAGATGGCTGGGACTGATCACTGGGTAGCACCAGACCCCCCCCATGCTACATCCCACAAGGATTAGAGCAGACGTAGCTTCTCCCAGCAACGTTCCCCTTTGCCAGGTCATCACACAAGAGTCTGGACACACAGGATCTGTACCCAGTGCTGGTGCAAAGTCCCCGGGGGGCTGATTGTGAGCTGCTGCCCCAGGCACAGCCATGGGAAGCAGCATCTTCATCCTCAACCAAAAAATATCTCCATGCCCTCCCCCACCTGGACTGCTGGGTGGAAACAACATACCTGAAGACCAAGAGCAGGTGCCTCAGGTGTGGTGGCAGGTGGGAGCTCACGCTCGTGTTCGCCCCTCCAAGCTGTCAGGAAGAGCCGTCGGGGTCTCACAGCAGCAGTTTCTCAGCCTGAAAGAGAGAGGGAGAGGCTCCAGTGCCGTCCCTGCGTAGGCAGCGCCGCTAATAACGGAGGAGGACGTGGCAGGGCTCGGCGCCTCTGAACGCCACGGCTCTGGGGACCCACACGCGCCTGGCCCACTCCTTCAACAGCACAATTATCTCACGGCTGGGGAGCAGCCCTGGAGCAGCCCCTGACACGTGCAGAGGCAGGACCCTGCCCAGTGGTAAAGCCCCTAAAGAAAGGGAAGCATGTTCAGCCCAGGGAACAGGGTTTGGTTGCATGGGGCACGCAGCAGGTCCCCAGCTTATGGTTCCCAGTGGGACACGTCCCAGTCTCTGCACTGACACAGAAAATGCCGAGGCTGGTCCTGCCTCCCTGAGAGCACCAGCCCTGGCCTCAGACGAGGGCATTGGATGGAGACAAGGAAAGGCAAAGACTTCTTCCTAAAGCAAAAAAGTCCCCAACCCACCTGTTCCCCCGAAGGCTCTCTGTAGGCCACAGGCAGCTCCACGTTTGCTTTTCACCAACCCAGGTTGAACAGAGATAATTTAACAGCTTGTCCCCCATTGTAATGGGACTTCTTCCCCGTTCCCCCGGGCAGCCCATCCATCATGGCACAGAGCAGTGACGTCCCCCTGGCACCTCGGCCAGGCAGCCCCCCCGCCTGCCGTGAGTTATGACGCCTGCACCGTGCGGTGGGATGGGCTCAGAGCAGCGGCTGCACACCAGGAGCTGAGATTTATCCCCCCAGCACAATAGGGGCAGAAGTCGGGAGATAAGTCACAGCAGAGCTGCAGGAGTGGCGCTCAAGGTCCTCCAAGGTTGGCTCATTAGAAACCAAGGAGAAGAGGAAGACAAGACCTGCCCGCAGTGGTGTGGCTGTGAATCCCCTCCTGACGCTGAACCAGGCATGGCCAAGAGGGAGGTGGGAAGGGAGCCGGGCTCCCCAGGCTGGCTCTGTAGCAATCCCTGGGACAGGCTGCTGGCCAGGGCTGTGTGAAGCCACCAGTGTCTCCCAAACACCATCCCAGGACATTCCAATAACCGCAGCAGTGCAGTACCCGGACAGGGGTGGGCTTCCCAGCAGTGCAGAGCTGGTAAAAACCCAACAGGCGGCCTACAGAGGCGCTTGGATGCTGGCTCCAGGAGCAGACTGGAGGCACCCACTCTGGGACTGGCACCTGCAGTCACCCAGCACACCAAGCATGCTGCAGGGAGTGGGCACCATCCCTGCGATGGGCACCGTCACTGATCCAGGGACAGACCACAGAGAGCCCACGGAGATACAGTGAACATCCCAGGCACTCCCCAGACTTGCTGGAATTCCCTCCTGCTTCATTAGTCTTGCTCATTAGGCTCTGCTCCTGATCAGCAGGCACAGCTAGAGCTCAGCAGTGTTGCTCCCCAGCCCTTCCATCCCAGCATCTCTAATGCTGGTCTGTCACAGCTGGTCCCCTAACACCCCTCGGTGTCCCCTAAACGCCCCTCGGCTGTCCCTTTCCACAGGCTCTGCCACCAGTCCCTCTTCCCTCCCTGCTGTGGTTCGTGTGTGACCCAGAACCACGGCAGAGCGGGGGGCTCAGCGGGGACTCATACTGTGGGGTCTGCCCCAGACTGAACCCCTCCAAGCCGGTGCAGCAAGTGCAGGGTGAGACAAACACTGGGAAAACCCAGCTGCATTGCTGAAACAAACTGAACACAGCAGGATTTTTTCAGCACCTTCTGTTTTCAAAAGCAAACCCATGTGAGCGCAGGACGGGGGCTGGCATGTTCCCCACTGGTGTTGGGGGCCCAGCAGCATCCCTCACCATCGGCAGCATCCCTGCAGCACCCCGCCACTGTGTTGTGCTCCATCCCCAGGAGGGATGGGAAAGTGAATTGCAGATCCCTACGGGGCATCTCCCCCAGGAGCCACCGGGCTTTTACTGCACACTAAACCACAGCGATTAGATCAACAAGCCAACCCCTGGAAGGCTGAGAGGTTTTATCAAAGACAGCAGCACCTCAGGGAGGAGATGGAAAGATGATGCAGCTGCCCACAGCATCCGCAATCCCTGGGCCAGCCTGGCGGCTGCTGCAGGAACACAGAACCAGGGCTGTACCAGCTCATTTTCAGGAGGCTGAGCCTCGGCCTCCATGCTCCCAGAAGGACGCTGGTCCTGGTCCCAGCCCAGTGCCTTCTGTCAGAGCCCACCGTGGCAGTGGGACATCACAGAAATGCCCCTCAGCAGGGCAGGGCTGGGGGGCAGCAGGAGCTTGGGAGGCAGGTGCCCGCAGTGCTTTTCCCTGGGTTGCAGAGGAGTGGGGAGAGGAATTTTCTTCCAGCAGCAAACTCTCTGAAGCAGCGCTCAGCACCTGTGCAGCCCAAGATACAGCTCCTGCTCCAGCCCGACCAGGAGCTATTTCCCACTTATCCGTGCCACGGCTGATATCTGTGCAGCAGAACACGGCGCTCAGTAATGGGATTTTGATGCTAAGCAGAGGATGGCTTTTTCCCTGGGTCTCACTTACGTCACACCTGGAGGTATCCATGGCCATGGAGGTGACACTGAGGAAGGCTAAAGAGTTTCAACTCTTGCGCTGAGGGAGAAGCTTCTCCTTCAGCTGCTAAACAGCAGAATTACAGTGATCTAGTGTTGCCTGCCCTCGTCGTGCCCCCACCCCAACGCAGCCCTGGGGGGGGGAGGAGAGCATGCCCCCACTGCCACAGCCCCACTGCCCCCCTGGCAGGCAGGACCCTGCTCCTGCCCACAGCTCCCATGGGAGTGAGCAGAGCCCCTTGGTGCTGGGGCTGAGCTGGGGGCTGGGGAAGCCTGCAGCCCGTGGGCACCATCTGCTCCCAGTGCTCCTCAGGCTCCTCGGGCCTCGGGGATGTGCTGGGGGAGCCTGAAACCCACAGGCATCACCTGCAGCCCACGGGCATCACCCACTCCCCGTGGGCATCGCCTGCTCCCAGCACTCCCCCAGCCCCAGGCGCTGCTGTCAGCTGCATCCCATGCCACAGGGACCACCCACACGCCACAGCAGCAGCAGCAGCAGCACCACAGAGACAGGCTTGGGTGGCAGAGCCACACTTGCAGCTGCCTCAGGGAAAGGGGAGGAAGGCTTGTCACCTCCCTGCCACCCTCCCCATACGAGCAAGAGGAAGGTCCCACGCACCCCCGCTGCTGGAGCTGGGAAAGTCTCTGCCTGCCACAGACGAAACCAAAGCGATGGGAACCGCCCCCGCGGGGTGCGGGTGACATCTCACCCGTGGGAACGCTGCCGGCGCGGCGTCAGGGCTGTCACCGCGGCGTCAGGGCTGTCACCGCTCCCCCGGCACAAACCGGGTGACGAAGGGCAGCAGCGGAAAAGCCACAGGCTGGCGGTGCTGGGAGAGTCTGGCCAAGGCCAAAATCAGCGTGTCACGGCCGGGCCCTGGCACGCTTGGCCAGGCTGAGCACAGCCGGGCCAAGAGGTGCTCAGGGGTGCATGGGGATTGTGGGGTGCACACTGACCACGGGGTCCCACACTGACCATGGGGTCCTATACTGAGCACAGGGGTCCTACACTGACCACGGGGTCCTACACTGACCACAGGGGTCCTACACTGACCACAGGGTGCACACTGACCATGGGGTGCACACTGACCACGGGGTCCCATACTGACCATGGGGTCCTATACTGACCACAGGGTGCACCCTGACCATGGGGTCCTATACTGACCATGGGGTGCACACTGACCATGGGGCGCACACTGACCACAGGGTGCACACTGACCATGGGGTCCCATACTGACCACGGGATTCACACTGACCACGGGGCGCACACTGACCATGGGGTCCCATACTGACCACGGGATTCACACTGACCATGGGGCGCACACTGACCATGGGGTCCCATACTGACCACGGGATTCACACTGACCACGGGACGCACACTGACCATGGGGTCCCTCGCCACCACAGAGAGCAGCTCCGGCCCTGGCCGCAGGGGTGCCCAGGGAAGCAGGAGCCCAGGCCAGTCCTGCTCTGGCTGACCCGAGGAGCGCCCGGCTCTGCAGTGAGAGAAACACAGCACTGTGCAGGCGAGCACAGCCCCAGGACAGCTGTGCCAGCATGGGCCTCATCCTGCCTGGAAGGTGTGCCCACAGCCCGGGCAGTGCCAGCAGCCCCTGCAGCAGGGACAGGGGTGCCAGTAGCCGGGGCAGCCCTCGCTGTGGCAAAGGGATGCCACGAGCTGGTCACAGTCTGTTTTCCTGCACAACTGCATTAAGCATTCCACACAGCACTTTTGCTGTAAATCACTTCCTATTCAGGCTCACTGCTGAGGGTCTCTGAAGGTCGATTTTCCATGGTTATGACAACAAAAACTAAAATTGGGTCAAACCTGAAAGGTATTATCTTTCTCCAAGCTGCTAAATGCACAATAGTAATGAGGTTGGTTAAGCAGTTCACCCCCAGCCCGCATTATTTGCTCTGAAGATGTATTAACCAGTTAAATGAGCGTGATAAGGCAGCCCTGCACATTCCTCCCACCAGCCACACGGAAGATCTGAGGTTCTGGGTCTTCGTATCCTGGTTAACAACCGAGACCGCGGCCCCACCGACAAAGGCGGCCGTGCCACAGAGCTCCGGGCCAGGCTCTGCCCAGCCTGACCCACAGGAACACAAAGGCAACTTTAAAGGCATCCAGCAGCTCAGAGCCATTGGAAAAAATAATTATCGTTCCTCCTCCCCTTTCTCTTTCTTCTTCTTAACACTCTCCCTCCTCCAACCTCCTGACGAAAGAACGAACCCACTGCCTGCCCCATCAAAGGCTGTTTAGCAGCATCCCTAGGCCAGGATGGGGGATTATCCCTGGCAAACACATGCAGCTGAGCGGGCTGCCACCACCCAGCATGGGACACAGGGGTGTTTGGGAAACCCACCCAATCCCCTTGTAGGCACTGGAGGTCACTTCACAGCGGTACCCAAAAGATGCTGAGTGCCCACGGCAGAGCTCTCCATGCAGACCTGCTGGGGGGTGCAAGACGGGCTGCCCAGGGAGTCCCCACCCCAGTGGGGCTGCAGGACCAGTTGTGGGGCACAAAGAACATTTGTTTTTACTGTATTTCTGCTATTTTTCCTAAAACAAACACCCGTTAATGTAAATATAACTGATGTAAACAAGCATGACCCTAAAATCCATGTGCAGCTGTATGGAACAGGGAAAAGAGAGGGAGGGAGGTTGGTTGGGAGAGAGGGAGGGGAAACACTTTAATTAATCTCTAAAATGAATGAGATGGGAAAACTCTAACTGCAGGGAAAGCATCTGGCGCTGCCTGGAATGTGGGGCCATGCTCTGCGGTGTAACACCAGAGCCATCGGCTCCCACACCGGCCACCCCATGGCACCAACCCACGCTGGGAGAGCCACGCCACAGCCACAGCACCCAGGGAGGGAGCCTGCCGTGGTGCCAGCCCCACGTGCCAGAGCTGAGAGCTGGGTACATCCCACTGGCTCGCCCCTCGCGAGCTGCTGCAGGCTCCCGGCTCCAGCCCCAGCCAGAGGTGCCTCCGCAGCATCCCCACGAGCAGCCTGTCCCTGCAGGGGATGGGGACCAAGGCAGGGGCCAGGAGGCGTCACCTCCCGCAGGAGGGACCCTGCCACCAGTCAGGGAGCACACGGGGGAAACAGACAGAGAGCCTCAGTGTGTCTCTCACGGTGATCCAGCTGGGGCTTTGCCAGGAGGAAGTTGCTGCATGGAGAAATGCCAGCACTTTCTAGCACAGAAAGGATGGATGAAGATCCCAAGGTGGGATCTGTGTTGGCAGAGGCTCTGGGACCAGTGCTCCGGCCTCCAGGAGCCACTGCACTGAGCCGTGGCATGGCAGGGAGAGGCCGAAACCAGCACAGCCACACAAGGTCCCTGCTCCCAATTCCAGCAGCCTTCCTGCCACAGAGCCCTGCCTGCACACACGCTGGCCTCTCAAGGTGACACAGCTCCCTGGGGAGGTGTCCATCACATCCATCCTGCTCCTTCTCTCATTAAGGATCCCAAACCCTGCCCCTCACCATTGGCCACTGACTGGAAACCCTGCAGGGCCGGGTGCCAGGGAACGGGAATTCCTCATCCTGGCCTGAGGTGGACTCCTGTGCCCTGGCTGCCCCACGACAGCTGCCGTGCTCAGCCCCAGCACACCGGCGGCTCCAGCCACACTCACACCCTGTCGCACTCCAGGCCAGCACGGTCCTGAGGGATCGTCCTCCATCCCAAGCCTGCACCTGCCAGCCCTCCCGGCCACCACACGGCCGCAGCTCCCGGCACTGCCTTCGGAGCCGCTGCCGCAGCGCACGCGTCCTCCCCCCGGCCCTTTCCAACACCGCCGGTGATGGGAGGGAGTCAGAAATGCCAGGAACAGCATTCTTTATTTCAAGAAGCCAGATGATCTAAAGACTGGCACCAGCCCAGTGCCCGGTGAGACCTCCCCAGATTTATGGCCAGCACAGCTGAAGAGACAGAGGAGCTTTAGTGAACCTGGTTAAGACCCCATGGGAAAGTGACAGCAGGATCTGAGTGACCTGAGAACTCCCCCTCTCTGTCGGGAAAACAAAAGCGACACAAGAAAGGAGCCCGGCAGCCCCAGGGACTGCGGGGACGGGGCTGCCAAGGGACAGGGCGCCCGGGGCCAACAGGACACGCATCGCATCGGGACACCACACCCTGCCCAGGGAGCGGGGACCAGGCAGCTGCTGGGACAGCAGAGCATCACTGCTGGAGCACCCTGCACTGCCTGCGGCACTGATCCAGCCTCCCCCTCCTCCTCCTCCTCCAGGGCCTCTTCCTCTCCTTCCCCTCTTTGTCATTCCTCTCAGCTCACGCCTCTTCTCTGCTCTCCTTCAGCTGCTCACAGCAATAATCCAGGGCACTGACGCCCCAGCAGATTGCTCAGCGCCGCTCCCTGCTGCTGACCGGGGTTTTAATGACTCCCCCGGCCATGCCGGGGCTGGTCCCCACCTCCACTGGCTGCCAGGTTCTCCCCACCATCCCTCCTCCAAAAAACACCCGCACCATCCGCAGGGATAGGTGAGGAGCACCCACCACCTCCAGCTCAGTGGGGGCTCAGCTGGGCCCTGCTCTTGTCTGGCACCCAGGCTCTCAGCCCTTCCAAGGACCCACAGCATTCTCCTGGCAGCCCCGGCCCCCAGGGCTCCCCGGCCCCCCAGGCCAGGCGAGTGCAGCCAAGGGCACCAGTGCAGCAGCCGGAGGGGCTGCAGGCTGACAGCACGGCGCACATTCCACATTCCTTGGGGACAGGGAAGGGACAAGTGCGGCTCAGCGTCGGTCAGACGGTGCTGCTCAAAGCCTCATGGCACGGGGCTCTGCAGAGGCAGGGACCGGACAGGGACCGGGCAGGGACCGGGCAGAGACTCGACAGGAACTGGGGCTCCGCCTGCAGGACCCACACAGCACCCCAGGCTCCTGCTGCCCACGCAGCACCCACCAGCTCCTGGCACAGGCACCGGCGCCCCGCGAGGGCACGGGCCAGGGCAGGACCCGTGAGGGTCTCCTCCCGGGGAGGAGGATGGGTCTGACAGGGAGCAGAGCTGCTGCTCGGGGGGACTCAGCGAAGTTCACGAAGTGAATTGCTGAGCCCCGTTCCCGGAGCTGAGCTGAGCTGCCCATGGGGGGACAGGCAGGAATGCACTTCTGGGACCAAGGGACAGGCAGCAGTGTGACCCCGGCCAGCCCTGTCATCGCCCCCCACAAGGCCATGTCTGGGTCCCGTGTCCAGCTTTGGGCTCCCCAGTGCAGATGGGACTAATACACAGCTGTGAAGTTTGCAGAAGTCCACGGTGATGCTCAGAGGCTGGAGCACAGGACAGAGACACAGTGGGAGGGAGGTGGGTGCTCAGCCCAGAGAAGGAGAGGCTCAGGGGCACCGGGGAGGTTATGGGGAAATCAGGGCCAGGGCAGGAAGCAGGGAGGGCAGTGGAGCTCCAGCTGCATTATCCTGTTTCCCAACAAATCCATCCATCCATCCACATCAGCAAAGCAATTTTAGAGGCAAGCAGCAGCCGCCACGGAACCGCAAAGCGGAGGCAGTGCCAGGTGCCAGCACCCACAGCCTGCGTGCCCCCAGCCTGGCGCGGCCCCAGCCCCTGTCCCCACCTCCATGCTCAGCGAAGGGAGCAGCAGACGAGCCGGAGGTGCGGGGGTGCCCCACGACCCCCAGCCCCCCAACCCCTCCCCACCAGGCACACCACTTGCTGCCAGGCTGCGGATCCCCGTGTCCCGTCCTTTAATTAACATTCCACATGTAAAGTTGGGATTGTAATTACTGCAACTGATTAACAGGCCGAAGGTAGCCCGTCTCCGAGGGAGCAGATTAGCCGCGGCTCTCTCGAGCTCCTGCTCTCACCTCGGCACTGCCGGCGCATTCTAAGCAGGGCCCGATGCCCCCGCAGTCAGTGATTAATGGGCGAGCGGGAGGAGGACGCGGTGGCTCCGTCCCACTGCTCTTCCCAGGCTCTGCTGGGGCAGGACGGTTCCAGTGGCCGTGGGCTGGCAGAGTGGAGGATGCTGGATGCTGAGAAGTGATTCCCAGAGCCTCCTCTCCCTGCTGTCCAGGCAACAGGAAGGGGTTATAGGATACGATTGCCAGAAGCTAAGGTCCCTTGCAGGGAGAGAACACACCACTCAGACCTCACACTCCCTGCATGTGAAGACACATGGGAACATCCCACATGCCCAGCTCGGCTCTCCTCAGCCCACCCGCCATGGCCCTGGGGTGTGACAGGACCCTCCAATCCGCGGCTTCATCAGGCAGGGGAGGCAATCAGCTGTAATTAACGGCTGCTGCGGGCAAAGCGCGGCACAGGGACCTTCTTTCCTTCTTTTCCCCAAGACTGCAAAATAAATTATCCTGCAAAGTTAGCAGAGGCTGAGCTATGGAAACAATTAAACAAAAATTAAATCTAATTCATTTATACTCGGAGCACAAAGTGGATAATGTGGGGGTTTTCTTTGCTCTCCTCTCTTTGCCTTGGTGTTACAGAGGACTATTATGGGAAATTAATCACGGGGAAAAGCAATGAACGTGATCTATCGCTCTTTAAAAGTGCACTGTAGTGATTATATAAAAATCTATTAGAGAGGCCAGGAAATAGCAGAGTGACACCATTTAGAAGGAAAAAGGAGACCGGGCTGGTGGCAAAGGGATCGATTTCTTGACTGACGGATCCATGGCAGAGGGAGCGGGAGGAGGTCAGACCGCGGGGTGGGCAGCGGTCAGGCCCGGATGGCCCCGAGGGGCACGGCCAGGCCCCAGGGCTGTGCACGGCCGAACAGCGCTGCACACCCAAAAACCCCGTCCCACGTCCCACGTGGCGCTGCAGGCAGGGCTGACCCGCGGGGTCAGGGTCCCACCGAGCGCAGCCCCACAGAGCACAGGCAGAGGGACAGGGACAGGCACAGGGACGGCCGCCCCCGGCAGCTGCAGCGTCCCACCACGTCCTTGGTGGCACTGCCCCGTCGGAGGGTGCCCAGCGAAGTGAGCCCACCACCAGCGATCGGCAGAGCAGAGCCTCCCTGCTCTGCCCCCGGCACACGCTCGGCTCTTTAACAGCGGTGATAAAACCTTCACCAAGGCAGATTCCACCATAAATCCCAGCCGGCAGCGGGGCCGGCCCCGGGCCAGCCTGACGCTTTAACGACACCATCAATCCCCGAGGAGCCCGAGGCAGGGCGGGGGGACACCCGGGCTGAGCCCCCCAGACCCTCCGGTGCCGGCTGCACCCCGCGACCGCGGCTGCGGCAAATTGGCGACTGGCGGCGCAGCTCCAGGCGGGCAATCCCACCCCAACAATCCCGCAAAACTCTGCACTCGCCCACGGCCACCGCAGCCAGCCGATGCCATCACCCCATGGCTGCCACTTACAAACTGCCCCAGTCCCACATCAGCACTGGGAAACACCTTTATGGGATTTAATGGCAGTTTCTCCTCCCCACCAGGCGTGTGGAAGGCAAACACACCACACTCCCTCCACTGCATCATTTAAACGATTTGGGAAAAAAAAAAAAGAGTGGAAAAAAACCCCCTTTGATCTCAGCAGCCCGCTTGTTTAGCCCATGCAGGGATTTAATTGAGAAGGGATGTCCTTGAATAAATGCAGAGATGTCCTCACTCCCCAGGAAGGCTGCTGCGAGTTGAACAATCCCCTGTATGAGGTTTTCCGCTCATCCAGG
Organism: Melanocharis versteri; assembly: GCA_013397845.1. Taxonomy (NCBI): domain Eukaryota; kingdom Metazoa; phylum Chordata; class Aves; order Passeriformes; family Melanocharitidae; genus Melanocharis; species Melanocharis versteri. The sequence goes on from VZTG01010169.1 coordinate 110,858, forward strand.
AATATTCTGGGACAACACAGCCCCGGGGCCGCTGCCGCATGTCACCCATCCATCTCCGGGAATGCCAGCGGTGGGCAGGCTGCCGTGGCACACGGATGGGTGTGGGGGGCCCCAGGCGCCGAGGGACAGGCGCTCCCAGGGCTGGGGACACCAGTCTGCCCCCAAACCCAGCACAGGGGGAGGTGTGGGGCAGGAGCTGGAGCAGCCATGCGCCCAGTGGGATGGGGACCAGGGCTCACTTGGCACAGGCAGAGGGGCTGCAGGTGGGACGTGGTGCCCTGGGGAAGCCAAGTCACGGCACAACAGAAGGCGAGGGGCAGCCGGTCCCCGAGAGCTGGCACTCACACCCGGGGTGCCAGCACCGGCCCCTGGCACTGCCTTCCCCGCTGCCAGGCTTGGCAGGAGCGGAGGAGCCGCAGCGGAGAGCCCGCCAGCCCCGGCGGGGAGCTCGGCACCACCGGCCACAGCGGGCAGCTTCCTGCTCATTTCCTGCCGGCCTGCGGCCCCCGCCGGTGCTCAGCACCCCGGCATCCCTGCCCCTCCTCTGCCGGGCCCCGCCGAGCTCCCTGCCAGCGCAAAGCCCCGCGCTGAGGAGCGGAGCCAGCCCTGGGGATCCCCTCGTGCCGCACACCTGCGAGGGGAACCAGAGAGGGGCACGACGGCCGGGAGGAGTTCCTCAGCGGCAGCCCTGCACCCACAGATTTGGGGCTTTGCATCTCCTGCCCCTGCCCGGCGCAGCCGGTGACAGGCGCCGATCAGCAGCATCCTCCTCCTCCTCGTCCTCCTCGGCGCAGCCGCGTGGGTGTCTTTGCCGCAAGGCTCCCTCGCCAGGGAAGCGCCGCGCTATTTTAATCCGGCATCTCCCACCATCCCAGCGAGGTTGGCTGCGAGTGCAGCCCCAGGAGAGCTCTGCCCCGCGCCCCCGCGCCCTGCACCTGCTCAGGATGGAGGAACACCCCGAGGCTGCGCTTGGAGGAGCCAGGGAGGCAGGAGTGGGCTGGTGGGCACCAAAACCCAGGGAGGAAGCTGCTTTTACCCTGGAAGAGAATTCACAGTGATAAAGGCGAGCGCAGGGAGAGGACATGGGAATTCCCAACTCATTAAAGTGCTGGCATCTGTCAGCCCATGGTAACAGCAGCTCCTCTTCTCCTCATCTATTGAAGTTCTTGTCCTCCCCCTGCTCAGGGGACTTGTGCTCAGCTCTGCAGTCGCCCCACCACTGTGTCACCGCTGTCCCACCGCTGTCCTACCAGCTGTGCCACCGGCATGTGCCGGTGCAGAGCCGCAGGGATGCCGGGCACCTGCGGGGTGGGTGCTGGGTGCTGGGTGCCCGCACGGACACCGGCTGCTCACGCAGGGCCCGCAGCTGTGCCGGGGGCTGCGGGCGGAAGGCGAGCGGGAGCGCTCTCAGCCCCTGGACTCGCTGGCTGCCGGTGGCTAAAGGCGAGCTGATTAAAGCAATTAGGATTTTAAATAGTAACACCAGAGTGGCTCATCAGCACTGGAGAGGCAGTCAACTGACAGGCTGAGGAGCCTATTTAGGGATCTCGTTTGGCTGAGGATCCTCAGCGAGGCCCCAGGGCTCCCTCGGAGAGAGGGTGCCGGCAGCACAGGGGTGCCCCAGGCACCCCACCGCCCCCCCAGTGCCCGCCTGGGGACACAGAGCAGCCTGCTCAGGGAGTGCCAGAAGGGACAGCCCTGTACACGCAGCCAGCTCTGTCCCCTGCCCTGCGGCCACAGGGAGGCCAAGGAGCACCCAGAACTGCCAAGGAGTGCCCGCTGTCCACTCCTCCCTTTCCTCAGGATCGTTTATTTTCTGTAATAAAGGCTCTGGGAAGGGACTCTGGAAGGAATTTCGCAGTGTTTCTCAGGAGGCACTGCCGTGCAGCAGCAGCCCCAAAGTAACAAATAAAGTGCCTTCTGCAACAGCTAAAGCCCCACACATATATTTCATCTGCTCGGACTCAAAGGCCGAGATGGCAGAGATTTAAGGCAACCTGGTGGGAAATCCATCTGGTTTGGTGCATGCGGATCTCCAACCACAAAGGAGTCTGGACTCACACACAGATGCAAGAGCAGCATAAACAGCCTTGAAACGCTCCGTACCCTTCCTGCTGCTCATTCTCTACACCTGTGTTGGCTCCTGGCTGTGCTGGCTGATGCCGGGGTGCCCACGGGTGCAGTGCCCAGCCTGAGTGCCCCCCCAGCCCAGCATGGTGGGATGTGGCCCCCAGGGACAACAGGGGGACAACTGCAAGGAGCTTCCCAGTCCTGTTTCCATGGGCCCTGCAGCCCAGGACTGGGCTGCTGCTTCCAGACCTCCCATCCTCACTCCTGCAGCTGCATTCCAGTGCGATGGCGAGTGGTTCAACATCCCCAGGCTCCAGGGCTGGATCCCCTCACTCTCAGATGGGGGAAAAGGGGAAAAAAGAAAAGGGTAGGAACAGGGAACGAAGGGCAGGGGCAGAGAGGGGAGAGGAGGACAGGAATAGGAGGGGAGGACAGGAGCTGCAGCCCAAGCACAAACCACTTGCCGACTTTCTTGCGAGCTCTGAGATGCCGTGGGAGGGAACTGGCACAGGCGCATTACGTTTATTTATAGGCATTTCTGTGGCACTCGATTAAACGCTGTGGTGGAGATATTGCAGTGTGAAGAGTATTTAGAGCCGTTTAACACCTCTTAGTCGGCAAAAGCCCATCTAATTCCTGCAGCAAATTGGGAAAGTGCACATAGCAAGGGCAAGAGCAAGGAAGATGCCCTCTCAGCCCTGGTTCCACCCGGGAAAGAGATATGATCTTGTGATCCTTGATGCACTTGTGGCAGAGCATCCATGAGCCCCACGTGATGCTCTGCTGCCTCCAGGTCAGCAGCCCAGGGCCCAGTGCTGCACAGCAGGACACACATCCACAGCAGGACAGACATCCACAGCAGGACACACATCCGCACCCTGCCCAGCTCCTGCAGAGCTGCCTCCCTCCAGCCACTGCAGGGTGCTGGTGGCACGGTGCTGGTGGCACAACTGCACAAGGTGCTGGCAGCGCTGGCACCCACAGGCCCTGCCTGTGCCAGCCCCAGCACCCCCGAGTCCTGTGGAGGGATGGGGCCTGCCCAAGGGAGGGCACAGGAATTCCTGATGCTCAGGAGAAGCTCACTCCCAGCCTGCTCTGGGTGTCTGTAACTGCTCTGCAGAACCTCCCTGCGCCTTAGCAGGATGGCGAAGGGCTGAGCTGGTAAATCTCCAGATCCCAGGAAAGCCGTCAGGGAGAGAGTTCAAAGGAAAGGCTGCCAAGTGCACACCAAGGTGAGCTCTAATTGCACCGCTGCAAATCCACCGCTGGCCCTTTCGCCCTTGGATTGCTTTGTCCCCTGCTCCCCTCTGCTGCAGAGCTTGGCCTGCCCATTCTCCAAACACGAGGACAAGCCATGGGAGCACCCAGGGTGCTGGAGCCGTGTGGCCTCACCACTGCTTGCCCATGGCAAATGGACGATGGACTGAGGCTGAAACACAGGGAGATCGCACAGCCCTGGGCGACGCCACTGAAGCACTGCCAGCCCCTGCAGGAGCACATTGCCACCGGCTGTCCCAAGCCACTGCCCCAGCACCAGGGACCCTGAACCCAGCAGCGCTGGTCTCGGTTCAGCTGAGCGTGTCCCAGTGCCGGGACAGCAGACATCCTTTCCTCTGCCCGGTCACAGACCCTCAGAGCCCCAGCAGATCCCACTCCTGGCGCTGCCAGGGCTGGTGGGTGTGGGGGGCCAAGGCGGGGCCAGGGCCAGTGGATGCGCCGCTGGGTGTGGGGGGCCAGGGCCGGTGGGTGTGAGGTGCCAGNCCATGGCCGGGGGGTGTGAGGTGCCAGGGCCGGTGGGTGTGGGGGGCCAGGGCCGGTGGGTGTGGGGTGCCAGGGCCAGTGGATGCAGGGTGCCAGGGCCGCTGGGTGTGGAGGGCCAGGGCCGGTGGATGCAGGGTGCCAGGGCTCGCCCCGCCAGCTGCTCCCGTGCACCCGGGCCCGTGTCACTTGCAAATGGATGCAATTAAGTTGATACTGCAGCGGCCCGTAATTGCTGTTTCCTCAGCTTGGCAACACGACCCCGGAAGCCCCCATTATACTAATCACTGTCACACGAACACAATCGCAGAACACATAAAAACCTGGTGTGCCTCGTGCTGAAATATAACCCTGCCGAAGGCTGAGCCGTGCCATAAATCTGCTCAGCACTTAACACTGCTGGCTAAATGGCCCCGCTTAATTATAGCTCCATAAACAGGACTTTATAGCAGTATCAATACCGTCGAAAATCAATCCCGCTGATGGACAAAGGGACGGACTCATTTCCTGCTGCCCCGGGGCTGGGCCACGATCCCAGCTCGGGGGAATCTCCCCTCCCACGCCCATCTCGGACGCGCGGCGCCCGGCCGCAGGTTCCACCCGGCCTTGGTCCGGCGCTGCCACAGAGCCACAGCCAGGACATTAGCATGGCAACCCACACCGATCTCTGTCAATTATGCTTCAGTATTTGAGCTCTAACCAGCTTCAAATTGAATCAGGGCAAAATCATCAGTATAAAAAGTGCCCGCACCAGCCCTTCAATTCCAGCACAGGGAAAAAAAAAATTCTACATCTCATAATGGCTTTCTACCCCATAATGAACAGGAAAAATAAATTAGATTCCCAGCTAAGGGTATATTTATACAATTTCATTATGTGCCCATGAGCAAGTCTGGTTTTCACCAAGATAAAAATGAGCTCTCAGCAATGCTCGTGCTAAATAAATGGAGTGATTTAACAGCTTAACAAGGAGTGCAACAGAGGGGCTGCGGAACTGTGGCAAAAATGGAAAATAAAAACAAAAAAATATCAAAATGCTTGTGTTTCCTGCACTGGCACTGCTGGGCCAGATCCACCCGGGAGGAAGGAGATGGCAGCACTGGGACTGTGGGCGCATCCCAGGCTGTGAGCACTCCTATCCCTCCCAAATGAAGCAGTTGGGAGCAACTTCTGACTGCTCCATCTTCCGGTGCTCAGTGTCCAAGTGATCCTCGCGAGCCAAAACCAAAATCCCAGTCCCTCTCCTCGCTGGCTGCCAGTGGGTCCAGCTCACTCTCACACTGCCACAGCAGCCCAGGGATGCCAGGGCCATGAGTGCCAGCTGCCTGCAGGAGCAGGGAGGATTCTTGTGGCAGCTTTGGGGCTGGAAAGGGATATTTGCAGCCTGGAAGTTGTTCCCAGACTCTGAAAGCATGGCTCCTCTCCCAGCGCTGCTGGGAAATTCCCAATTCCTCCCTCCCAGTGGAAGGAACCTCCTGTTACCCAATTCCCATCTCCCTTCCCCTGCTCCACTTCCAGCCCTTCTGCTGCTGGGGGCTGCAGCACGTGTTCCCCCCACCCATGAATCTCTCTCATGCAGCCAGGAGGGACCTGGCCAGAGTTTGGAGGAGCTTCTCACCCTCCCAAGGTTATCTGCTCCCAGGGAAGGCTGCTCCATCCCACCTTCTGCCGCTCCTGAAAAGAGCACGTCAGCTCCCCCCGGGCCCCATCCTGGGCCACACATCCATCTGGGCTCAGCACCGTGTGCCTTCTCCAGCACAGTCAGGCTGATCCCAAATCCATAACCCACACTTGAATAGCTCATCCAGTTAATGGCAGAGCTGCCAGCAGGCAAATCTGTCCTCTCAGCATCAGCAAAGCCAGAGTGAAGCAGTTGCCTATTTTTTTTTTCCTCTCCTTTTTAAATCAATCGCGAGGCCACATGGTCCATCGGTGGGATCTGGAGACCAGGAGCCATCTCCAAGACGGAGCTGCTGGCTTGGCTGCCTATCACAGCTCTCCTGCCACAAGGTGACATTTCCCCCTCCATCCTCCCTACCCCAGGGAGCCGGGTGGATTAATAGTTCAGCGGGGCTTTGGAAATATGTGTGCCGGGAGTTATGAGCCTGATTCATAACAGGAGTTCCCTCCCCTGCTACAGAGATTAATCACCGGTGCAAATGCAAACACCGGTCGGGCTCACCCGTCCCCAAACCGCGGCACAGCTGGAGCGGAGCGGAGCGGAGCTGAGCGCCCTGCCGGCTCCCCTGCGCTGCTGCCGGGGCTCTGCCACGCCTGACGGCGGAGCCTGCACCTCCAGCATTACGGAAAAATAAACGCATTGTGGAGAGGATTGGTTCCGAGGGCCTGCGTGCTCCATGCAAATACGGCACCAGCCCCGGAGCCTGCCTGCGCTGCCTCCTCCCGGGAGGAATCACGGGGCAGCACAAGCTCTGCTCCAGCCCGGGGGAGCTCAGCCCTCATGGGCACAGCCTGGTTACAGCCAATTCATCCTTAAACACCTTGATAAATGCAGCAAGAGCCGACACCCTGCACCAGGGATCCACCCCTCTCTCTGTGGGGCAGCTCCCGGGCATCCCACCAGAGGTGCTCCTGCCTGCTGGGGAGCTGCAGCCGGAGAACACCAGCACTGCCCACCCTGCCTGGCGCCAGGGGCACCCACCAGTGACCCTGACATGTTTCCAGGGCTCTTCCCAGTCAAACCAGCCCCCCAACACCATGCCTGCCCAAGGGCAGAATGGAAATCTCCGTTCCCGAGGGGACAAGGACCATCCCCGTGATGCTCTGGTCTGGCTGCTCTGGAATTCCTTCTTTCTGTCCCTCTAGCATACATAACAACCGGATCATTTTTACCACACCATTCTCCCAGCCCCAAGCAGAGCTGTTTCCCAGGCTGCCAGAATCCTTTACAACCCCCAGAGGATCAGCAGATGATTTTTCACTCTTCCCTTTAGTTTAGAGAGAAGAGGGATCTCGGCTCCGTTGCAATTAGAGTGAACTGTAGCTCGTAGGCAGAGAAAGCTGCGGTTCCACTGTGCGGCAGGAATGATCTAATCAGGCACCGGGTCAGATCGCCAAAAAATAAACCCCTGCAGAGATGATAAGGGTTCATACCTGCCCCAGGCTGAGCCAGCTGTGAGCACTGGGCCTGGGGAGGCACAGGGAGGGGGGTGATGGAGATCACACAGGGACCACAGCGAAATCAGAGGTGAGGACCTCTGCACTGTGCCTGGCCTTCCTCCTGGGAGGAGGAGGACTCCCACATCTCCCTGCTGACATTGGCAAACCACCTCCCCAGCAGACAGTGTGGGTCTGTGCCAGCTCCCCGGGATGGAGGAGCATGGGCAGCTGCTGGAGGACGCCCCATCTCCTTCCAGCTCCCAGCCCTGAAGGCCCCCACGCTCCAGAGTTCCACAGGCAGGCCCAGGGACCACAGTGCCAGTGGAGGGGTCCTGCTGCAGCACTGGCACCAGAAGGGAAAAAAAATTTGCCTTCTCTGGCAACCCTTGCTCTGCCCTTCCCAGCTCCCCCTCGGTTGCCTAATCTGCTCCTCACCCCGAACCAAGGAGGCTGCAGGTTCAGTGGGGCTGGATGCTACAGATTAGATTGCATCTGTCTGGGTATAAATAATTTACTGCTTGATGGTCAGAGTGAATTTAATTAGTTCTTGTTCTCCTGATAGAATCAGCCCACCGCTGCTAAAGCATTTCACTCCGAATTAGCCTGAGAAGCACTAACAAGGCAGCGCTAATTTTACACACACGACATCCCCCACAGTCTCTGAAAATACAGCTCACAGAGCAGGGAGCAGCGCCGGCCCCGTGGGGCTGGGAGAGGGGCAGCATGAGGGACAAACCCGGGCACAGCCTGGGCAAGGAGGGACGTGGGGAGGTGGCATGGATGGGCACCAGCACACAAACCCCAGCCCTTCCCCTTTTGCTCTGCCCTTACTTCCAGTCCCCCAGGGATTTGGAAAGGGGGCAAAAGGGCAGGGAGCTTGTGGCTGGCAGAGCTGATGCTGCTGCCTGTTGGGTCCCCTCCCTGCCAGCTGAGTGCCCACCTCACCCCCCTTCTTCCAGCTCCCGGGGTCACGCCAGGCCGCTGGCTGCTGGAATTGCTGCCACAGCCTTGGAGAAGCACCAGCACACGTCAGCGCTCCGGGGGACGCGTGCCCGCTCACCTGGAAGGGAGAGCAGAGGGGGGAGCAGTGGGGGCAGCTGCGGGAGATGGGCACAGATCTCTGGGGCAGCGCCGGGTCCTGGCACCCCCCAGCCCCTGGCTGCACCCCTGGCCCCAACAGAGCACTCTGGCACCCCGTGCTCAGCATCCTGCCCAAGCCCAGGCTGCACACTGACCTCATCCAAGATGGAACCAGTCTGCGAGGGGTTCAGGCAGGACCCCAGGCACCGAAGGTGGCAGAAAGGCCCCCGCCCCACTGGCTGCATCACCGCAGACTGAGCACCACAGCCCCCAGAACCTGCTGTGCTCCCCCGGGCAGCCAGCCCTGCACCGTCGCCACCCATCTCATCTCGCCCGTGCTCAGTAACGAGCCCCTGGGCTCTGCTCTAAGGACGGAGCCTCTCTGCCCGCAGTGCTTTACTGCTCCTGCCTCCCCGCTCTGACCTCCCCTGTCTCCACCAGGATTTATGCTCCACATTAGCAGTCTGCCCGAGCTGCTTCCCGCTGGGCCGAGGTGGCACCGCAGCCGCCCGTGGCACGCCGAGCCCTGCTGATGACCCCAGACCCCTCTGAACGGCGTGGGGTGACACCTCCCCAGTCACCAACACCTCTGCAGACACAAATCCAGGGCGTTTCCACCCAAAAATGAAATTCTGGGGATACAGGACAGCAGGGAAAGGCTCCAACAGCAACAATGCTCCAGGTTGTGCCACAGGGAACCTGCCTGAGAGGACCACGTGGGAACTGGGTGCTCCTGCTGATTTCTGCCTGGAGCAGAGCCACCCCCCCAAGGGATGCCCCCCAGCAGCTTGGTGGCCGCCGTTCCTGCTGGCACAGCCACACTCCAGCACACGGAACAAACCAGCTTGATTTCCCCAACTGACGGGCAACGGCCCCAAGCTGCTAATCCTCACTCAACAAATCACCTGCAAAGGTGAAGTAGCCACAGCCACTGGCAGCTGTCAGGAGCCCCGCGGGCAGAGGCCACCCCTCAATTCGCCCCAGCCCACGGCTGCTGGGCCACTGGTGCCACAGCCAGGGACCATCCCCAGGGCACAGCAGCATGGGGGTAGCAGCATCCCTCCTTCCCTCCCTTTTCCCCCTCCCTCTCTGAGCTCATCCTCTACCCAAGTCACTCTCCCCCACCAGGAACAGCCTGTACGATCTCACCCTCTCTCCTATTTACGCATAAGCCAGGCTGACAACTCCTCTTCATCACAGTGTCAGAGCCTTCCTCGGCGGCCATGCATCTCAAGCAGGACAGCACCATAAATATTGCATAGGAGGTGTTTCTAATCTAGTTACAGGCTCAGCCTCTCACGCTCTTCCATCAGGAAGCCTTGGATTGAAATTGAAGTGTATTAGTATAATTTTATCAGGTTTTATTAAGCCTGGGGTCTCACGTTTTTGATATATAGTTTTAATTAAATTTTAAGTCAAAGAATGCAGTTGTTCATATTTTATCTCACCGTGGCACATCGGGAGGAGGCAGTTAATCAGCACGTACCAAAACATCCCTTCGCTCGTGATGAACGGGCGGAAACTTTGCCAGCAGAGCCCAACTTCCCTCCATCACTCACAGCCCAACTGAGCCCCAACCCAGCTCCAGCCAAACCCCCACTCCCGTGCCCTCCTGCCTTCCCACGCCAGCCCTCCCGCAGGAGCACACGCAGGTGCGAGGAAGGGAAAAGCCTCCGGACTAAGCAGGGAAGAGGGAAGGTGGCCCGGAGGCAGCTGGCACCGGGGGCTGCTCCCGGCTGGGCTCGGCAGCAGCAGCTGCCACCGGCAGCAGGAGAGCGGGCAGGGACCCAGGAGCAGGTCCTGGCAGGCCCTGCCCGCACGGGGACAGAGCCAGGGGCTGGCTCCAGTGCCGGGATGGACCTTCGCCTCCCCTCAGGGCAACCACGGGGCTCGGGGCTGAGCCCTGTGCTGGAGCCAGGGGCCCAGCCGGAATAGATCCCTCCATCCTGGGAAAAGGGAATCCCAGCCCCCGGCTGTGGGGACTGCCCAGGCCTACAGTGGGTCCCCGAGGGTGCAGCAGCCCCTCAGGGATGGCACAGCCCCCAGCAGCTGCACGTCGGTGCCAGGAGCATCACCAGCACAGCGCACTTCTTTCTGCTAAGAGCAGTTTGGGGACACAAACCTTGAGGTCTGCGCCTTCTGCCAGCAAGAGCAGCAGATGCCATCGCAGCTGGCACTGCCGCTGCCCTCACCTCGTGGCTCCCTGCCCGGGGAGGGTTGTGACTCCCCGGGGACCCAGGGCCACAGTGGTGGCAGATTGCTCACAGGTCCTTGGAAAAGGCTGATTCATCCTGGCTGGAAGGAGCTGCAGCACAAGGCAGAGCAGAGGCAGCTCACCCACCCACCCCTCTGCCTGGGCACCACGATACATCTGGCTGCAAGTGTGCCCTCCCCACGCACGGCTGGGGCAACACAACCACATCACACCAGCCCCAGGCACCTTCCCCAGCTGGAGCACAGCAAATCCTCTGCTGGCAGCTCCAGCCGGGCTGGGGTCTCCAGAGACCTGACCTAGAGCATCACCTCACACCTCAGCAGCAGAGCTGGAGCGACAGGAGCTCTGGGGTCACACACAACACACTCCCCCATATATGTGCCACCATTGCCTTAGCTGGGGCCAGAGATCTCAGAGGACTCCTGAGGATGGAAACAGTTCAGCCCAGAAACATCTCAAGTCCTGGAGCTTCCCTGGTGTGGAAAGCAGAAGAGCTGAGCACAGACCTGTCTCTACCAGTTGAGGTGCTGAAAAATTTATCATCAAACTTGCCAAAATGAACTCAATTAAAAACCACTTTAATGGTATTACATTAAAAAAATAAGTCTCATCTTTTCCACATCAAGGTCACATTTGGAAGAAATGGGGAAGCAGAAACCACCAAGCACAGCATTACAGGTGACGGGCACGGCCCTGCCAGTGACAGCCACGTCATGGCCAGTGCACCCTGGCAGGGCCAGGTGCCCACGGACCGTGGTGGCCCTGGGGGCCACGGGAGCGCTCAGTGCTCCCCTGGGACCTGCTCCAGCATTCCACTGCCTGCTCAGATAACCACGTCCCATCCTGGGAAGAGCCGCTGCGTGCAGCCAGTGTGACAGCACACGGCTACGGCGCCATCGCCGCCGACAGCGACGTCCTTGCGACGAGGAGGGAGGGAATCCCAGGACGAGCAGGAATGGTTCTGCTCATCAGCTGCAAGACTGAGAGACTTGGGGGGTGGGGAGCATGTTTTGCATTTCCTTCCTTCTCCTTTGCAAAGAAACAGGGATTTGGGGTTGGATTTGAATCTCATCCAGAAGAAAATAATTTCATTTGAAAAGGAAGCAGTTGGATTACTTAACACGCTCTGTCCCTACTCCCATTGAAACAGGATTTGAGGCACGGAGAGAGTTTCAGGCCAAGCAGCCCCATTCCTGCTGCGTCACAGTGTGGGGGTTACCCTGGGGCCCCCCAGCACTGCAGCCTGACGGGAACGAGCACCCTGAGGACACCGGGGCAGCAGCAGCCCCACACTCAGCTCCGAGACTCCGCACAAGGAACGGCTCCCCACGCACGGGGGCTGCAGGAATCACTGCCGGGGGGCTCCTGCCCCCCAAACCCACAGCTCAGCACACGCAGCACCCCAGCCCTGCGCCCGCCACGGCAGCAGCACGGCCTCAGCGTGGCAGCTGCCCACCAGCACCCTGCCACCACCCCAACGCTGCTGCCACCAGGGGCTGTGGGTGCCTGCGCCGAGGCTTCAGATAAATTTTAACTGGGCAGCAAGAGAGCAGGGCAGCACGAGCTGGCGCTGCGTGTCATTCCAATGCGTGTATTTATATCCTTCCCCGACGCAGCATCCCTTTGTAAAGGCACGGAGCGTGTACAGGCAGGGCTGTCAGTTCAGCGGCGTGTTACAAGTGTTTGATATGGAGATTTTGGCAGTGGGAATGGATGTACCTCGCTGAGAGGTTTATGTAAAATGACAGCTTCTGGAAAATGAAGCACTCAGATACAAAAAAAAAAAAGAAGAAGAAGAAGAAAAGAAAAGTACAAACAAAAGGGAGGGAGGGGAGGCCTTCGCTCAGCGAGGCCAAAGCAGATCTCTCCTCCCCGCTGGCCCCGAGCAGCTCCCACCCCAGCCAGCGGCAGAGCACCGACCCCACCCGCTCGGCTCGGCTGGTTCGGCTCCACACACGCGCTGCCGCACCTCGGCCGCTGCCCCGCTTCCATCCCGTCCCATCGCATCCCTCCTCCTCTCCCCTGTTTACGGGCTGCGCCTTTCATCGCCGCTGCGCGTGGGCGTGCGCGGGCGGCGGGAGGAGGATCCGGGAGCGCGCTGCAACTCCTGCCACGGCAGGCTGGGACGAGGGACACAGCACCGGCACAGCCGGGCGCCGGCTGGGCCCCTCCCCGGGGCTGGGATTGCGGGATGCTGTGCCAACACCCCCCGTGCCACAGCAGGGACGGGGGATGCGGTGCCTACGGAGCCGGGCAGTGGCCGGTCCCCGTCATGCTGCCGTGCCAGGGGACGATGCTGAGGTCCACAAATGCTGCCGTGCCAGGGGACGATGCTGAGGTCCACAAGCAGCTCCAACACCCATCAAAGAGTCTGCACTGGCAGACGCTGCTGGTGGAAGCCAGCTGAGGCCAGAAGCACTGCAAGGGGAACGGATGCGATCCCACCTCCAGACAGATCCAGACCCCAGTTTCCTGGGGAGTGTTTGCTCCCTCACTGACTCCCATCACTCACTTCACCTCAACTGACTCCAGCTGCGGGAGCGAGGGTGGGAGGGGGGCAGAGATAAGCACCCCTAGCAGGGCCATCTCATCCAGGAAGGAACGTGGTGGCAGCACCCAGCGAGGCTGGAGTCTGGCTCATCCTTCCGAAGCCACAGCCAGCTCCCTCCTTTGGCTTTACACCCTCCTCCACCCCCTGTGCCCGGCAGGGATCCACGCCATGGCCGAGGTGGAAGCAATTCCTGCTGCAGCTATAATGATCCATAAAGAAGCTGACTTGTTTCTTACCTCTCTGAAATGAAGGATGGTGATTACCCTCCATCCCAGTCCACAAAGCCTAATCCAAATTGATGGCCTCCCAGAGATTGCTTCTCTTGCCTCTCACCAATCCAATACCCAGCTCCCCTACACACATCTACTCAGGAGCAAAACGTCAGCGTAATTCACGCAGGCTCTGGATGGAAAGGCCATTTATCCTGCAGGAAAGGCTCCTGGACAAGACATTGCATTAATGGCACGTTAGGGAGAGGTGGCAGTGCCAGCCTTGCCTTCCTCCAGGCCACAGGCAGCAGGGCAGGGATCTGCTCCAACTCCCTCAGGAAGGAACCCCTGTAAGAAACCCCTCTGCAAGGTGTGGAGGTGCTGAGGAGCAGCGCGGGGCTGGGCACAGCTCCGGCTCGCTTTAAATACCCTGGAGCAGGACTGACAACAAAGGCGACAGCTGAACCACCAACACCCATCCCCGCAGCGCAGCACAGCCTCCCCGGGACCTGCCCTGTCTGTCCCCCCACGCCTGAGTGGGACCTGGGGGAAAACACCCTTTGATGTCCCATCCGTGTGCAGGATCCTGGCACACGCTTGTCCCTCTGGCACAGCCGGCTCTGCAGGTGCCCACGCGGCAGGGACCCGGCAGGCCAGGCAGTGAGGGAGCCTCAGCCACGGGCCCCAGGACACGAACCCCTGGAGACGGCAGCTCTGTCCCTGGAGCACCGGGCTCAGGCCAGTGGGTTCCACCGTCTCTAAGGGTCACTTCACCGAGAGCCTCCGCTGACCCCGGGCACCACTGAACAGGAGCCCTGGGGCCCCCAGCCGGCCCCTGCCCTCGGCTGGGCGGTGAGGGCTCCCGCAGCCCGGCCCCAGGCCGTGAGCCGCCGGACACACGGACACGCGTGTCAGCCCTCCCTTTGCCGCTCCGATCTCCTCATCCTGCTGCACCGCAGGTGTGCGCGGCACTCGGAGCCAGCGCGGCCGCCGAGCCCCGCCAGGAGAGCCGGCTCTCTAATTACACAGATAACAGCAAATCATGACAACAGACCACCGTGGGGACCAGCGGAGACCGCTGCCGCTCCGGCAGCGGGGGCTCCGGGCCTTCCGACAGCTCTGCCGCTCTGCGCTCGCTCCCTGCAGCCGCGGACAAAAAAAACAGGAGAGGGAGGGAGGGGAGTGGGGTCTCTTCACCTGCTGCCCACTGCAGCCCTTCCCCCGGCACCGCAGCTCACTCGGCTGCTCCCCGGGCACCCGCGAGAGGTCCCGTCCAAAGAGACGGGCGGGAGGGAAAAGCACCGTGCGCAAGACGAGGCCGAAGCCACGGCACCATCTGCCCTCGGGGGCACCGGAGCCGCTGTGAGCCCTCAGCTGCATGTGCAGGGCACCCGGCACGCAGCACCCACAGCCAGCAGCCGGGCAGGGGGCTGTGGCCGCCGGCACACCTCGCCCCAGGGAGGGACACCCCATCCCGGCTCTCCCCACCGGCTCCGGCACCGACCCAGCACCCACCTCAGCCCGAGGGAAATTTCTGCGGTGAGCAGCTGGAAGAGGGCTGTGCTGAGCCGGGGGGAGCCCGGGCAGCCTGACTCACCGGCTGCCATCGCTCCCACCCCGCGGCAGGTGGGCGGCTGCGCCAGGAGGGGCTGAGCGGGGATGCAGGAGAGGGGGGGCTACGGGGAGGGTATCCCCGGAGAACAAGCAAAACAAATCCAAACTCGAGCGATATTCACGGAGCCAGCACAGCCACCAACATGCCCAACCAGCAGGAGGATCCCGAGCAAAGCCATGAGGATCCAAACGCTGCTCCAATCCCTCATCCTCCCCAAAATTCTTCTTGAACCAGATGTGCCCTCACAGTGCCAGGCCTCGGTGCATGCATGCGCATGTGTTTTCATCCCAGTCTTTAAATGAGGTCTTTGCTGAGAATTTACAATTCCCTCATGGCCTCAATCTTGCAAAGATTGCTTTTTTAACACTGTTGGGCTTTAATTCTAATAAGCCTCCTCTTTATTACGGAACCAGGTCACATTGCCTTGACACTGTGAGAAAATCTTTCATCGGGAAGGAAAATGGAGAAGGGAAAAGAGAAAGAAAGCAAGGGAGGAGGAGGAAGACGGGGAGACAAACAAATAAAAGCTGCTCCGCTCAGCCTGGGGACTTTCTGACCCCCGTGAGGAGCCGGCGGGCAGGCGGAGCAGAGCCTCCCCACAGCGCCGCTCGCACCCTGGACGCGCAGGATTATTTCTGGTGCGGCTTCACTTCCCACGCACCCTCCCACCCTCCGCTGCTGAAAACGCCAAGAGGAGCAGGGGGGGAATCTTGACAAAACTCTGACAGAATGAGGACAGAGTCCAGCCCTGTCCGGACAGACGGCCAGCACCGCCTGCCCAGCACAAGGCCCCCGTTACCCAGCCGGCACTGCAGGGACAGAAGTGGTGCAGCAGCAGCACCAGGCGCCGCCAGCCCCGGTGCCCCCGCCAGCAGAGATCCCAGCCCTGCACCGGCAGGACGCAGCACAGCTCCACCTTGCCATCCAACAACTGCTCAAGTGTCCACCTTCCCTTCTGGAGGCTCCAGCATCCCCCCAGCCCCCAGAACTGGGCTGGGGGCGCAGCTGCTGCCTCCCCGGTTCCCCAGCTTCTGGGGTTTGCCTGGCTCAGGGCACATGATCACAAACCACCTCTGTCCGTATCTTACATCGTGGCCACGGTCACAGAAACGGGCTGGACTGCGCCCCACCCGGGCTCCCTGCACCCGCCTCCGTGACCTCCCCGCGCTGGATCGGGAACAACTCCTCCGGGACTCACTGAACCCCGGCCTCCACCGGCTCCTGGACAGCGAGGCCCTGTCAGCCAAACCACAGTGAGATGGGACTCAGGGCACTGGCCCCTGCTCCCAGTGCATCCCAGCAGCCCCAGGGCCTCCCGTGCCCCACGGCAGCTTTGTGTCACACGTGGGAGCATCCCAGGCTGTGCTGGTGCACAGCAGCGTGACCATGGCACATCTCATGTCACCAGTGACACCAACAGAGCAGCCCCCTCCCTTCCCAGCCTGCTCCAGAAAAAAGCTCTTGGACAAACCAGGCTGAGCCTTTCCACACCAAACAGCTCAAACAGGAGCCTTTTCCAGGGTGGGCAAAGGGACAAGGCTCCCAAACCCCAGGATGGCGGTGGGGGGAGGCCACGGCTGCTCCAAATGTAGATGTTTAATTCTCAACACTGGCAGCTGCACTCGAGGCAGGAGAGGCAGGGAAGCCATGCACAGGGGTAACCATGGCAACTTCACGGAAGTTAAATAAAAACTTCTTTAAAAAAAGCTAACGAGGTCCCTGAATCATGCTTTATCAGCTGTGTTGCTATAAAGATCGAGATCCAGCCAGCTCAGGATTCCTAATTACTCCTGCAATATACTGGAGAGAGCTTTATTTAAAAAAAAAACTGGCTATGCACGGAACAATTTCGGCCTCTCTCCACGCCGGGATTTGCATAGCCTGTGAAGCACCTTCCCAGATGGATCTGCTGGTGAGACCCCTCCCAGGCAGCACCCACCTGCTCATGGCTGGGGGGGCTCTGGTGGCTGCACCCCAAGCCCTGTTCTTGTGGAGGGGACACAGGGAGAGCCCCACCAGTGCTGCTGCCACATCATGCCATGCCAGCACGCTGCCCCCCACCACAGCACTGCCCACAGGAGCCTCCCATGCCCCCGGCTGGGGCTGGATCCTGGATCCGGGTGGCTGCAGCAGCTGCCCTGGGCTGCCCGTGGCCCCCTCGGTGCAGGGGGATGTTCTCCAGCACCACGCACCACCCCTGCATCTAAACACCTGCACACGGAGCCCTGCAGCCCTGATCCTGCCTGACAGGGACTCGGGCACCAGGGCGGTGACACCCTGACCTCAAGGATCACCAGCCCAGGGCCAGAAAGCAGCCAGACCAGTGTCCATCCCCAGCAGCTCACACTCCTACGGCACAGAGCTGCCATCACTGCCCACAACCCAAAGCACAGGTTCTGAGAGGTCCTTAAACCCTTCTTCCTGCAAAACAGACTCTTGGACAACCCCAGTAAGCCCTGGAGAGTGAGCAGACCCTCTCAGCCCACAGACAAACTGTGCTGGAGTGCAGCCACAACCCAACAGCACTCACCCATCAGTGGCTGGACCCCAGCACTGTTCGGGGAAGTTCCACTGAAACCCCCATTTCCATGAGCCACGGCAGCAAAGGCTGCTGGAGGATCTGCCAGAGCCAAAGGTTCGTCAGCAGTGACCAGGGACCTCCCAAACGCACTGACACAGGACAGCAGTGCCATCACCCCCAGCTCTCCCCTCCTGCCCCCACACAGTCTGAGCCCCAAAGAACATGGCACTGAGAGCTCCCCGAGCCCGGCTGGGCACAAATCCCTAAACTGTCACATTCAGCCAAAGGATGCCGGGTTTTCTGCTAAGGAGAGGGCTGCACCACGAGCAGCTTTAAAGGGTTATTTGAGTCTTTATTTTCACAGCTTATGGTAAGAGTAAGTGAATTATAAGTATTATTTACTATATTTTTAAACTCATTTAATTTAAGCTGATTCTGAATGGAAATTAGAATTCAATTAAAATGTGGGGGAAAGTCAGCATTTTGAAGCAGATTATTAAGCAAAGCTACATTAAACATGTTGGAAGCATAAATATCTGGGAACAAGTTCTATATTTACAAGAGGATTTATTCAGCCAAGGAAGTATCATCCACGGCCCAGGAACTGAGGAACCCGTTATCAAGGTCAAGATTTTATCAGCAGGTCTCAGATTCTCACATCTGTGTTTCACCCAGAGCTTGATTAAGAGTTTAGAAGCCTGGAAAACTCTCCCTTTTGCTCCAGCTCCTGCTTTAGAATTAATTGTTTATCGATCCAACAGGACGAAAATATTCTCTCTTGCTGCGGAGGAGCTGCTGGGAGCTGAGCCTGTTGTCAAAAGTTGTTTTATCACTTCCATAAATTCCAGCTGCGGTGACTTCCTCAGCTTCAATCACCCTGTTTCTCCGGACACGCTCACAGGTCCCTCCAATAACTTTGGCAGATTACAGCTCCCAGGCCACTGCCCAGATTCCCAGTTTCAGGAACCCCCAAATCCATCAGACTGCCCAGAGGGAGCAGCAGTGGTTCCATTCAAAATCCACTCGTCCAGGTCCTCTTATATGCATAAATCCCATTTTACCCTCACCTCCTCCCTGGGCAGTGCTGAGCACCAGAGGGGCACAGTGGCACAAGCAGGAAAGCAGGGAACCTGCTGGGGCTTGGAAATCCTCACCCTCATCCCCGGCACAGCATCTCACACCCCCCCACAGCAGCACCAGCCCAGATTCCAAAAGAGCCTTTTTTTTATTTTCCCCAGGTAGAAAAGCATCACAGAAGGGAAATGTGGGCAATCTGGCAGGGCCCAAGGGAGCACGCACTTCCTTCTACCTTTGGGAAAACCAAAAGCAACACACTGGGAGAAACCAGCTCTTCCCACCAAGGAAACCCTCTGCATCCCCTTCCTCCCACTCAGGATCCGTCCTCTCAGCCCCTGAACCTCCCAGGTGATGAGGGTGGCAGGAGGAAGGGACACATCCACAGTGGATAATGGAACAGGGAAAGGGATCCCACACTCCTGTGCGTGTTTCTACCTGTTAGAAATTCAATCTTGTCTAGTTGGGAAGAGACAAGGATGCCTGGAGCACCGGTGTGCGAGTGGAGCAAAGGGGAGAACTGCCTTCAGACTGGTTTATCAGAGGTTCAAAACAACAGAAATCTCAATAACTAATGAAATGACAGAGAAGATGATTTTGCTTCCTCATCTGGTATCCCAGCCTGTCAATTAGTTTGCAGGAACACACATCCCAAAATACCTCCAACAATTCCAGCAGAAAGCACTGGAACAGCACCAACAGCAGCCGCTGCCTGTACAGCAGGAGGAGGGAGGAGGGAAAAGCTGCTGTCAGCAGCACCGAGCATCCCAGCCCAGCCAGGGATGGAGCATCCCGATGGAAGAGCTCTCCACTGGTGGCAGCTCCGTGGTGATGCCCAAGGAGCTCCAGGCTCCCAGCACTGCACAGCTTCAGCTGCAGCTCCTCGACTGCAGCACCTCCAGCACAACCCTCTCCACCTTCCCCCGACTCAAACCTCCCCCCCAGCTCCCCTTTCTCTGCCACGGCCCTTGGAAAAGAGCAGATCTGCCATAAGGACTCATTATCCACTGAGCCCTCACCCTGTACGGCTGTAAATTAAAAGAGAACTCAAATAAATTACGGAACTTCCCTCATGCCTTTTATTATCTCAATAACCTTCAGAGGGATTTATCCACCGTCAGCTGAGCAGCTGAGAGCTGTGCCGACAAACTAATTCAAGAAATGCACAGCTGAAAACCTTTATGCACCAAAGGAGCAATTTGGCCCAGGCTGCCTGAGGGGGCACTGAGGGGACCCTGACCCCCCCAGTGCCTGAAGCCAGCTGGCTCAAGCCCCACTAACGCACTCCCCTCCAGCTGGGGAGATTCCCCTCAGCCATGGTGGCAAAAGAACTAAACTGTCCCATCCTGGGTGGGAAAGCAGCAGCAGCTGCCTGCAGGGACAGGCTGTGCCCCCAGCACAGGCTGCCCAGCCCTCCCAGCGCCTGGGATGTCATCCTGGTAATTCAGGACGACATGTTCTAGTGATGGGACATGGAGAAACAGAGCAACTGGGAAAGAGAACGACCCCAGCTCTCGTCACAGAGGGACTGCGTGAGTGCAGAGCGTGTGGGGTGCGCACCACTGGCCGAGTCTGGGGGAGGAAGGCTGGAAGAGGTGGTTTTCCAACGGGGGCATCACAGAGAGCAAGGGTTGGTATCCTAAAACATCCTAAAACCTCCCTGCTTCTCCAGGAGCAGCAAGAAAGGACAGGAGAGGCACTGCCACAGCCCTGTCACCAAGCACAGGGTGCCCAGGAGAGATACCAGCCTCACACCAAGCAGAGTCCCGGGGAGGCATCTGTCAGTGATGGCTTCTCCATCACCTCAGTCCTGCAACGTCTGTCCCCACACGGTGCCCAAAATGCCAGGGAGGAGCAAGAGCCACCACTGCCAGGCTGGGGCTTCCCAGCCCCTCTGTCTCCAAAAGCAACCGGCAGAGGTTCACATGCTGCTGCGGCCGTGTGCCCTGTGCCAGGGCTCTCTGTGGTGCCAAACAATCACACAGATCGTTCCAAAGGAGGGGGGGAAATAAAAATTCTTCAGTATTTTCTGTGAAACAACAAACAGAACCTCGGCACCTCTCCCCAGAGCCGGGAATGAGCTACGACCAACAGCCAGGTCTAAGCAGCCCTGCCAGCCCCAGCCACTGCAATCAGCCCTCCCTGAAAATTATCAACTCCAGGCTCTTTCTCCATCTGTTAGCCAGAAAAACAGCCTTAATTTCTCGCTTTGTGAGGCTTTATCATGCCTCAACCATTTTAGCCTGAAAACAGGAAGCTGTTAGGGAAGCAGAGCGCCTTCATCTCTGCACTGTACCCAGCACGGCCAGGCCTCCAGCTCTGGGTATCACCAGATTGCAAACACCACCAGGCAGCAGGACGAACCCCCAAAACACTGAGAGCTGAACCACAAGCCCTGGACATCCCAGAGAACAATGGGCACATTAGAAGGGAAAAAGAACAAAGCATTCCTCAATGGCGATCTCTGCCCACCCTGGGCTGTGCCCCCCAGGTCAGAACACAGCAGCCAGAGCTGCTCTGCCCCAGTGCCAGGCATCTCTGGAGGCAGTGAGCGAGCGCCAAACGTTCACCAAAAGCAGCCAAAAATAGCCAGGATTGTTAATGTCATGCTTACTGGAGTGAGAAGCCGAGAAATCCCTTCTCCCCCCATCCCTCCGTCTGCACACACGAGCGCTGCCAAATCCTTGCCAGGCTGCTCCCTCTGAACGGATGGGTCCATGCCCACAGCTCCGGGCACTCACTGCCCGTGCAGGGCCTGCCCCGCACCCCTGCCCCGACCCCAACGCCGCGGCTGTTTACTTCAGCTCTGCCCTGACGCCTTCGGAGGTGACGCTGCAAGCGATGCCGCGAGTGCTGAGCACGGTGCGGCTCCTGGCACGCACACCTCCAGGGACCAGGACAACGGCTGGAGAAAGGCACGGGGCATTGCCACACGGAAAACGGCACTGGGCGTTTACACACACCACACACAACCCAGGTGAGCCCCGAGGGGCCTTCGCCATCCACCCGCCCCTCCCCACGCGCAAGCCCTGCACGTACCTGCACAGGGAGCCCGTCTTGCAATAAAATTCCTGGAGACGGGCAGGAATTCAGGAGAAGAAAAGCCCAGGGAAAGCCGCCTCGCTTGCCTGACTCTGCCCCACAGCTCACCCAGCCCAAGCGGGACCCTCTCTTTCTCCTCCTTTATCCAGACTCCACCTCACCCAACTTTTTCCTACAAATTACCTTCACCTGGAGGCTGCGATGACAATTAGCGCCAGGTTTCTGTCAGCAGCTGCCCCTAATTAAGGGGCATTACGAATCCTTAACACCAGCTCAATGGGGCCCCTCGCACATCGCGCGTTGCCCTTTGACCGGGCCGGCTCAGCCACCGAACCCTCACGGGCTCCGGCACCGCCGCCACGGAACCCGGTCCCGGAGCGCAGCGGGGACCGCCCGGTGCCGGGGTGGACGCCGCCACCCCGGCCTCCCCCGCTCCGCCCGGAGCCGCCAGCCTTCCCCCGGGATGCGCTCCGGCAGCGCCGCCCCGGGGCTGCCGCTGTGCCTCCCGGTGCGGCTCTCGGTGGACATCCCTCCCCCGAGCCGCCCCGGCGGAGCTCCGCCGCCCCCCCGCTCCCGTCCCCGGTGCCGCCGGGCGGGNAGACCCGGGCGCGATGGGGGGGCCGGGACCCTCGGCCCCCCCGCACCGTGCCCGGCGGCCGCTCCGCACACGCTCCCACCGCTGCGCCAGGAAAAGAGCCGGGTTTTGTCTGCTTCTCCCCCAAAAACGAGCCCGTAGCAGCGGCCCCGGCACGGAGCGGGCTGCCCCGGGGGGTTCTCCCAATCGCTCCTCTCCTCAGCAGCACCGGGCAACGCGGCCCCGCCGCTGGCGAGGAACAAAGACCCCCGGACAACTCGGATCAGGGACAGTGATTCCATCGCTGTGCATCCACCTGGACGCTGGGTGGGTACCCGGGCACTGAGTGGGATGCCCAGGCTCACGTCAGCCCCTGGCAGGACGGCAGCGGGGAAAAGGATTTCCATTCCTCACGGCAAATACTGGGAAACCCAAGGCAGTGCCGGGAGCCCACAGGATGTAGGTTTGTAGCATCCCCCAGACTCACTAAAGCTCCGTGCGTGTCTCAGCCCCTTACCCTTTCTTCCCTTTCAATCACATTTAAGGACCTCTGGGCAGTGATCCGGGCATTCCCACCGCAGCTGGAAGCTTCCTGGGGTGTTATGCAAGAGCAGACCTCTGGCATTCACGGCTCTCGTTCTGCTGCTCATCTCCTCCCCTGGGAAGCCAGCGGAGCGGCGCAGACTTGCGCTATCGGGCTGAGCAGACCCCGGCTGGCAGCGGTCCTGCTCTGCCCGTCCCTGGGCTCGCTGCCGGGAGGTTCCACCTCGGAAAGAGCCACGAACAGGGGCCGCTCGGGCAGCGGGTCCCTCACAGTGGGCAGCCGAGCCCCCCGAATCCCACCGGCCTGGGAGATGTCACAGCGCAGTGACAGTGACCTGCTCCTGCTGGCATTCCCGGATGGGGCTCAGCACCTCCTCCTGCCTCAAATGATTTATTTGTGGTTCCCAATAGTTACGACTGTGGTGAAGCTCCCCAAGCTCTATTTCTTGAGAAATATCTGGAATATCTACAGCCTGTTTGAGCAGGAAGTTATCTCCTGTGAGTTTAGCACAGGGTCATCTCTGAGACTTCCTCAGTCTCCTGAAGAGCCCACCCGCAGCCTCCCAAACCAGGCAGTGCTCCCCCTCCCCTCACGCAGCGGGATTTCCCTCCCGAGGGCTCTGGAGAAAACCAGCAGGGTTATGAGGAGCCACCACGTGAGTGAGGACCATGAACACACGGACTGCTCCTCACCCACCCCCACATCTATTTTGTATGATCCACGGGTGTATTTTTAGCCCTCAGGGCCGCGGCGGCCCCGGAGCCGAGCGCAGCAGCCCTTGTTCTCCCAACAAAGGCAGCCAGGCCCGCTCTCGGCTCTGCCCCGCTGTGCTGCTTCCTCACGCTTCGCTGAGGCTGAAGATGCTTTAGGCAGCAGATTTGGAGAACGAGGAGCTGGGAATGCGGGAGAGCTCAGCTCTGCAAAACCTTCCCGGCATCCCAAGCCTCCGAGCTGGGTCCCGGCTGACATCCGTTCCTGGAAACGCAAACCGGTTCCCACTCGGGAGGCGCGGAGAGCGGCGGAGCGGGATCGGGATCGGGATGCCGGCGGAGCTAGGCAACCCGCCGGAGGGGGCCCGAGCCCCGGCACCGGGACACCCGGGCACGGAACCACCCAGGGAGGAACCCACCGGCGGAACCGGCCCGGGAATCTCCAGGAGGGCAAGCGTAGGAGTGTCCTCCCCGGCCGTGGGAGAGGAGGAGGAGGAGGAGGAGCAGGCGGGGGATAACGGCTGAGGATGCACGGGAGCGGCAGCGGAGGGAAGAGCAGCCGTTGGAAACAGCACAAGGCAACAAACCCCTGCAAGGCTGTTCGTGAACCGCGGGAACAAGTATTACTCCGGGGAAAATATGTGTTTCCTCTTTTCTTAGCCGATTTCACAGCCTATTTGCCATCAGGGCCTTCATCTGGAGGTAGAGTCATTTAAATTACTGCTGCTGGGATTTTTTCTCTTTAAGGAAGACGAGGTTTTCCTCAGAGCTATGGCTGGAGTACAGAGATGACAAGACCCACTGCGGCTCCGCCTGGGTTGTTCCTGAACACAGCTTCTGGAATGTGGAACCCCACAGCCCCAGCTCTGGGAATCCCCTCAGCCCCCAGGGCAGGGAATCGTGTCCCAGTCAGGGCACTGCCAGGCAGCCAGTTCTGGAATCTCCCCCACAGGGCAGCAGAGGCCACTCAGTACCACGAAACAACGAGGCAAGAAGCACCCCCCATCCTCCTCCATGGCTCTCAGGGACCCTCAACTTTGAGGTGCCCAAAGGACGTCCAGCCCCTCCTCATGACTCTGCCCAAAAAGGGGACGTTTGCAGCACGTTCAGCTCTGGCACAGCCCCGGCAGCTCAAACCCGGACCTGCCAAGAGCTTCACCTGCCGGTGCCTGTCCCACCGGAGGGCCGGGGGGAACGCTGCCAGCTGGAGCTCTCCCCAGAGAGCTGCCAAAACACCGCGTACCTGCACCACCCTTGGCCGCAGTGGAGAAGGTGGGATGACATGGCAACAGCCGGGGTTGTTTTTCTGGCAAGTGTCAGATGCCCTGACCCAAAAAACCCAAAGTGGAACGTGCAATCCCAGCGAGGCACTGAACAGACACACTCAGACTGCAAAGCACCGTGGGAGGAGCAGGGAGAGCCACCCTGATGGGTTCTGCAATAATGCTTTCTTAAATATAATTTCCGATAGATTTCATAGCTAAGTTATGTAACATAATGAGCAAATCTACAATGCAATTGTCACTGCACATTAACAGCGAAATCCTGAGCCTCTATTACACTAACAAACTTATTAAATCAGTGAACATTGCGCTGCATCAGTCAATTATTGAAACAATGCCAAGATCGGGAGAACAATCTGATATCCATTACAGGGAGCAGGAGCAGGGATGTGACCAGGGCTGCCCGCAGCGCTGCGTGCTTTAGAGCACTCCATGTATTCATGGCATTGACACTTCACCTGCCGGCATTCCGCAGCTGCTTCTCCTGCTCCAGGGGAGGGAACGAGCCCCAAGCCAGCCCTCGGACCTCAGGGCCCTGCCCAGAGCAGCGGGCGGACGGGGGAAGCGCCGCCAGTTCCACTGCTGGGACCGCCCTGATGCCAAGCGATGGGGGCTGCAGCACCAGCAGCACTCGGGGACAGAAATCTCCCTGCAAAGAGGCAAAGCCCTTGGAGACGTGAGGGACACACGGCAGCGGGTGCTGCCGAGCACTCGGACACCGCTCTCCTCTCCCGGGCACTGCCTCGGGCCCCATCGCTGCACGGATCCCCCAGCCAAAACCCCATCCCGGGCTGCCCACCCTGAGCCCCTTCCCAAAGCATCCCTGGGGCATCAAGGCAGCAGCAGGTGGGTACGGAACGGCCGGGATTCGGCCGTCACCTCGCTGCCCCTCTCCAGGGAGCTGGCACTGGCCGGAGCCGGCAGCTCTGTGCCCACAGCAGAGCTCGGGCTGAGCTCATCCCTGGCTCCGGGACTACGGCCACCCACTGCCACACAGATTTCCAGGGCAGGGCACTGCTCCAGCACCAGGACGGGGCATGGGAAGGCTGGCAGGGGTTTGGCCCTGCAGACCCCCAGCTCTCACACCCCTTCGACCCTGTGAAATCCCATCAACACCCATGTGACATCCTCAGGAGATTGTTAAACGTGAAATAAGGTGAGCTGGGAGAAACCTGAGAAGATGTCCATGCAAAACACCTCAGCAGAGTGCGCCTTGCACCTCGGTGAAGTGATTTGACACAGCACTAATTATGCAAATTAATCATCAGTAAATTAGATCCTAGGTTATTTATTTATTTTGCATTCTGCGCCGGAGCCCAGCAGGAGCAGCACCCGGAGAGAGGAGCAGCTCCATTCTGGCTGGGAAGGAATGTTTAGTAACATGTTGCATGATCTGGCCTCCCCACATTCCTTTTCAGATGAAATTCAGAATTGATTTGCTGGTATCACACCGCTCCCAGCCCTCAATATGTCATGGCAGCTAATGAACCATGCCAGGGACACATTTATAACCCACTATTAGCTGCTTCCATTGCGAAGAGATTTTTTTTTCCTCTTTGCTCTGATGTTCTAAAACTTGCAAAAACAAACCAGACATCACATACACAGAAAAAAAACCAGCAACACCAAAATCACCACAGCAAACATGTCTCCTGAAAGTCAACTACTTGTGTGATTCCCATCTTCCCTCTTGGACCCAGCTCTCAAGCAGCTGCAGAAAAGGCCCTGGACAATCACCCAAAATACCACTGATTTTCCCCAGGTTCATTCCCAGCCCCTGCTGCCTCCAGGCAGAGCAGCTCCAGGCAGAGCAGAGAGAAAGCAGCTTCCACACCCAGCTCCCTCCTCCCCACAGCAGCAGCTGGAGCTGGGATCTCGCTCCAAAGGAGGAGCAGGGAGGTGATGCTGGGGACAGAACTGGAAAGGCCCAGGAAGGCAGAGGCATTCCCCTTCACTCCACCCCACATCCACGCATCAGGATGGCAGCGACAACTCTATCGGGGGAACAAGAGCTAATTAAATTTACTGGGATCATTGAAGAGGAAATTATTTAATATTCTGCAAGGAATTTAATATCTGAAAGCATGAATGGCCCTGTTTCATCAGAGATCTGTTCCTTCCAAACATTCAACTTTACTTTTCGGAGGCAGCCGGGCCGCCGAGGGACAGGCAGGGACGGGGTAGGACGCTGCCAGCAAGAACAGCGCTCCCGGAGCCGGGGAGAAACAAACAGCGGGAGAGCGAGCGGCGCCGGAGCCGCGGCCGCATCCTCGGGTGCTCCCGACGGAGCAGCAGCTCTGCCACCCAGGGAGAGCAGCCTCCCAAGGGGCTCTGCCGGCTCCTCCGAGGGAGGATCCTCCCGTTACCACCCACCGCTGCTTCCACACAGAGCTGCTGCTCCTCCGGTGAGCGCCCACGCACCGTGGGGCCGTCGGCTGGTGACCTGGCACTGCCACCCGGTCCCACGTGAACAGCCAAAACGGTGCCACTTCCCAGTTTGCTCTTCCATCCCAAGAGGAGCCCGGATTGGGCACACCAGGATGCAGAGAGAGGAGAATTTCACCACAGGGAACCTTCACCTTGGCTGTGCATCCCCGTGGTGCTGCTCACCTGGATCAGCCCTGAGCACCTTCTGCACGGCAGGAGGATCCCAGCACCGGGTTCTCCCACACCAGCTGCAGGATGTGCCACCCCCCAGTGCAGGTGCTGCAGGTCCCCCGTGACTGTGTCCCAGGGATGGGCACAGACCCTTGGCCTAAAACCAGCCTCTCTACGGTGGAGCAAGAGCCACGAGGGCTGGGCTCCCCAGGGACGTGCCAGCCTTGTGCTGGAGACCCCCAGCTCCAGCCCCTCTGCTGCCCTGTGTCCCTCGCTCTGCCCTGCTAACGTCTCTTTCCCCTCACACACACAGAAGCGATGATAAGTAGCAATAATTTTGCTTCTGTATTTGTGTCACCAAAACTTCCAGCTAATTCCTGTAGCTGCCAGCATGGAGGCACTAATACCTCTGTGAAAGACAAAGCAATTATTTCTAAACATAGCTTGTTCCTTGCACTGTCACCACCTGAACCACCCAACCCCTGGGCTGCTGTCAGCATCTTCCTCTAACTAGCATGGGGAGGGGAAAAAATAACTTTTTCCCCCAAAAAACATATCCCTGCTCCTCCCCAGGTGAGAGACACGCCACTGCCTGACCCAGACAGAGGCACATTCACTGTGCTCCAGTGTCTCCAGCTGGATGGAGACACCGTGTCTGCCGCAGGACCCTCTGCAGCACCAGACCTTGTTATCCTGTGGGTCTGCTCTCCAGGCATTAAAATGAGCCATAAAATGACAAGTGAAGTGAAATAAGGGATGCAAGTAGCAGGGAGAATGTAAATGGTGGCTTTGGCATAAGCACAGCACCTGCAAAGCGCCTGTCCCCCCCCGCTCAGCACTGAGGAGGGGACACAGCTCGTGCACGGGGGTCCCGGGGGTGCCTGCCCCTCCCTCAGGTGCCCGCCCTAAGGAGCTGCAAGGGGTTCAGAGCCCTTGAACAAGACACGGTACCCCCAGCCCCCCCGCCCCTCCCCAGCTGGCACAAAGCCCCCAGGCGGGTGAGCAGCCCCTGCCCCAAGCGGGCACACGAGCCCCGGCTCAGCAGGCACAGGGAGCGGGAAGAGCTGCAGTTAATGAGCAGACGCAGGCTCCCCAGCAAGCGCTGGAACGAGCCGGTACCTGGAGGCAGCACACCTGGGTGACCTACATACCACCGCTGACGGAACGTTTCACCGCGCTTTCGAACGGCCTGGGCGCGGAGAACCTCCTGGATCTGGCACGTAACGAAGCCTCTGCCTCCATCCCTCCCGGCCTCAGCTCTCAGAGGGGTTTATGGGAACAGCCAGAGGCTGAGCAGGGAGAACAGGAGCTACACCCCTGCGCTGGGATTTTGGCCAGATGCTCACCAGCATCCCAAATACTCACATGGCTCCCAAAGCGAGGGGCTCGCAGCCCTGGGCAGGGCACTGGGATCCTGCTTTGGCTGCTTCCCATTCCATCCCAGTGATGTCCTCCGCATCCCGCCCTGCCCAGAGCTCCCCAGGCACCTCCATCCCCAGCTGCTACGCGGGAAGGTGTCAGGGATGCTCCGGAGCCACCCGCAGCACGAGCTGGTCCCAGGTGTGTTACACCTGCAGCTCCCAGGGGAGGGGACCCTGGAACGCCCCTGAGCCGAGGAAGGGGGACCAGCTCCCCGTGAACTGCCCTTAAAAATATTTCCATGACACTTCATAGTCAACCTGCGGTACCACCTCCAGTAATTAACAGCTACATTTTAATTAAACATTGATTAGCAACTAATTAGTCTAATGATTAGTCACCTGAAGGAGACAAAGCAAAATACTGGGGCTGCCAAGATAGGAGCCGGAGAAGGCAAATGATGAAAGATGAGAGGCAGCTGAAATTCCTCTGCTTCCCTCCGGGCCAAACATTTCCTCATGGTTTGGTCCTTTACAGATGAAGCTTCGAGGTGAATTTTCCTAATTGTGGCAATTCTGTCAGAGTCTCAAGTGAGTGGTGGGGAGGAGACTGAGTTATTTCATCTTTCCCATCAAACCTCAGATTGTTAATGTAGCTAAAGAGCCTCTCCCTGCCCGAGGAGGCTCAGTCTGTCACCGTAACAAAGTCAAGGGAGACTTTTGTGCCTCCAGTGCTGCAGCGTCCCGAGGAGACCCCTGCGGAGCGCAGACCCCTGGGCAGCAGCACCGTGTCCCCTGCCTGTCCCCTGCCTGTCCCCTGCCCTGCTTCTCCCGCTCAGACCCGGGCCGGTGTCCCCTGCCCGCTGGAGAGACCTCCCAGCACTCTGCTCCCCCTCCCCACAGCACTGCCGCTGCCACACGGTGCGCAGGGCTCTGCCAGGGCCAGCCGAGCGGGGCCGGGCGTTCCCCGGGCTCTGGGGCAGAGGAACGAAGTGCCGCGGCAGGCGAGGGCACGGCCCTCGGTGGCGGCGGGCAGGGCACGGCACAGCGCTCCCGGGTCCCTTCCCTCGAGGGATCCGGGCTGGGGACCCACGGCCCACGCGTGGTCACACCCTGGGGCGAGCCTGGGACCTGCTGCTCCACCGTGCTGAGCGTTTGCTACCCACGCTCACCCCGCCCCAGCACCCGCGGTACCTCGGCGGCGGTACCCGGAGATCCCCGCAGGCTGCGAGCACCGTCCCCACCGAGCCCTCCGCAGGACATCAACTCACGTCACCCCAAAACACCCCCTCACAGCACTGAGCCCGGCGCGGACGCGGCTTTGCACTCACAGGAGCCGGAGAGCCGGGCCGGGTCCCCAAAAGCAGCGATCCCACGTGCCACGGGCTCGCGTTCAGCCCCGTCCTCCGGCACGGCTCCGCGGGCGCCGCTCCCGCTCCTCCCGGGCTCCCCCGCACCCCCACTCATCCACCGGGGCGGTGCTGGGTGAGGGTGTTTATCATTCCACTGGTCCCCTCTGTGAGATAATCCTATTTACCTCCACCACTCACGCCTCAGAAAATCACTCTGGCTGAGGGTTATGAAAGCGCTTCCAGCCGCGCTCCCCCGGCGCTCCGCAGCTCCCTCCTGCCTCCCGGCTTCTCTGCCCAGCATCCCCGGCAGCTCTGCAGCCCCTTCCCTCCTTCCCCCTTGCCCAAGCGTCTTCGCCCTCCTGCAAGTTTGAGCCTCGTCGGGTCTTTCATCCCGCCCCTGCTCATTTCCAGCCCCTCGCTGGAGTTTTACGGGAAGGTGAAGCAATAATGCTGGGGTGTGCACGGAGGTCGAGCCAAGCCTACACGGGACTGGACCCATCTGGGAAGGGCCGGGGAGCCCATCAGCATCTCTCCCACTGCTCAGGCACAGTAAAATCCCCCCAGGGAGGTCACCCGAAGGCAGAGGCTGAGCAGGATGGGGTGGGCCAGGCTCAGCAGGGAATAATGCAGTGCAGGAGTCACCCACCTGCAGCCCGGCCTGGCCAGCAGGACCAGGGCAGGAGCGCCTGAGCCACGGGGAGTGCAGGGACCTGCACTGGGGAGCGGGAAGGGTTAAACCAAACCCTCAGCCCGTGCCTCCACTGGCAGGGCTGAGGGACATCGATCGCCTCACACTGGGATCGGTACAATCAATGGGGTCAGGTCGGGGGAGGCAGCTGAGTGGATACTGATACTTTCTTCCTCCTCTTCCTCCTCCTCGTGCTGGGAATGGCACCCACCGGGAAGCCCCCAGAGCTCCTACATCAGCGGATCTGGAGCTTCCTGGGTCTCCCTGCAAAGGGGCCTCTCAGTCTCCTCGGAGGTGGGGGCACAGGCCAGCAGCAGTGGGCAGGGGCCCGCTGTGGGCACGAGGGACAGGGCTGGGCTGTCTGCAGGCACTGCTGCTGCTGCTGGGCACGGCCGTGCTGCGCACCGGGACACCTGGGAACAGCTAGGAGATGCCCAGCCATGCTGGGAAGAGCCCCTGGTCTCCCTGTCCTGCCCACGCTGACCCAGAGGACCCAGCTAGAGCCAGCTCCTACACGGGAGCCTCATCCAGCTGAAGGCGTTGGGCTCTGGCAGCAGGAGGGGCAGCAGCTCCGGCTGCGGCTGTTTCATGCTTCTACAAAGCAATCTGCTCCTTGGGCTCCTCTGTTCCTCCCTCTTATGCAACTGCACAAAATGTAGAGGAAAACAATCCCCTGGATGCTAATTTATCGGAGGAGCTCGAGCAGCTTTGCACAAGGCAGCAGTTTCAGCAGGAAAAAAACAAAGGAAACAGCCATGTCTGAAAGGCTGCTCCTGAAATCTGCCCTGCCCTCTGGGATCCTGCCCTGCCCAGCTCCCCACAGGGGCCCCTGCCCACATTCCTGCCCACATCCCTGCTTCCTACATCCATCCCTGCATCCCTGCCTGCATCTCTGCCTCCTGCTGCTTCCCGCATCCATCCCTGCCCCTCGTCCCCATCCCTGCCTCCATCCCACTCTGCCCGCCGGGCAGGGCTCGGGCTCTGCTCACCCACCCAGAGAAGCAAACTGGGGGCGGTGGGATCCAGCATCAAACCATGCCCCTGCCCTGGGGCTTGGGTGCTCCGAGGTGCCAATGCCCAGGGATGCGCGGGGAGATGCCGGCAGCCGGCCCAGCCTCGGCACGGCTCCCAGGCCGGCTCGGGGCTGCCCACGCGAGCCCGGGCGCTCACCCGGGAGGTGCCTCAGAGCACCTGCACTGCCGTGGCCAGGGCAGGAGTGCTGGGGGCAGCTGGTCCGTGCCCCCAGTACTGCCCCACACACACAGCCTGAGCCCCCCACAGCCCCTCACCGCCAGGCACTCCTGGCAGGGGGACCTCTGACAGTTACAGGCTTCATGGTGCAAACCAAGGTTTTTAGAGCAGCTGAGGCAGGGGATTGATTTCTTGCTTTGTTTTAAGTGCAGCTAATGTAATAGGTAATTTATTTAAATTGATAGGACAGAGAGAAACTACGTTTTTCTGTTCCCTGAAAGGATTCCGCCGTGTTGGGTGACCCAGGTGAGCTGCAGAGCTGGGCTGAGGGCCCTGACACCTCCCAACAGCTGCCTTGATCAGCTCGTCATATTTTTCAATTCATTACAGCCATTTTAGCAAACAACCACTATGGATTTTTTGCTACAACAGCTCTTTCTGTGTTAGTTGTGTGTGAGCTGGTACCTGCCTTAAGCACTCACAGTAAAGCTTTCCCCCCAGGAAGGGGTTAGGGATCCCCACAACCCCCCAGCTGACCAGGGAGAGGGGGTGAGGGGTCCCCCAGTGCAGACAGCCCAGCCCAGGGACTCATCCTGCCACCAGAGCCTGTTCCTGGCTGGGGCCTGTCCTTAAAGCCTTTCTGGGATGTGCCGTGGGATGCCCGGAGCCACCGGCCACGGGCACAGCAGCACTGAGGAGAGGGAGCACCCCTGCACCGTGAGCGTGGCTCTGACACCTTTGGGAACCACCTTCAGTGCTCTCCACGAGATCCCTGGCTGTGCTGAGCCCCAAGCAGCACGTCCCCACAACAACCCCACCAGTGAGTAAATCGCTGTAGCTCTGTGCCCAGCTCTTCTCATCCATCCTGGAGAGGACCTTCCCCTCGCTGCCTCAAAGTCAGGGGGTGGGGGGACACATCCTGCAGGCACAGAGCCCCAGGGAAGTGGACTCTGGGAGGGAAGTCCTTCCCTCTGAGTCCCCCAGGAAGCCCCGCGAGCTGTGTCTGTGACCCCAGAAAGAGGCAATAAACAGGGAAGGAGCAGGGTGCTGAGGTGGGGGGTGAAACCCTGGGTGGAGGCTGCTCGGCACCTCCATCACCGCCCAGGCTCTGCACCCCCGGCGATCCCAGAGCCTCCCCGGCCCCCCCAGCTCCCGGCAGGAGCCAGCCCACGGCTCCTGGTGACAGGTTTATGGCTGATGCTGCTCAGTGTCCCCGCCGGCTGCAGGCGATCCCGCTGCTGCCACTGCGGCTGCACCGAGCTCGCTGTAGATCTGATTACACGATAAGGAGCACCAGAAATGCAACTTGTTGCCTATTTCCCAGAGTAATTAATTTCATCTGTATTGAACAAATGACATAATTTGAGGATTTCTGGGTTATGGATTAAGTAAAGACCAGATGAGAGCATCCTCATTGGCTCGGAGATTAATTAACAGTGTGAAGTGAAGCGAGCTCTCTCCTCTCCCCTGGCTGCCGCAATTTTAATCCACCTGCCCTGCACCGTCCTGCCGTGGGGAGCAGCACTGCCATCGACCGGGGCAGAGGAGCTCTGGCCAGCGCTCCTTCCCACACCAGGACACTGCGGGAATGCCAAGGAATAAAGCCACACTTGGTGCTTCCCCAAGGCTTCCTGCTCCCCTGCCTGGGTGAGCACTCCGTGATCCATCTCCTCCATGCCCAGATCCATCTTCCCTCTCCTGCCCTGCTCCATCTCCTCCTCCTGGGGCACAGTCTCAGGCCAAAGATCTCCCCACACACACCTTCAGCTTCGCTGAAGATTTTCTGTGTGAGGCCAGGCAAACGGGGCTTGGTGCAGCTTTTATTCATGAGCTAGGCACTTATTTAATGTGCCTTGCGATGCGGGATCTTTGATCCAGAGCAGCACCTAATTAATTATTTTTCCCTTCTTCTGTACCATCCCCTCACTGAGCGCTGAGGCCCCGAATGGAAAAGCTCCCTTCCAACGACTCTGCATAATGAGATGGATTTGGACTCCAGCAAATTTGTTCAGTTTTATGGAGTATTATATGAAAATGCTGTGAAATTAAGTTCTGTCTTTGCTATCACGCCATGGCCATCAGAGCGCTTTTATGTGCGGCGCTGAGACTAAAAGATGGGAAAGGGAGTCCTTGCTGGAGTAATGTGGCGACCGGGGAGAGGGAGGAGCCGTGCAATGAGGATGACATGGTGCAGGGTTAGACTGGAGATAATGAAGCAAACAAGAAAGAGATGCAGATGAAGAGGGCTGCGAGCAAAGAACCTGGAACCGGAGCGGCGGCAGGCGGGAGGCTCCGGCAGTGGGGAGGGTGGGGAGGACAGGGAGGGCTTCCTTCTTCCAATTTTCCCTCTGTGAAGTGCTCCAGGAGCCACACTCACGACACGAGAAGGCAAATGCCACCATCCTGGGGGACACAGAAGACTCCCCAAGGGGAGCTGACTCTTGCCCAGCACACCTCTGTCTGGCCTTTCTCCTGCCACCCCAGCAGCTCCTTTCCTGAGGCAGCTCCTTCACTGCCTGCTGATCCCTTCCGGTTCTTTCTCTCTCCTCATCTCTTCCCGCCCCCAGCCTTCCGCCCCCTCCTCTTCTCATCAGCCCTGCTCCCCTGCATCTACCCCAGAGTGAGCTATTTTTTCCCTTGGCAACTTTATAACCCGTCTCCTTGCCTGACAGCAATTAAGTAGATGCTTCACTTCCAATCCCATGGCCCATAAACATTGGGAAGAGAAAATGTTATGAAGAAGCAAACAATCAGATCTGCACACAGATGCACACACACACGTGCAGCCAGACGGGGACAAACGGGGGACACAGGGGGGAAGCTGGGGGGGACGGCTGAGCCCCTTCCTTGTGCAGAGTCTGGAGACCTCGCACAGGCTGCAGCCTCCAAGAAGCACAGCAGAGGGGAGAGGTTTCCATAATGCACGGGAAGGAGAGCGGCACCATCCATCCCCGCGGCCCCCCAGCCCCCATGCCCAGGGCTGGCTTCCACACTGCTCCCCCTCGCAGCTCCAGCACTCACACAGAAACAAAATGGCCAAAAAACACACCAAAGGAAAAAAAAAACCAACAGGCAGCTCACCCCCCAACTGTG
Source organism: Melanocharis versteri (assembly GCA_013397845.1). Taxonomy (NCBI): domain Eukaryota; kingdom Metazoa; phylum Chordata; class Aves; order Passeriformes; family Melanocharitidae; genus Melanocharis; species Melanocharis versteri. The sequence continues at coordinate 145,504 of VZTG01010169.1, forward strand.
ATGGATGGGATTTTTTGGTGCCTGACAAGCCCTGAGGCTCTGGGGACCAGCGCTGATAAATCACACCTTTCAGTTTCCCCTGAACATCTTCACTTTCCCAGCCTGGCCGGCCGCTGGCACGGCCCCGGCACGGCCCTGGCACGGCCCTGGCGCGGGGCACAGCGGCACCCCCGGGGCCCGGCCACCTCCCGAGAGCTGCTCCCATCCCGACTCTGCCGTACGGACCACTGGGCTTCCTCATTTCCATGACAACTGGTTCGCCGGCTCGGCAGCGCCGGGCTGCGCCGGAATGCGCCCCTCGGGCACCGAGCGAGACCAGCCGCTCCTCTGGAGCCGGAATGCGCCCCTCGGGCAGCGAGCGAGACCAGCCGCTCCTCTGGAGCCGGAATGCGCCCCTCGGGCAGCGAGCGAGACCAGCCGCTCCTCTGGAGCCGGAATGCGCCCCTCGGGCAGCGAGAGAGATCAGCCGCTCCTCCGGAGCCGGAATGCGCCCCTCGGGCACCGAGCGAGACCAGCCGCTCCTCCGGAGCCGCCCCGCGCCGCCGGCGATGCCCACGCTGCCCCGTGTCCTGCGGGCACTGCCCACGGCTGGGCTGCCCAGCAGGGGCTGCGGAACACCGGCACAGAGGCAAACACAGCCCGGCTAAAATGAGCTCCTCCCCGGAGGAGCTGAAGCACAAACTAAGAAGAGGCCAGCAAGCAGTTAGCAAGAGAGTACGAAATCCAGGCGATTACTGAAAAGCTCCGGACATGGCTACGAATCCAACGGCTGCAACAGCATCCCCAAGCTATTAAGAGAAAAATCAAGATGTGGACGGAATTAGATTGGCCATAGGTGAAAAATGGCTCAATTATTTCTAGTGCCAGAACCACAGAAGGACACTTCCCTCTGTTCCTGATCCACAACCTCCCACTAATTAGCAGAGCTCGCAGAGAGAAAAATGCTCCGAGCTCCAGGACGAGCCACAGCCAGAGACCCGAGGTGCCACACACATCTGTAAGTGCTGTGAGAGCTGGGCCAGAGCACCAACACCACCCCGGCACAATTCCACGGGGCCGGGTGGGATCAGGCCTGGTGAGGGTGAGGGAGGCGTGAGAGGTGATTTTTGCCCTCTGGCAGAGCAGAGTCAGGTTCCGTGGTGATGAGGACTGTCCTGGCTCTGGACAGGGATGTCCTGCTCCTGCCGCTGTGCCCGCACCAGCCGGCCCGATGTCCTTGCCCACGTGGATGCCGTGGCACAGGGTAACAACCTGCAGCAGCAGAGAACTTGGAGGAAGAAACAGAGATCCATGAGGCTGGAATCAAGAATTCCTGAGCCTGGACTGGCACCGGGTGGGATGGAGGAGCAGGGCTGACCTGTGAGAGCAGAGCTCTGAGCAGACTCCAGCCCAGCACAGCTCTCTGTGGGGCTGGGTAGAGGACAGAGATAATCACACGCATTTGCTCCCCAGCATCTCCACTCTGCTCTTGCACGGATCTTTTAAAACTACCAGTGCATAAAACAAAAAAAAAAAAGTTACCAGGAGGCCCTGTCCCCTCCCTGCCAAAGTTCGGAACATGCTGTCATCAAGAAAAATGATGCTGGCAAGAGAGAAACCCGCTGGGGTTGCTGGCAATTTCCCAGGCTCCAGCCCCAATGAGTGTTTATCAATAATTTCAGGATCTGGCTGTCGCAGGCGCTGACGGGAGCGCGGGCAGGCGAGTGTCAGCACAGCCACGGGCGGGAGCGCCGGGAGGGGAAATCAATTAACGGCTCCGCAGGAGCAGGGATTTGCCGGCATTACAGGGAAAAGGCTGTTTGCTTGGCTGGAGCAGGGAGCACTTAAACGGTGCTCGGTGACACAGAGGCACGTCCCAGGCCGCGGTGACCCGGCTCCACGGCCAGCCCAGCCCCAGGCAGGGCCAGGGATGCTCAGAGCCGGGTCCTGTGGGAGAGGCAATGACGGAGCAGCAGCGCTGGGTGTGCTGAGCTGCCTCAGGTCAGAGCTCCCAGGCTCCAGCCCTGCTTCCCAGCTCCTGCCCTCACCACCCTCACAGGGAAGTTTCGTCCAACACCTAACCCAAACCCGCTCGCTTTCAGCTCAAAACCGCTCCCCTCGTCAGGAGAAAACAGAAGAAAAAGCCAAGTGCACCACAAGCCTTTGCCCAGAACAGCAGAGACCCGCTGAGCCTCTCCAGATGGGATGGCTCCAGGGGGCTCCCAAAATTCCACACCCCATTCTTTAGGATCTGCCCACCCTGCTGCCCACAACAGGACGTGTCTCTCGGCACCCCGTGCCCCAGGCTGGCCTCCCCAGAACCAGCCACTTCCCTGCTGCAGGGAATTTTGTTTCAAGCATTTGCCCCAGCATCCCAGCGAGGACCAGACTGGGAGTGCTCCTTCCTGCACTCTCTCTGCCAAGCTTCCGCTGTCCCTTCTCAAAGGAGCACTTTTTAATTAATATTAATACTCTGTATCATGTCAGACCTTTTCCTGTGTTTCTGCTCTCTCCCGGAGCACCTTCCCTGCCTGTCCCACGCCCAGCAGTGCAGTGATTCCGTGGGCAGGGCCCGAGCTGCTGGGTGTTCCTGAGCACAGCCCTGGTGTGGCCGTGATGGATTGGTGACACTGTAACATTTATGGGTATTTCAGGAGAAAGGAAAAGGCTACTGGGTGTTCATATGTTCTTGTTGTATTATTTAAGAGAAGCCATTTGAGAGCACAGGAGAAGCAGTGTCTGCTCCCAAAAGGAGGGAAAATAATGGAGGGGAGTATTTGCAAAAAGCTCAGTTAAGTAAATATTTTATGCCCAATAATGTTACGGCTTTTGAATGATGCATGCGAGAGAGTTGAAAGGAGGTGAGGCACGGAGCAAGGAGCATGTGGTGAGCACGGAGGTGTTGGTGAGAGGAGAACACAGTGCCCTGGGCACTGCCTCTCACCCGGGCAGGGCTGTGCCACTCGCGGGAACAGCAGCTGCTTTGCACGGGAGAAAATCAGCCCCGCATGGGAGCAGGGACCAGGGAGCAAAGAACGGGAAGAGAGCAGGCACAGGCACTGCCCCGGCCCAGGAGGAAGAGGCAGGCAGGGAGAGCAGGAGAAAGGGCAGGCAGGGTGGTGGCTGGGGGGAGGAGAGCAGGGCCAGCGTGGAGGAGGGTTCCTCTGGAATTCTCCTCCCGGCAGGCGCAGGGTGAGCAGCTGGCACGAGGGAAGCACAGAGAGGAGTAAAATACCATTAAGTGTAATAAGAAATGTACTTAATCAATGAGCTCTGCAGCTGAGGATCAATGGGAGGCAGACACAGCCATTAGCTGAGAAAGCTGAGGAAGGGCTGCGGGCCCAGATGGAGCGGTCGATGCTGGGATTAACCAAGCTGCAGAGGAAGGGTCCCAGGTGGAGAGCAGAGCTAGGCTGCAGCACAAGGCTGGCCCTGCTCTGCTCCACAGGGCTCAGACCCCACCAAGGAGCAGAAAGAGGAGCCCAGGCCACGGGCTGCTGAGGAGCCTCAGGCTGAGCCCGGGAATCACCATGACTATTCCGGAGCAGTGACCAGGGAATGGGACCGGATCCCCCACCATCATCCAGGGACATCGCCTGGCTGCAGAGAGCAAGAGACAGAGCTTTCCTCCCTGCTCTTATCCTTTTGTCTCTCTCCTCACCTTGAGTGCTGGCCAGATCACTCCCCAAGGACCCCCGCACGGGAGGAGTTCCCTCCCAGCACCGCAGAGGTCACCCTCCCGAGAAGGGGCTGCCCCAGCCCAGCTAAACACAGCTGCTGCTGAGTCAGGGCTTGCCCAGGCCCCAGCCTTGAGCGATGCCCCAGTGTCCCCGTGTCCTCCCAACCCGGCGTGCCTGGAGCCACCCGGCTGAGTCCCTGCATGGGGCTTCCTCAAGAGAGAGTCTTCATTTTCAACCCATGAGCAAATTTAGCGCTGGGGAAGGCAGACAGCAAGTGGGCACAACCTCTGGGGTTCTGACAACGCTGCCATTGACTCAGCCTGGGAGATGAGACCCTCCCCGGGCTCCATCAGACCCCCTGCACCTCCAGCCAGCCNCCGTGGGGTGAAATCCTACCCCTGATCCCGCGAGGTGCTCCCGGCCCTCTTGTTGCTCTGGACACGGGCTCCATTCCCTCTCCATTCCCGCTCCATCCCTGGGTACACCCCCGGGTCCATTCCGGGTCTATTCCCGCTCCAACCCCGCTCCATTCCCTCTCCATCCCCTCTCCATCCCCTCTCCATTCCCGCTCCATCCCCGCTCCATCCCCGNGAAGAGGCAGGCAGGGAGAGCAGGAGAAAGGGCAGGCAGGGTGGTGGCTGGGGGGAGGAGAGCAGGGCCAGCGTGGAGGAGGGTTCCTCTGGAATTCTCCTCCCGGCAGGCGCAGGGTGAGCAGCTGGCACGAGGGAAGCACAGAGAGGAGTAAAATACCATTAAGTGTAATAAGAAATGTACTTAATCAATGAGCTCTGCAGCTGAGGATCAATGGGAGGCAGACACAGCCATTAGCTGAGAAAGCTGAGGAAGGGCTGCGGGCCCAGATGGAGCGGTCGATGCTGGGATTAACCAAGCTGCAGAGGAAGGGTCCCAGGTGGAGAGCAGAGCTAGGCTGCAGCACAAGGCTGGCCCTGCTCTGCTCCACAGGGCTCAGACCCCACCAAGGAGCAGAAAGAGGAGCCCAGGCCACGGGCTGCTGAGGAGCCTCAGGCTGAGCCCGGGAATCACCATGACTATTCCGGAGCAGTGACCAGGGAATGGGACCGGATCCCCCACCATCATCCAGGGACATCGCCTGGCTGCAGAGAGCAAGAGACAGAGCTTTCCTCCCTGCTCTTATCCTTTTGTCTCTCTCCTCACCCTGAGCCCTGGCCAGATCACTCCCCAAGGACCCCCGCACGGGAGGAGCTCCCTCCCAGCACCGCAGAGGTCACCCTCCCGAGAAGGGGCTGCCCCAGCCCAGCTAAACACAGCTGCTGCTGAGTCAGGGCTTGCCCAGGCCCCAGCCTTGAGCGATGCCCCAGTGTCCCCGTGTCCTCCCAACCCGGCGTGCCTGGAGCCACCCGGCTGAGTCCCTGCATGGGGCTTCCTCAAGAGAGAGTCTTCATTTTCAACCCATGAGCAAATTTAGCGCTGGGGAAGGCAGACAGCAAGTGGGCACAACCTCTGGGGTTCTGACAACGCTGCCATTGACTCAGCCTGGGAGATGAGACCCTCCCCGGGCTCCATCAGACCCCCTGCACCTCCAGCCAGCCCGACCCCAGTGCTGAACACCAGCTCCGTGCTCCGAGGCTGTCGCACTCAATCCTGACCCCTGCTACTCCCTTCCCACACTCGCCGAAACTTGATGGCCGGATCACCCCGAGCCAGCGGGGAGGAGCAGCATGAGGAGAGTCCCCGGGGACGGCGGAGCAGGCACGGAGGCAGAGCTGAGTCAGAGCGTTCCAGCCCGGGGCGGTGCTCGAGGCAGAGCTTCAGCGCACGCCTGGGAGGGGAAGGAAAGCTGCCCCCCGAGATCCCTCCCGGGGTGGGCTCCCTTCTCCCCGTGGGGTGAAATCCTACCCCTGATCCCGCGAGGTGCTCCCGGCCCTCTTGTTGCTCTGGACACGGGCTCCATTCCCTCTCCATTCCCGCTCCATCCCNCCCGTGTCCCTCCCCGGGTCCCTCCCCGGGTCCCTCCGAGCCCCCCGGCCCCGGCCCGTGGCAGGTTCCACGCCGAGTGCCACGGCCCCGCGGGTGCTGCCCGACCCTCCACTGCAGGGGCTGAGGGAAAGGGGCCATTTCGGGGGTCTCTGCAGTCACCCCCACGCTGGACAGGGAGTCCAGCTGCGCGGCCAGACCTGCCAGGACACCCCACAGCTCCCACATCGGCTCAGCAGGCACCGAGGCAGCAGCTCCTCAGGGGTAAGACAAACTCCTGCCTGCTGGTACCGGCATCCAGGCCCTGCCCGAAGAGCCCCCCCCCAGCACTCAAAGCTTCTTTTCCCACCTCCTTCCTCTTTCCCAGCCCTTCCAAGCAGCTTGGCTGGAGCACCTTCCTCCCTCCATCTGCTTCAGGGCTCGGGCCAAGTCCAGGGCTGCTCCCAGCTCCATGCAACACCCTGTCAGTGCTGCTCTGCTCCTTGGTGCACACCCACCACGCCACCCACCTGCCCAGGTGCATTCCATCCCCAACAGCTCCACACACCTCTCCCCACAATCACCCCAGACCCGACAGCCACAGCATTCCTGGTTCTGCTCACGGGGCAGCACTAGCTTTGGCCACGAGGTCCTGGCACAGAGGTTTTAGCAGCACTGATGAGCTTATCCAGCCCTTGGTGCTCAGCAGTCGCTTGCCCCAGCACTGCCCGTGCATCCGTGTGCCACAGAGAGCTGCAGGCTTGCCCACGGGGTGGTCAGCATGTCACCTTTTTCCAAAGGCTGGAAGCAGGTTGGGCCACCAAGCAGGACAGTTCCACTGGCAGGAGATTTCTCTGGGCTCATGTTCTCTGCTTTTAGCCCCTCGTCAGTCTTCACAGAGCTAACTGGTGCACAGGTGCAGGATGGACAGTGTCAGCCCCTGCAGGCCTCTGCAGGGACAGGGCTGACAGCTCGTGGTGCCCTGGGAGCTCACTGCCTGCTCTCAGGAGTGTTTCCAAGGATGCAGGATTGGTGCTGCCAGCACAGAGCCAGTGCTCCAGAGGATGCTGAGCAGGGCCATGGTGGGCCCAGAGCAGCCACGGCCCCTTGGGCACATCCACACACGGAACCAGCGCCTGGGGCGTCGTTAGTGCAAAATCAGCCCTTTCAGCTGGAGCTCACAGCGTCCCCAGGCAGTGTGGCCAAAGGTGATGTTCTTTATCCTCAGATACCGATAACAAAATGTGCCTTGAAACACTCCTGACATCAAATATTCCTCAGAGATTAGCGCAGTGCTTTCTTCTCGCTCGTCTCTTCCCTCCCGGCGGAGCCGATGAACACGATACGTTATCAGGACCTTCCCCACACTGTTAGCAGTGGCACGGGGACATGGTGACCCACCTCAGAAAGACACGCTGAATATTTAGGACTTT